>WOXC01002638.1:0-487500 GCA_011680675.1 Gymnobelideus leadbeateri
AAATATGCCTGTGGGATGGCAAGATGGTTGCTGGGAAGATGGCCAGAGAGTAATATGAAACATGGCTGAAGCATGTCTTAATCTAATAGGTTATGTGAGAAACTTACTAATAAGAGTAGCTCCTCAGAATAATATAAATAGAAAGTATGCCCTTGTTCCCCAAAGCTTTGAATGACCCTTCAAAATACATAAACCTAAAAGGGGCAAAAATTAAGAATGTTGCCATATTGTCCATTTATTTCCTTTTCATGAAAATGACTTTCTGAAATATAAACTTCTATAAATTTTTGGATTTATTATCTTTGTTTTGGATTTATTGAATTTTACTTCAGTTCATGATGTACTTTATACAATCAAAAGCTTATTCTATAATAATAATTTTATATATTCGTCCCAAAAGGAAGAAAATTCACAGTCAATTACATATGTGTTATTATATAATAGAGTTTACAATTTATTAGACGACTGGGTCAATACTGTCCAATAGAGTCCTGAGAAATTTTTCTTTGTAAAAAGAATTGTAATATATAAATTTTATTACAACTTCCATTAAGAACAGGTAATTAATTATATAAGCAAGAGACTAAGGAGGGAAATAAAAATTGGAATACAAGATAAAACCAAAATGGGAGACTTTAAAATTATTGTGTCTGAAAGAAAAATTTCAATGATTTCCTTCTATCAACAGACCATCACAATATATTGACTGTCCTTATCCAGCTTTATCTCTCACTTCTTATCAGCTTCATGACAGCAAGGTAGCCCTAGTCACTGTCTCTCCCTGGAGCATTCTATTACTAGTTTCTCCTTGAAGCAGTTGCTCATGGTTTTTTCCCTTTACCTAGAACATTCTTCCCCTTCCTCTCGGTCCATTCAAACACTGCCCTTCCTTCTGGGCTCAGACAAAATCTTCCCTCTTACACAAGATATTCCACCTTTTTTTCCTCCTTCCAAGTACTTACTGGAACTTAGTCACTTATTACACTGCTTATTGTTTATTGCCCACTTAGTCATAGATATATCTTTTTAACCTCCCTAGTCCTAATCCATACTATAGTACAGTATCACATATGGCTAGCATTTATAATTGTATATAGGTTAATGGATAGAGCACTGGATCTGGAGTCAGAAAGACTCCTCTCTGAGTTCAAATCAGTCCTCCGACATTTACTAGCTGTGTGACCCTGGACAAGTCACTTAATCTTGTTTGCCTCAGTTTCCTCATCTGTCTGTAAAATGAGCTGGAGAAGGAAATGGCAAACCACTTCAGCACTTTTGCTGAAAAACAAACAAACAAAAAAAACCTCCAAACAGGGTCATGAAGAGTTGGGCACAACTGAAATGATTGAGCAACAAACAAAAGTAGTAATAATACATGTCCCAAAAGTTGGTGCAGTTTTAAGCTATTAAAGCTTTATCCAAAGACTTAGATAAATAGAATGTAATCATATTATGAGGGGCTATTGACAAGGAAGCTATTTAGAACTTTCCAGTCAAACATAATGCTATTAAAGCTTTAAATTGCACTAAGACTTTTGGTATACCCTGTATATACATATACATACATACACACATATGCAAACATACACACACACATATATATATGTATGCATATAACATAATTGATACCCAATAAATAATTATTTAATGAATGAATCCACAGACATTATCTGATAAACTACAAACTATCAGTATCTTTTGTTTCCACTTCATTCAGAACCATGATCCAAATCCACAAATGGATTGATAGTCTTATTGTTGTAAATGGTTTTTTCCCCCCAAGATATAGATTGTATCCCCTTCATGCCCACCTATCCTGGGTGACTTGTTGACAATCTCCCATAAATTCACCATATTGGGTCCTCCCCATGGTGATGGGTACCTTCCTTGCTTTCTCTGTGAAGAACTTGGAGAAGATGTTTCCTTGCTTTCATCACATTACCATACACTTCCCTGATGCCACGCTTTCCTCTAATTCTTCTTCAGAGTCCCTTCTGTTATACCATACAGCCTGCTCATGCCCACAGTCCTGTTCCTCTCCTTTGACCTGGGCACAATATTAGTTTTTAACTTCTTGGTAACTGTGGTATTCTCTGACCCGTAGCCATATAAAAACACTGGTAGAACGCTGGTATTTTAAAAATTGTACATATTTCTGGAAGAAATCTGGGGTCATTAAAGCAGTTTTGCAATTTCCTGAAAGCTATTCAATCTGTTCTCCTCCCGTTTGATTCTGAACACAACTTATTCATTTGTACTGTCTGTATCTCACTATGCACAGGAAATCTCTCTTCAACTAGGACTCTGAGCTTCATCTCCTGGATGACACCAGCAAACACCTCGGGCAACCATAAATCTCATTACTTTTTACCTCACCAGTTATTAATGATAAGGTAGTTGCCTGTAGCGGCAAGCACCCCAATATCCCCAGGGTGACTGCCAACACAGGTTCTTAGATCTGCTCTTCAAAAGGAAAGCAACTCAAAATGGGTTAACAAGCTTACTTTAATCAAACAAACATACATTACCTAGTTCAGGGGAAAAAGGTCAGCACCCCGAACTTCAGAGTTACAGAACTTACAGATCAAACAGACAGGCTTCCAAACTGTCCAACCATTATATCAATACCAAATCACAGTTACCAGAGAGGGAAGCATCAACATCTGGGTTTTCAAAGCCGGGGGGCTCTCAACAGCGGCTTCCCAGAGTCTCATCTGGTCAAATCACACAACACTTCTCAAAGTGAGCCCCAAAGCAAAGCCTCTCATCAGAGTTTATATAGCCTTCTCCTGGCTCAGAGAATGTAACCACCCTTTTGATCCACTGCCCAATCACACAGCATCAAGGTGTGGTCATTCCTGAAAACCAAGCCTCCCACCACAGGCTCCATGTGACCACATTCAGCCTATTGGGAGGCAGAGCATATTTTCAAATCAAGGAAGGTTTTCAGAGTCTCTTAAAGCCAATCAAAGTCTCTTAAGCCAATCAAAGGGCCTAGGGGCATTTGTGGGGTGGGGGGGAAGATCTTTAAATCTGCATTTCCATTACATTGCCAAACACAGTTTTCTCTGTGTTATATTTTTCAAGAAATTTTGACTAACTTTGGCATATGTTTGGCCATTAGGTATAGCAACAGTAACAACAAAGGCTTTTTTTCCCATTTAGGTAGGGGAATGGCCCAGAATTTCCTCTTAAATTCTGCTTTTGGGAGCTCGCTATGTTAGAAGAAAATATGGGATAAATGGATCATAATATATATTCCAAGTTAGAAAGATTCTCTAACAATGGACAATTTATTGGGGTTCTTACCTGATAAGAAGGAAGGAAAAACTTCCTATTCAGTGTCCTATTGGCTAAAACTACCTGGTCATTCTTCTATATATCCAGACCACGAACAAATGGCCACAAGGAAATACTCATGTCTAGGTCAAGATATTTATGAAAAGTAAAGCTAGGTGAGTAAAAAAAAAATACATCCTATGGCAAATTAAATAAACAAGTTTAGACATGAGAACCAGAGTGAAATATGGTAGGTGAAGGGGCATAAAGACTATTGATTCTTCCATATCTACTTTTGCCATCACTACTACCACATGGACAAGTAGCCATGATAAGAGGTAGTCATACATTTTCTACCTTGATATCAGTTTTTAATAAGAGAAAGGAGATTAGTACTCGTGTATCACTGGAGGTGTCTACCCCTCCTCTGCTGTTCTTTGTGTGTATCCCCAGCCTTCCTATTGATTATATGTGTCTATGGGAGAGTGTACCCCAAGTTTACGCTACTGCTATTACAATGCCATTTCAATAAATGTCTTTGCTTTTGAGCTATTTGTGTCATTTATCTGACTCTTAAAGGTAAACTAATTGGTAGGGGCTCACTCGTTATAATTTTAGAAGCGTGGGTCCACAGATTACCTGAGTCTGGGGTATGTGTCCCCTCAGGGACCCAACCTTTGAGTGCAAGTTGTAGAGATAGGGTGTAATGTTCACTGTACAGTCAACTCTAATAAAATTTCAAAGAACATATTTTAAACATATTTAATGTATTCTAAAAGTTCCATTCCTATGTATCTTATTAGATTTTGAGCTCTTTGAGAGTAGGGTTCTGTTGAATGTATCACTGTATCTGCAGAAATCAATATAGTCTTCACACTTAGGAGGTGGTTAATAGATGTTTGTTGAATTGAAGTGAATAAAACTGAGGAAATGTTTAACAATAATAACTCTTGAGACACATAAGTTCTCCTACTTATTCCTGTTTATAGTACTAAGGCATATTACAGGATTTGGTTTATTTTTTGCAAGTTTTTAGCTAAAAAAGGGTGTGTGTGCATGTGTACATATGTGTCTGTGTGTATATTTTCAGCTGGAGGGATGATGGATGGCAATTTATCAATTTCTTTCTATATGGGTAGTTGAAACTTATGCCTCTCAGTATTCACCAGTTCCCAGTGATTGATGGGATTGTTTACAACTTTTCCCTTTGGTCTAAGGGGAGATACTGAGAAGGTTTTCTGCCAGCATTCTGGAAAGCTTTGGCTCAGTCCCAAAGCCAAAAGCTGTGCAGCCCAAGCTGTGTTTACACCACACAAACCCTTGAGCTTTGGGGGATTTTAATCAGTTTCCTAACAGATGCATTTCTGTTAGGATGAACAAAGTATTGAAACTTACACACCATTCATTAAAACTGAAACTCTGGTTTTAAAATAGTGCTTACTTTTTATTTCACAAAGAAAGGAAGAAAGAAAAAAAGGAGGAAAGAAAGAAAAAGAAAAATATTTTCTTATATCTGATTCCAATTTATATTTATGGAATGGAAATAAAAAGAAAGTGAAGCTATAATTTCATGACATCAGCAACTTCTTTTCTGCTGGATGATAATGAGACAGTTAAAAAGGAAAGTGTATAGGGCAAAGATTTCTTGCACAGCAAGTATTACTTCAATGTCCCATTGTTTGCTATTTTCAAGGAGATGTGGTAGGCACATAAATTTTTACAGCTGTATACATATGAGCAAAATATGATCTGGTTATCTGATTAGGTCCATAGTGTTTTGCTTAATTTCAAGCACTGGCTCACATACAGACATTTTAGTTAATGCCAATGGCAGCAGCCCATCCTATGTAGTCCTTTCCTGGAGGGGGTAATATATGATAGGAAGGAAGATGGGGAATGAAGCCATAATTAATAGAGGAAAATGTCTTCATTTCTTTTAGTCATCTGATGCCAGGATAACTTTGTAAACATGTATTCTCTCAATTGCTTTCTGTTACTCTGTATGCTTGTCAGACTGTCTTTCTCACTTCCTCTCTATTGCTTATTACCTTCTGTGAGACACCCATGGAAACTAGAGCTGGAATTTACATTGCATTAGGATGGTCCCAGTAAAAGAGGTTTGCCATGGACAGGATAGATGTTTCATCTGTTAATGGCAGAAGGAGGTGAAAGCTTAAGTCTACTCAGTCAGCAAACATATATTAGATTAGTGCCTCCTATGTGCCAAGTACTGTGTTAAGTTCTGAGGGGTAAAAGAAAGGTAGGACCTAATCTCAAGGAATTTATAACCTAATGGAGGAGACAAATAACTATGCAAATAACTATGTACAAAATATATCTATATATGTCTATGTATGCACACATATGCATATACATACACACATACACACAGAGGGGAGTCATTAACATTATGAATATAGAGAAAGGCTTTGTGCAGAAGATGGGTTTTTAATAGAAACTTGAAGGAGACAGGAGTAGAAGGTGTCAAGTGAAATGCCTGAAACGAGGAGATAGAGTGTCTAGTGAAAAGAACATCAAAGAGCCAGCATCACTAGATCTCAGAGAACATTGGTCTATATCTCTCCTGTGTTTTATCTCTGGTATAGGCATTAGGACCATATATGTCTTATAAAAGGAATTCTGGTAGGTTGCTTTCTTTCTGGGAGTGCTATGGCAGAAGTAAACCACCAGGTGGTGCTCTTGGTTCAACCTGTTCAAGTTGAGTCAATACATTTGAGCAAAATAGCCCCAAAAGGCTGTTATATTGATCAAAGCCCCTGACTGACTCTTCATGTCAGCTTGAGGAAACCACATTTTTTTTTATTAACTTGGCTTTTTCTCCATATTTTCTAATGCTCTTCTAATCTAAGGATATGGGTACATTCCCAACAATAACTTATAAATTATCAAATGGCTCAGCCCTCATCTCACTGAAATTCTAATCTTTTACAAATTCATGTGTATGAAAGGATTACTCATTCACATGTGGATAAAGCACACATACACTGAATGAAATTAAAAAAAGAAATACGGCAATGAGAAATCTAGAGTAGAAGGGTTTACTCCTGTCCAGTCTGAAATCTCAATGTTCCTTAGACTCTTTACAGAGTGAAAATAAAATTAACAACGTTAGCTTTAAAACTCCCAAGTGGCAGTCTCTTGTCATTCCTAGTAAGGTCTGAAATTTTGATTTTCCCTAGCCAGCTTTCCATGTCTACCTTTTCCTAGGCATAACTCAAATGTATTTTTAGGAAAGAATTTTCAGTGAACCAGAAAATTAAAGAATTGGAAGAGATAGTGTGAAGGAAGAAACAACAAGACTTGCATATTGGATATGGGTGTGTGTGTGTATGATTGAGGAGCTAAAGATGAAACCTAGGTTTCAAGCCTGGTAAGAAGGTGCTAGTACCTTTGGTAGTCGTAAGGAAAAGGGGGGAGTTTTGGCAGAAAGAGTTTTGTTTGAGACTTTTTAACATGTATATGTGACACCCAGTTTGAGAAGTCTAATAGAGAACTAGTGATTTGAGAATGGAGGTCAAGAGAGAAGTTAGGAATGGATAAATAGATTTGAGTATAATCTTTAGAAAGATAATTGAACCCTGAATAGCTGATAAGATCCCCAAGCAAGAGAATATCTTCAGAATTTTAACTTTGAGTAGTTCCCATTCAAAGGTCTACTTCCCTTGAAGTATTTTGACCCATCAGATCTTGTATATCTTTCCTCTGAAACATGTGAATTCTGCTCTTCCCATATCTAGGATGTGCATCAAACTATGCCTGGATTTTTCTTTTCTGCATCCCTTGACTTCAATGGACAATAGTGAGATAAATGCCAAGCCTGGCCCCTTATAGTCCTCACCTCCTTGCCTAAGACTTAATAATTGTTAGAACTGCTTTTTAGGTTCCTTCTGGAAGTGTCATTTGTACTCATCACAATAAGGGGAGCATTGTCACCAGTTTTTGTGCTTAGGGAGAGTCTCTTTTATGTTTTAGATCCATGCTTAGAAGAGAAGAGAAATCAGGAGACTGGTCCTGGAGTCAGGAGAACCTGAGTTCAAATCCAACCTCAGACACTTGACACTTACTAGCTGTGTAACCTTGGGCAAGTCACTTAACCCCTATTGCCTCAAAACCCCTCAAAAACCCCTACCAAATAAAAACAAAAAGCCCACCCCCCCCAAATCAGGTTGACAGCTAGCTGCTTCAGCACCCTTGAGGAGGGAATCCCTTCCTACTATTCTTTTCTTCTTCCACTGACCTTTATTGGGTGACCTCCCATTTAATAGCTTATGTGGATTTGCTTTATCATTCTTGGAGAACAAGTAGCTTCTTCCTCCTCAGAGCATCTGGGTCCCTCCTCTTCTGGAAGAACTTCAAGTTTGCTTTTAATCTCTTATACACCTGTCTTCCCCTTTATTTTCCTCTATATAATATTCTTCTGTTCTTCAGAAACTTGATAGGGAAGAAGGAAGGGAAAAAGTAATTATTAAGTGTTTACTATGTACCAGGCACTGTGCACAGAAACACCACACACACACACACACACACACACACACACACAAGAACAACCTCACAATATCCCTGGGATGTAGGTGCTATTATTATTCTCATTTTATAGTTGAGGAAACTGAAGCAGAAGTTAAGTGACTTGCACAGGGACACACAGCTTCTAAGTGTCAGAGACCAAATTCGAACTCACATCTTCTTATCTCTAAGCCAAGGGGTGGTGGTTATTTAGCTGCCTCTTTTCTGTTCTACCTCAGTATCCTTTGCCTCCAATTTGGGACCTTGCTTTTGTTTTCTTTAGGAACCTTCTGCTCATGAACAACCAGGAATGCTGAGCAGTGTTCTCTGGTGTTTCTTCAAATAATTCCTCTCTCCCTCTGGGAGGGAGATCAGTTTACACTTGGAACACAGATAAAAGTAACTCAGCTATGGCAGAAATTCACACTTTGCCAAATCACTGTATAATTTTTCTCATTTTTCCATAATGGTTGGCATTTTCAGCTTTGTTCCTTGAAGCTGCTTGTAGATATTTGTACCTCATTTTAGCAGTTGGTTAAAATATATTACAGACAACTCCACTTTAAATTCCTTTCCTTTGTCTCAACAGCTCTACTGCCAGGGCCACACCCACTCCTATTAGTCTCACCTCATTTGTTTCACCAATTTGCCCAAGCTACCTCTCGGTTCAGGTACTCAGCCCTCTAATTACTCCACTTACCTTTCCTTACTTACCTTGCCTTGTCTTGCCAGTTGTGTTCTTAGCATTCTTGGGTCTACCTCTTCAAGTTCTATTTCCTAACTCTTCTTGATCCTTCTTAATTCTACTTAATCTTTTAATGTCCTCCCTAATTGTCTTTGATGCTACTCTCTTGCAACCTAGAAAGTAGAATCTGGACCAGTATTTGGGTCTAGAGATTGTTTTAAAGTTTTCCTAATTTCTGCCAAATTTTGCCAACAGTTCTCCACAAATTAAACCTCACCTTCTCCACTAATCACCTAGTGATCTTCACTAATCATCTCCATCAAATCACTTAGATGTTTCCTCCTTATTCATATTTGGATCAAGTCCATTCTTCTATTCCTTCTTCCATACCCTTTCCACATGGAAGCTAGAAATTGCACCCTACTTTCAAAATCTTCAGAAGAAATGAGAAAATCATCATACCAGTATCTCATTTGTAACCACTTAGGTAGGTAAGCTTGCCATGGCATATCTCAGTCAGCTGTCCAAAGAAGTCTGAGTGTTGGTTATGTCTCTTCTTGGCAGTAATTCAATATGCTCAGCTAATCCTTGCCAGACCTCCAACCCTTGGGCAACTTAGTCATAGAATTCACCTAAGTAGAATAAGGAAAAATGCCACAAAATCTACTTCTGCCTTTGCCAGCTCCCATCCGAGTCCACCACCTGTTATGATCCTGACTGTTACCCTTTATATTAGCCCAGTGTTTCCACCCTCACTTCATTTCTGTCTTCTTTTGGAATATGATAGGGGAGCAAAACCAATAGGGAACTTGCAATTTACAAAGACCTAATGAATTAAGGCACACAAACATAAACATACACAAAAGGTCATAAGTATGATAACTGGATCTCGTTTAGGACTATGGTAGGTGAATTGACAACTTGGTTATAGAAGTAAAGAGATTTAGATTCTTGCCTATGTTGCCTATGTTAAGCTGTTGGGCTTGCTTCTGTTTTTGATAGCTGCCAGCCACTAGCTTAAATCAAACAGGAACAATAAAATGGCAGAGGAATGGACCAGTAACCAGAAGGACAGAGAGAGGCTAGGTCTAGAGTATGGGAAACAATGGATTGAATATAGATTGACACTTCACTGATACACCTTTTTCAATGAACAAACACTCCAGGAATCAAGCTCCTTTTTTTTCCCGCTTTTTGGAAGGCAATTGGGGTTAAGTGACTTGCCCAAGGTCACAGACTAGTTATTGTGTTAAGTGTCTGAGGCCGAATTTGAACTCAGGACCTCTTGACTCCAGGGCTGGTGCTCTAGTCACTGCACCACCTAGCCACCCCATCAAGCTCCTTTCAAAAGATATTTGGCTAAGTTAATAGTAACCCTCCCCTCTGCCAAAAAAAGAAAAAAAACCTTGAAAATTTTGCCATCATGATAGCACCTCAATACAGAACTTGGTACATAGTAGGTGCTTAATAGATGTTTATTGGCTATGGTCTCAATTACTATTACTAATCCAATTGTATACCCAGCTATATATGCCAAAAGTTACCTCCATGCATGACTCTTTAAGTGTTCATAAAGGAAAATAAACATAGATGATCATAGGGAATTTTATATAATTTATGAAGTTTGTCTTTAGTTTTCTCAGCTTTCCTCTTTTGTACCTGTTTCCTTCACCAGTGAAAACCTCTTCTCTTCCCTTTTTTTTTTTTTTTTTTTTTTTGCTTTTTGGAGGGCAATTGGGGTTAAGTAACTTGCCCAAGGTCACAGGGCTAGGTTTTTGTTTGTGTGTGGGTTAAGTGTCTGAGGCCGGATATGAACTCAGGTCCTTCTGACTCCAGGGCCGGCGCTCTACTTACTGCGCCACCTAGCCGCCCCATCTTCTCTATCCTTCTGATGACCAACACCATTCTCCTTTTGACAAATGTAGAAAGATTGGAAGGCAGTCATTTACACTTGATCGATCTATTGATTATGCTTTTGTATTAATGAATTTAAATAAATGTTTTATCTCAATAGGGTATTTTCATCTTAAGTTATTTTTTTTAACTTTTTGCTATAGAATATATATTTTTCTATCCCCTTAGAGGTCATATTTCAATCTAAAACCAGAGCTTTAGAGGTTTAAACAAAAAGCAGTTATTTGATCCTCTTCTTATACCTGCTAAGGGAAAATTTCCAGCCATATTTCATCTGCCAAAGGCATTGGACCTTTTATTTCATTTAAGGTCCAAGTAGAAATGGCACCTTTTTGGGGGGAGAGGGGGAGATTGTTGGTCTTGGATTGTGACTGTCCCTCTGGCCCAGAATGCTCCCATTATTGATCTTCACCTTCTCAGGTCTCAGCTAAAATCCCACCTTCTACAGGAAGTCTTTCCCAATCTCACTTAATTCTAGTGTGTCCTTTTAGATTATTTCCAATTTATCCTGTATAGAGCTTGTTCATATATAGTTTGCATATTATCCCTCCCATCAGACTGTGAGCTCTTTGAGGCCAGAGACTGTCCTTTTCCATATACATACATACATACATATGTACATACGTACATACACACGAACACACACCCATATATACATACATTTGCATGTCTATTTGTCTGTCTCCCTCTCTCTCTCCCTCTCTCTCTCTCTCTCTCCCTCTCTGTCTCTGTCTCTCTTGTCTCTGTCTGTCTCTGTCTGTCTCTGTCTCTGTCTCTGTCTGTCTGTCTCTCTCTCTCCAGTGCTTAGCATCATGCTTGGCACGTAGTAGACTCTTAACAAATATTTTATTAATGGACTGACTAACTGAAATCCAGGTTTGACTCCTGCCTCCAATATATTTCAGCTGTGAAAACTTGGGCAACTTTTCTGAGGAAAAAAAAAGCTTTAAAAATAATTATGTCACCTATTGCTATATTTTACATAGACGGGTCACAATCTTTTTCCCAGTAGAATCGCAAGTGCTTGATGAAATGATTATGATTATCAGGTTGTCTTCACCTACAAAGTCAAGCTGGAACTGGTTTAATTATTCTGGCAATTCAATTACACATGGCCCCCCCAAACACCAACCTCTTTTCCTTTCCCATTTTTAGTCTTGCAACTCAAGTTCCTCTACAAATGGGGGTCATTTAAATATAAAATCGAAAATTATATAATTATATAAAGTGAAGCCATTATTACTAGCCTTTCTTGCAGATACAAAATTAAATGGAAAATTAAGAGTTAATTATTATCATCCTACCATCCAGTGCTCTACTCCTTCCCCACCAACATACCCTTATAATTCAAGGTTTTCTGTAATCTGGTGCATTCTTCCAATATCTCTCATTATTTCAATCTTTTAGAGTACTGTGGGCTATGATTTTGATCTTATAGGTTCATAGGTTTAGATCTGAAAAGATCTTAGAAATAATTGAATCTAACTTTTCCAATTGATAGATGTGGAAAGTGAGGCCCAGGGAAGTTGTAACTTTGGGTAGTAAGTGGTTGAGCCTCATTTTGAACCTGACATTGGCACTCTATTCATTGCACCAAACTAACTGCCTTCTATTTTTTGTCTAGTTGAGACTATTATTCACTTGCTATATATAAACCCAGTTTAAGTGAAAAGAGAATTGTGATATATGGGAGATGTTTCTGAATACATAAATCATGCCTTATTTCTGTTGTAAAACATTCCAGGATAAAGGAAAAGGTTGGTGTTTTTCAACCTGGCTATTTTAAAAGGATACCAGGGAACACCCATGAATAATTCCTGAGGTTTAATTGTGGAACTCTGCTTGCCGAAGCTTTAGGTGTGACATTCATTAGCTCTCTGCCACACAAAGTCATCTATAGAAAAAGGGAGTGGGTTTGTCAACTGTAGGAATTTCTAAGAGCCCCATTGGGCCAATCACCTCTGAATCATGATAGTACTTCTTTTCTTCCTTTCTTTTCCTAACTAAAAACCAATCACCCAAATAAAAATCACCCATTTGATTTCAAATTTAATTTAATTCAATTTGTATTCCAAAGTAATCTTGAGAGGTCTTGGAGCCACAAAAGCAATTTTGAGTTTAGCCATCTAGCCTGTGAGGGTTTAGACTCTCCTTTCTCCTCTTCCTTCATTCCCAATTTTTTACCTTAATTTCTCCATGATACCCATTTTATTGTCCCAAGGAATATTAGATTGATTTTCAAACTGATTTAGGGGGCAAGATCTGGAGGAAGTTTCTTAGTAGATTAGAGTAGCTGACTATGATATAATTCCAATTCTTTTACATATTATTTCTGCAAATGTAAGGTAATTGAGGGAAAGTATTATTTAGATTTCGTCTTCCTATTTCCAAAGCCTACCACAAGACCTGAAAGATAGTAGGCACTTGATGCTTCCTGCCTTTCTGGAATGATATCATTTACAAAAGTTTATGTACTTCTCAGCTATCATAATTACAAAAATGGAAAAAGAAAAAACCTTGAAGAAATCAATGCACACAATGTAAGCAGCTTCTCTCAGAACAGGTGATAATAATTAACACACAAATTGACTTAAAAATTGTAGAAGATGGCAAATTAGGGATAGCTATCCAGAGGTACTCTCTCAATATGCCCTCCCCCACTCCAACCTGCCCCCAAATAACTTAAAAATAATACCTTCAATCAGATTTTGGAAAAGCAGAGCCATCAAAAAGTCAGGGTGAGATATTTTTCCAAAGAAAACTTAGAAAGTAGGCAAGAGAACTTTGTGAAACCAGGGTAGATGTCTGGTGGAGGTTTGTCTAGAGTCCCTGCACACTGCCAGAGTAGCAGCAGCAGAGAGCCCAGAGACAGTGAGGAGGTCAGACAAATGGTCAGAAAAAGATTTTAGGGGACCCTTTGCTGGCACTAGGCACAGGTGGTGCTGGTTGGCAACTCTATTGCACATACACATTTCTGAGTCACAGTTCAAGGGAGGAGAAAAGTGCTGGCGGTCAGACACATGGGAGTAGGGCCCTAGTCAGTTCTAAGATTGAGAGGAGGGAGAGATAGCACTTGTAGCTGCAGGGGATCAGGAGTCCTTCCTTGGTAAAGACCAGAACACAGACCAGGAGAGCAGTGACCATGCCTCTCCCAGGATCACATCACCTTGGAAGCATCAAAAACTTGCATTAACTGAAAATAGCAGCTCAAAACCCCCTAAAGTTTGATACAATGCCTCTCCAATCCCAGGTGAGCAGAACTCAACTTTGTATACAGTTCAAAGTCAAGAATTAGACTGGAAAAGAGAGCCAACAACAACAACAAAAGAATTTGACCATAAAAATTCACTACAGTTGGAGTCCAGCCTTATACCTGGGCAAGTCACTCAACCTTGCTTGCCTCATTTCCTTGTCTGTAAAATGAGCTGGAGAAGGAAATGGAAAATCACTCCAGTATCTTTGCCAAGAAAATCCCAAATGCGGTCAAGAAGAGTTGGACAGAACTGAACAATAATAACAACAACATGGTGTCAAGGAAGACCAAGACATAAATTCAGAAAAGGATAACAATGTGAAAACATTTATGAAAAAGCTCAAAGAAAAATGTCAGTTGAAACCAAGCCCAATAAGAATTCCTGGAAGAGTTAAAAAAGAGATAAGAGTGGCAGAGGAAAAATTGGGACAAGAAATTACAGTGATGTAAGAAATTTATGAAAGGAAAATTTGGTAAAGGAGGCAAAAAAAAGAGCTCTTTAAAAAGAATTTACTGAATGGAAAAAAGAGGTACAAAAGTTCACTAAAGAAAATATTTCCTTAAAAATTAGAATTGGATAGATGGAAGCTAATGATTCCATGACATGTGAAGAAACAATAAAAGAAAGTCAAAGGAATTTTTTAAAAATAGAAGAAAATGTGAACTATCTTATTGGTAAGGCAACAAACCTGGAAAATAGATTAAGGAGTAACAATTCAAGAATTATTGGAATGATCAAAGAGAGAGCTTGGGGATACATTGATGGAAATGAACAGTTCTAGGCCCTGAGGAGCTTACATTTACTAGAGGAGATAGCATGTAAAAACACAGGGATATATAAAATATATACCACATTAATGTAAGTCTTTGGAGGAAAGGTGCTAGCAGCTGGGTCAAGTAGGGTAGGTTTCATGTAGGAAGCTCTTGAGCTGAGCTTTGGGAAAAAAAAGGTATTCTAAGAAATATAGGTTAGGAGAGAATTCATTCTGGGCGGGGGGGGGGGGTAACCAGTACAAATGCATAGAGATGAGAAATGGTTATGTATATGAAACAATAAGAAGGGCATTTTGTCAGGACCATAAAATGCATGAAGAAGAATAATGTTCTAATATAAATGGAACAGCAGGAAGGGTCCAGGCTTTAAAGGACTTTAAATGTCAAACATAGGAATTTGTGTTTGATTCTAGAAGGAGATGCCGTAATTTATCGTAAGAGCAATAGGAGTACACAGGAAGAACTCTGTTTTAGGGCAATTACTTGGCAGCTGCAAAGGATAGGTTGGAATAAAGACACTAGAGTTGGGAAACAGATAAAGAGGCTATTATAATAGACCAAGTGAGGGACGAGGGGCCGACCTATGGTGGAGACTAAGTGGACACAAGAAAGATATGTTGTGGAAGGAGAAGCAGCAAGATTCAATGATTGATTGGATATGTGGGGGGTGAGTAAAGGTGAGGGGATGAGAATGATACCAAGATTGTGAATCTGAAGGATTTGAAGAATTGTGGCATCCTTGGCAAAAATAATGAAGGGGTTGGGGGGATCTAATGAATTCTGCTTTGGGCATGCTGATATTAAGTTGCCTATGTTACATCTAGTCTGAAATATGTAATAGGCAGTTGGTGACACGGAACTTGAGTTCAGGAGAGAGAATGGGGTTGAAAATATAAATCTGAGAGTTTCATAGAAATAGTGTAGCACAATAATAATATGACACTTTAAGTTTTGCAAAACACCTTACAAATATGATCTCATTTCATCCTTGTAACAACCCTGGGGATAGTTGCTATTATTATCATCTTTATTTTACAAATGAAGAAACTGAGGCAGACAAAGGCTACATGGCTTGCTCAGGTCACAAACTAGTAAGTATCTGAGTCTGAATTTGAACTCAAATCTTCCTGACTCCAGTTCCATCAGTCTATATTCACAGTGCTACCTAGCTAGAAATGATGATTAAACTCACTCGTAACAAATATGTGAACGTCTTTCAATTCATTAAATGCCCACTTTTTTCCATTTAAGATTATACTTAACTATACTTAACTGCTAAGTTACCTTTGGTTATAATCCCAGCTCTTTTGTTCTGCCAAGCATAGTAGTCCAAGACTTACAATCCTTCAATCTAGTAGCTGCTAGATTGTGTGTATTTAAATTGTTTTTTTTTCTTGTTACTTCCAGTATTTTCTCCTTAACTTGGGAGCTTTGAAAATTGACTAGGATATTCCTGTAAGTTTTCTTCCTGGGATCTCTTTTAGGTGGTGATCAATGTATTATATTATTATTTTTTTCTGTTTCTGTTTTGCCTTCTTGTTTCTAGAACTCTGGGAAATTTTCCTTGATAATTTCTTGTAATGCTGTATCAAGACTCTTTTTTTTATTATAAATTTTGGGTAGTCCTTCATCTGATCTCCACATTAGTTGTTTTTCTGCTGAGATGTTTCATATTCTCTTCTATTCTTCTATTCTTTGAATTTTATTATTTCTTGGTGACTTAGAACATCATTAGCTTCCATTTGCCCAATTATAGTTTTCAAGGAGTTATTTCCTTCTTTAAGCTTTTGACTCTCTATTTCAAGTTAGTTGACTTTCTTTTTCATAAGTTTCTTGATTTTCTTGGATTGCTTAACCTTGGGCTCTCCTTTCTACTCCCAAGCCATGGCTAGGCCCCCCAGCCACATTCCTTCTTGCTGTCCCTAGGCTGGCTACAAACTACAGCTCTCCTCTCTGCTCTGGAACTGTAACCAGTTTCTCTCCCCTGCAAGTACCCACAGCTGGAAGGTTCCCCACCCCTCTGCTACTGCTTTCACCAGTTGTATGCTTGCTCCTTTTCCATTGCAGCCACAGCTCAGAATGTCTGGTCAGCACAGCTGTGCATGGCATCCCTTGAAAGTGGAAGGTTCTTTAATCTTCTCCTACTCAGCAATCAGATCTCCACACTGTCAATGAGATGAAAGTTTCTAAGGCTGCAGCTACCTCTCAATTTAGGCTGCCCCTAAGGCTTTTTTTTTTTTTTTTGTAGATTCCAAAGATTTGTTCTGGAGGTGTTTGTATTTCACTCCAGCCAAGGTCTAGTCTTTCTTGGGGTCTTCTCAAATTATTTTGGGAGAATAACTGTTTTTAACATGATTTTTGTTTATTTCCACTGCTTTATATTCCCTCTGAGGCGATGTTCTGCCTTTTTTTATGGAGGAAATTTGGAGAGCTGAAAATTTTTTGACCTACTCAGTCATCTTCCTATAATCCTCTTGAAAACTGTATTTTTTCTCAAAATCTCTGAGCAGTTTTCAATCATTATATCTTTCATATTAACAGTGACATATCTTTAATCGTATAAATTCCAGCTGTGAGACTTTAGTTCTGACAATTGACATCCCAGGCGTGGGTGGCATCAATCCCTTCATACAGGATTGAAGTCTGAAAGGGATCATAGGCTCACAGATAAAGAACTGGAAGGAGCCTTAGAAACTGTCTAGTTCAACACTCATTTTATAGCTGACAAAATGTTTCTTTAGAGTTTTATGGCCACTTTTTAAAACCATGTAGTCAATAGATGTCACTGTCAAGGACAGAGCTTGACTGAGGAGGACCCAGCAGAAAGGTACTGGAATGACTCTCTCAGACCTTGACTTTCTTCATCCCTGGGGCTTTGGGTAGAAAATTCCCTTTGGCTATTGTAATCTTGCCCTTTCTCACCTTCATCTATGCTTTCTTGTCTTCTTTGGAGAGAAGAGGAAAAAAGAAAGTTTTTGCTTCAGGTACAAGAAAAAAAGAAAGAAAGGTAGAAAGATAGCTAACAAGATAAACAGCACTAATTGAGTACTTACTATGAATCAAAGCAAAGAAACCCCTTTCTCTACCCAGATCCATTCCAAGTGAAGACAAAGCTCACCTCCTCCCTCTATTAACTGCCCGACTCAACAAGATTCTGTTTCTTCTCCCTTGATGAGGGTTAGAAGGTGTCAAAGTGAAGAGAAAACAATTCTACCTCTATAGCTAGCAGATTGAGCCTCCAACTTCTTCTGATATACAATGTCTTGCCTTCTCTGTTGTTCATTGCACTTCCATTGGAATTCCTTTATTCCTCTTGATAAAATGGAAACATGGGGGCAAATAATCTTTATGTGATTAATAATGATGCATGCAGAGGTTTGGAAAAAAAGGTCTTGGTCCTTTTAGAGAGACAAAATATTTATCTTTGCTTCAATATTGGACTAAGGTACAAGAAGAAGGAACAATGATCCTTATTAGTAGTTCCACATATAAGGAAGATGTACTGATATCATACCAATAAACAGAAATATCATCCAATAAATAGAAAAGCAGAGAGACATAAAATTGCATACATATCCCTAGATTTAAGATAAACCATTGAAGCAGATACATACTGAACCTGGGCAGGATGTTGGTACACAGTGGAATTGTGTACACTGTTTTGGTACACAGTTGAACTGAGGCTGCCCCTCATGATCTTACAAATGGTTTTGTTACACATGAGGAACTCATGCCTTAAATGCCTTATATAGGTAAATACTGGAATATAACTCCAGTCAATAGTATACAAACACCTCTTTGACAAAAGGGTCATAAAGATTTGTTGGGATAAAAGAAATGAAGTTTCTAATAACTTTATTATTTATACTATTAATAAAGTGATTCCTAATAAACTTGATGTGATGGTTTGGAAAGGACTTGCTTAAGATTTTGAAGCTGTATAATATTAATGTATGTCAATCTTAGGGCATTTCTACACCTATCACATAATATTCTCACCTAAATGACTTGGATTTGTTTCTTTTTTATTCTATAAGTCATCTAGATCATTGTGCTGTTCAGGTTTTCTTAAAAGATTAAAAATACCCTTCATTTAAAAAATTCCAAATACTATATTACTTTTGTCAAAGTATCTTTTCAAATCTCTCATTTAAAGGTGATAAAGCCAATAGTTGCTCTCAATAATTGTAAGTTTTTTAATAGAGAGTCTTATTTTCCCCCAAAAAACTTTTGAGTCAGGTTAAGAATTAAGAAGACTTCTGGGTAAGATGATGATGTGATAGGTTATAAAACCTATCAAGGCAGATGCCCAGCTTTCTTACTTAAATTCCAGCAAAGTTCTAGAAAAGGGTGACAGATCAAGTAATAATGAAGAAAACTAAAGAGAAACAATAATGAAGTCCTCCATTCAGCCTATGATTACACAAAAAGACTCTCAGAAGCCTCTGATGATGCTGTGACAGGAGTCCTGACAGAACTGACCACCATAAACTCATGCAAACAGTCACATAGTTAATTATACTTTGTGAAGAAATAGACTACAAAATTATAATGTCTTGGAACCTCAGTGTGTTCCTTTCAGAGCTAGACAAAATAAAAAATATACAAGAAAAAAGAAATGATAAATGTCTCTCAGTTATTGAATGGGAGGAGAAAGGGTGATACATTTTGTCAGTTCTTTGTGGCACTTTTGCATAAATCGATCATATAATAGACAAAAACTTTATGAACAAATTCAGAAATGCAAAAATATTAAACTCATCTTTTATTAACCACAATTCAATAAATATTATAATCAATAAAGGTCTTTGAAAGAAGGAGTCAAACTCAAAAGGAGACTAATTTTATATCAAAGAATTAGTGGGTCACAGAATGAAACATAGAAACAATAAATAATTTCATTAAAGAAAAAAAGACAGCATACCAACTATTTTGAGATACGACCAAAACCATTTTTAGAAGAAAATTTTACCTAAGTACTTTGATCAAAAAAGAGAGAGCAAGTACAAGTTAACAAATTAAGCAGGTAAGTTTAAAAAAAATTAGAAAAGGAATAAATCAGACACCTCCAACTAAATACAAAAATATAAACTTTGGGCATCAAAGAAGAGATAAAATTACATTCAAGAAGCCACTGAGTTGATAAATAAAACTAGGAACTGATCTTTAAAAACTGTAAAAAAATAGATAAACCATTAGCTAATGTGATACAAAAGAAAACTAAATTACCAATATCAAAAATGAAAAAGGAGAATTTACAACTTATGAAAAGGAAATAAAGGAAAATCACTTTGACCAATTATGTACCCACAAAACTGACAACAAATGCAGTAGATGAATATTTCTAAAATATAAAATGCCTAATTAACAGAGAAAGAGATTTGAAATAATTCAGACTCAGGTAAATTAGTTGAACAAAACACAAATTAGCTCCTTCCCTCAACTTCAAGATCTCTAGGACCTTGTGGATTTACAAGTGGATTATATCAAACATTAAAAAATAGTTCCAGTATTATATAAATTATTTACAAAAATAGGAAAGGATTTTTACTATTTAATTCCTATAATGGAATGAATATGGTCTTGATACCAAAATCAGAGAGAGACAAAGCAGAGGAAGACATATATGGGCTAATATCTCTCTTGAATATTTTTGCAAGATATTAAATAAAATGTTAGCAAAGAAGAGGTCAGAAGGACATTCAGAAAAAAAAAACACAGACAAGGCAGTTTTGGAACTATTGAGCTAAATGTATTATATACTTTGAAACTGTGTTCAATAGAGATTTGTAGTCTCATATACAATTTTCTTTTTTCTGTGCTTTTTTGTATGAATATTTTTTGTTGATGTTTCCAATAATGAAAATAATTAAAACAAATGGAAGCAAGCTATTCTAAACTGAAATTGGTAAAAATGCTAGAAATTAAAATTTTATTTAGAAATGCTTTATTTTAGAAAAGTACAGTTATCTCCTATAATTCAATAAATTGGAATTAATCTAGAAGGGGAGGAAACTCAAATAGAAATGGAACTAAAAAAAAGCAGAGGGAAGAGAAAAGAATAATTAAAAAACCCTAAATTTTATAAATAGCTTGGATAGAGCCAAAGCTACTATTTCTACTTTTAGTTTCAGATAAACAACATCTTAGCATTTTTCAATTATAAAATCACAGAATCTTGGAGTTAGAAAGGACTATAGAAGGAATTCATAAGCACTTATTAGGTCTTTAAAAAGTAATGAAGTATTGTGCTCATAAGCTCTGGAGATACAAATACAGTTAGGTTCCATTAGTTCAAATAAGGAATTCCCCAGAAGGAGTCATATGTATCAAATTCGCACTATTCAAAATTATAATTGTGTAAAATATGGTAATTAGTTCCAGCCCAATGGAAATATGTAGTATGAATTGGAATATTTCAACCATGTCAGGGGATTCATTATTCACAACAATCTGGACCTAGTTGTACAAAAACAAAGGAGGTGATAGGGAATGACATTTATTGAGGATGGCTGGCACTTTAGAAAAATCACTCTAGGTGGCTAGGTGGCACAGTGAATAGAGCACCAGCCCTGGAGTCAGGAGGACCTGAGTTCAAATCCAGCCTCAGACACAACACAAAAACTAGCCATGTGACCTTGGGCAAGTCACTTAACCTCAAATTGCCCTCCAAAAAGCAGAAAAAAAAATCACTCTGGTGACTGCATGGAAGTTATATAGGAGTGGGGAGCTACAGCGTAGGCAGACCTTCTAGCAGACTATTGCAATAAAGGTGTGAGGCAGTGAAGGCTTGGACTAGAGTTGCGGTAATGTCAGAAGAAAGAAGGGGATGAATTGGAGAGGTGTTGCAAAGGTGAAATCAACAGATCTTGGCAATAGACTAAATATGGTGGGTGACAGATAATGAAGAGTCAAGAATGACACCTAGTTTGTGAGCCTTGGGGACTGGGAGGATGGTGTTGCCCTCTACAGTAATAGGGAAGTTTTTGGGGTGGGTTGAGTTCAAGGGGAAAGATAATGAGTTTGATTTTGAACATGTTGAGTTAAAGATGTCTACTGGACATCCACTTCAGGATATCTGAAAGGAAGTTGGAGATGTGAGATTGTAGGTCAGTAGATAGATTGGGAAAGGAAAGGTAGATTTGAGAATCACCAGCATAGATATGATAATTAAATCTATAGGAGTTGATGAGATCACCAAGTAGTAAAGTAGTATGCCATTAAATTATTCTCCCCTACAGGTCAGAATTAAAAGTCCAAATTAGCAATTCTTTCCATTATTTTCTTCTTGTTCCTTCTGCATGATGAATCTGCCACTGTTCATGCTCCATCCCTGTGTGGACAAAGAAGCTTACATGCTGAAAGCAGAAGCATTGACTGATAAAGAGCCACCAAAGAGCCAGAAACCATTGTCATGAATTCTGTTTGCTTTTCTATGTAACAGACCAACCAACCAACCACCAATCAATCAATCTACCAACTAAGGGCTGGGGATACAAAAAGAACCAAAAGACAGTACCTACCCTCAAGGAATTTATAATCTAATGAGACCAGGCTTGCTTAATCTATTGCTTCTGGACTTCCTGTGATTGATTTTGAATTGGGACTTTCAGGGATGCTCTGGTTTTCTGTGTCCCCAGTTTGGATTATTTTCAAGAGTTTGGTGAACTACACCACAGGTGGCAAATGCAAGACAGTGCAGCAGGAATCAGAACAAAGTGAAATTGTGAAACAAATAAAAATACAATATAATATAGATAATATGAATATGTGTTTTTCCAAGTCAATATATAACCTCCAGGGATCCTTATGTAGGGTTTAGCTGCCCCTATTTCTATTTGATTTAGATATTGCTGTTGAGTAGCGAGGTTCAGTCAAACATAAATATAAAGTAAAATATATAAAGTCAAACAACACTATAGTCCTTCATCATTGCTCCATCTTGCTTATTTTATTAAATTTCTAATCTGTATTATGAAAGTATAATTCATAACCTCCTTCTGGCTTGTCAGAATGCTGCATACTACCAGTCTATCATCTTTATTTCATCTTCCTTTAACATTCACCCCAAAGTTTCTTACCATTTTTACTTTCTTAAGGCAATGCTCAAGGTTGATTCCATCCAAGAAAATCACCCATCTTTGGTTGGAGGGCTAGACTCTAGCATCATACTACTTAGGAAATCAAATCCCTCCACTTTTGCCCAGAAAGTCAGCATTCAGGATCATTGCCCATGAAATAAATCTTTTCTTGGTTCATGTGGGCAAGTACTTTGTCTCTGCCATGTAGTTCTGCCCCAAGACAACATTAAGTATTCCTGTGGTGAGGGTGATAGGGATAAATCTCCTTTCTTATCACCCTATCTTGATAATCCACTGATTTTCTTGAAATCAAGTGCAAGAACTAAAGTGAAAAACTATTGAGCAACTGACTTGTACAAGCTCAAAGAAGGGTAGCTCCCCCCAACAAGAGTCCATTCTCCTAAGTCCTCAATATTCAGTCATCTCAGAAGCAGCCTCAGTCACTGAAACTTATCCTCTACAGATGGATCAAGGGAAACTCCAACCAACCAATTGATCTTGGGACAGCCTTAAATCACTAAGACTTCATCAGGTACCATCTTTGTCATGGTAACAAAGTGACTCCATAGTCTATATGGGGGAGAAGGGTGATTGAATCTATGATTGTAATGGCATAGGGCAGTCCCAGATAAGGAATTTCCCTTTATTAATTAAAATTATCATCTCTGCAATGTATTGTCTTAGAGAGTTACTTAGAGCAATGCAAGGTTAAATGAATTACCCAGGATTATATAGCTAATATGAATTAGAGAGGAGAATTGAATGCAGATCTTGTTGGATTAGAAAGCACTTCTCTGCACCTTATAGCATGCTGCCTCTTATATGTGTAGGTAAGCTCATCAAATCAGTGAATTTACCTGATCCACCCACCTGTTCCTTACAATTGAAACAATGACCACATAGTCTGGGCATTCGGAGACTTCTAGAACCGGGTCACTCATAACTAGTCTAGGCATGGCTCCAGTGCAGGAATTCTTAGACAGAGTTCAGAGGCCTAGATTTAGTCATTCTTGCCAGGAGCTATAAGCATTCCAAAACCAAAGGTCCAGCAAATATCCTGAATGCTTTCCCATTGAAAGACTAAATATTCCTGGATGAATATTCTACTGATGCCTTCTGGTGGGCTTTATTAACTCTGTCTTGATCAACTAAACTATACTTCCCATGAAGTAAGTGATAGACTCCTAAGATTTAAAGCTGTATAGATTCTTATATATCCCCTAGTCCAGATGAGGAAAACGAGGCCCATGGAAGTTTTAATCTGCCCAAGTTCACACAAATAGTAAGGAGTAGAGCCAGTTTGACTTTCTCCAGAGCTAGTATTTTTTTCCATCATGACATGTTAAATCCCACCTAACCAAGATTTGGTGACATTTATGATGAGATCTTAATTACCTCATTATGGACAGCTAGGTAACACAGTGGATAGAGTATTGGGCATGGAGTCAGGAAGACTCATCTTTGTGAGTTAAAATCTGGCTTCAAATACTTACTAGATGTGTGACCCTGGGTAAGTCACTTAACCCTATTTGCCTCAGTTTCCTCATCTGTAAAATGAACTGGAGAAGGACGTGACAAACCAGTTCAGTATCTTCACCAAGAAAACCTCAAGAGGTTTGAAATGACTGAATGACAACAAATTGCCTCCTTGTGTTGCTCATTTTTTAATCCATGTTCCATATATTGATTATTTTTACTTTTTGAGATGACTTTCCTATTCTAATGATAGGTATACACAAATGTGTTTACAAGGCATGAAAAACAGCAACAATTTTTTTATAAGTTACTATATTAAAAGTTTAATGAGAAGGCACTTTACTAGTAATGAGAGAACACTTTCAAACTTGAAAAAATTTTTGCAAACTAGTTTAATTTACTCTAGGACTGAATTAGAAATCTCTCATGTGAGAGATTTATTTTCTCTAGAGAAAACCTTTGGAAGGTTGTTTTGGTACTAGATTTTTCTCTCAGCCAGCAAGTTTCCTTTGGTTAGGTGATGGAAGGGTCTCATCTAGTCTCATCTCCTTCTTTGTATAATGAAGAAACTGAGACCCAGAGAAGTAAAAAAAAAAAACAAAAACAAAACTTGCCCACGGTCATGGACGAAACCAGATCGGCATTCAAACTCAGACCCTTTGAGGTCAAATTCATCACTCTTTCAACTTCATCATTGTATCTCTCTTAGGATAATTTCCCTTTTAAATCCAAGTCACAGTGAAAACAGATGAAGAAAATTCATAGACTGGGAATTGAGTATAGTTGGTTATCATCAAGGTTCTATATATTTTCAGTGAAGGAACAACTTAGATTTTAATTTCTTTTCTTTTTTTTTAAATAAATCTTAGCCAGTGCATTTTTCTTACCAACCTTAAAGTGCTATATAAATGCTAGCTATTATCTGTCAATAAGTTAATTTTACCGTCTTCTTTCTCATTAAGTATTAATACCTGAAATGAATCTTTTAGTTCTAATATTGAACAGAAAACAGTAGATGAATTTACCAAAAATTATCACAATATCAAGTATCTGCTGTGACATGCCAGAAGATTTAGCTGTTCCTTGCCCCCGTGTTCTGACGGAAGTAGACGTGTACAGCACCAAATTACCAGCAGTATTCAATTACAGTATATTTAGAAACATGGCCCCTTTCATGTCATAGCACACTCTTGACAAACAGTTGGACTGCTAATGAAAATTGCTCAATTCCCTTTCTCTTAAGCCTAAAAGCTTTTTGGTCATCATATTGCTTGTTAAAATGTTCATATATTCTCCAGTTATCCCTCCTTTCAGGTTATACTGTGAAGAACAAAACTCCGTACTTTAATTCTCTCCAGTTCCAGAGCCATTTAAGCCCGTTGGTTGCAAAGAGAAGAATGATAGAATCATTGGATGTTAACGTTGGAAGGAAAATTGGAAATTTAACCCCTCATTACACAGATGAGGAAACTGATATGCAGATATGCAGAGAAGTTAAATGGTTTACCCAAGGTCTGTGAAGGAAGGAAATGGTGAGTCTGAGTCCAGAACTCAGGCATTCTCATTCCTACTCCAGGGCTTAAACTACTGAGTCAATTTTTAGATTTGATCCTGAATTCACATGAAGGAAATAAAAACTGGCATCGAGTATTTATTTCTTCAAGGGAAAAATCTTGACAAATCTGTAACACAAAAAGCTATGTATGATATTAATAAACTCCAAATCTCAAACTCCTTAGATGTTTCATGTCATTTATAGAAACAAATTGCTTTCTTGTTTCTCAATTACATTTTCTAGGTCTTGGGCATAAGTGGGAGGAAAACCTGATATAGTTTAATATTAGATGGATGAAAGTATCTGGTCTGAGAGTATATTGAGGTAAGCTGACAAATTTAGAAAAAGCAAGCCTCTTTCAGTAATTTACTTAGAGATATAGAAGACAGAAAGCAATGGCTCCATTTATTTATTTTTTTCTCATCTGTCATCAGCAGTGAGTCAAAAACTTCCTGCTGAAGCACTTGTCTTGACCTGACAGATGGAAACACAGTTGTTACCAGTTATGTAGAATGGCTATCAAATGGAACACTTGGAAAAAATAGAGCATGGGGATGGAGTTCTTAAATAGAAGAGCCAATAAGGCCTCCTTCCTCACAAAAGACCAAAAGAAGTAAGTATATATAACCAATTAACTGGTTGATGGAGGCACAGTCTGGTGCTTGGTGAACAACAATAATGGCCAAAGGAAAACCTGCCCTGACCATGGCTTCATGACACCACATTCTGTTATGAACTACATTTAATGGGCAATCTGTGTCACCATCCTTGGGTTTATATCTGTACTATTTTCCTCAACAACCAAAGTTATCAATAATCATTTATTGTATACAGACAGTGATTAAGGTGATAGGGAAGGGTAAAGTGTAGGTAAGACATGGTCCCTGTATTCATGGAACTTAATGTCTAAAAATTATAAGATACAACAATTTGGAGTTAATAAAACTATGGAACAATAAGAAAGTTTGCACAAAACAAAGCATTAGATGAGGATGGAGGAGAGGTACCATTACCAAGTGTGGGGATGAAGGAAGGCTTCCTGGAAGAGAAAGCCTTTGGGGGAGCTTTGAAAGATAGGATATAGATAGATATGGATAGGTATGGGATATGGATAGATATGGAACAGGTGAAGGCAGGATACTTCAGGCTTAGGGAATAGTATGAACAAGGAAATGGAGGCTGGAAAGGCATGGGACATTTTTCAGAGGCTTGGAGTGGAAGAGTAGGAGTTTTTATTTTACTTGGTAAACAAAAGGGAACCACTAAAGATTTTTTATTTTTCTTTGAATAAAGAAGATTTTTCTGGCAGTGGTATGGAGATAAGGCAGATAAGAAAATACAGGTAAGAAGAACTGTAACCTTAAAGAGATTATTTCAATAGTCCAAGTATGTGGTAAGTAGGGCTTGTACCATGGTGATTGGGGGCAAGAATGGGGGGGGAATGGACATGAGAGATATTGCAGAAGAGGAATCATCATGGCTAGGTAACTAATTGGCTCTGAGAAGAGAAGGAAAGGATAAAAAAATATTTCCAGTAATGCAAAGATGGGAAACTAGCTGAATGTTAGTGCCATTGGTCTAAATAGTGATATCAGA
This sequence comes from Gymnobelideus leadbeateri, assembly GCA_011680675.1. NCBI lineage: Eukaryota > Metazoa > Chordata > Mammalia > Diprotodontia > Petauridae > Gymnobelideus > Gymnobelideus leadbeateri. Next base: position 27,138 of record WOXC01002638.1, read on the forward strand.
AGGTTTTATGTGAAAGTTCATGTGAAAGATAATAAGCTCATTTGACACATGTTGAGTTTGAAGTTCCAATGGCACAGCTGGATGGAAGAATTCTATAAGCAGTTGGATTTGGAGCTGAGAAGATCAGAATCAGATAACAACAGCAACAACAAAATTAATAGTTAACGTTGACATAGTGCTTAAAGGTTTCTTTTTTTTTTTTTTTTAAAGTAATTGGGGTTAAGTAACTTGCTCAAGGTTACATGGCTAGTCATTATTTATGTGTGTATGCTCATTTTCTGAGGCCAGATTCGATCTCGGGTCATCCCAACTTCGAAGCCGGCACTCTTACTCACTGCGCCACCTAGCCGCCCCTAAAGGTTTCTAAAGTCTTTTCCATTTATCATTTTATTCTCACAATAACCCTGCATGGCAGGTGCTATTTTTTTTTCTTTCCATTTTATAGGTGACAAAACCAAGGCTGAAAGACGTTACATAACTTGTCCAGGTCACACAGTTAAGTGTCTGAGGCAGAATGTGAACTCAGGTCTGACTCCAAGTTCTGCTCTCTTATTCACTGCTCTATCTATGTAGACTTGGAAGTCATCAATATAAGGTGGTGGTTGAGGCTGTTAGCAGAAGAAATTGCCGTGTGCGATAGTGTCAAGGACCCTTGGGAAACATTCACATCAAAGGATTGGGAGGAGCATGAAGATACCATGAAGACAGAAAGAATGGTCAAGCAGAAGGCTAAACAAGATAATATAGGGGTTTTGAGTCTGAGAGAAGAGTGTCTAATGGGAAGTCAACAGTGTTAGGAGTTATAGAGAGGTCAAGGAGAATGAGAACTGAAGAAAAAAACAGAGAAGCATTGGATCTGCCATTAGGGAGCCTTCATTAGGGGATAGACCCACAGTCTAATTCTTACCCTTTACCCCATTCCTAGCTGTAAGCTCCCGGGTGTTTTATACTAACTCTGTCTAACTTTTAGTAAATGTTTTCCTTTCTTCTTTTCTTTAGAGATCAGACCTCTGATGACTGGGATTCTTGGGATGAATTCCCAGGGAGGGAACTCCCTCTACCAAAGTAGATTGGTATCCTCTCAGCAACTTAGAGGGTTATCTAGGGAACTGAAAGATTAAGGGGCTTGTCCATGGTTATATAGCCACTATGTGTTATAGGTGAGACCTAAACTCATGTCTTCTTGGCTCCAAAGTTGGCACCCCAAGTTGCCTCAACAAGACCAGGTTATAAACATTTATTAAGCACCTATAATGTCTCAGTCACTATATTAAGTGCTGGGGATTCAAAACAACAGAAAACCAGTCCCAGCTCTCAAGAAATTCACAATCTAATGGGGGAGACAACATGCAAACAAGTATGTGCAAATAAGTTATATACAGGGAGCATGGACATTCTCCACCCAACTGGTTATAATCTGAGTTGTCACACAGATTATGATTGACTCTTTGCTGTATCATGTTGTACCCATGATTCCATGGAGGTGGAGAGTTTCTTCTCCAAGGCAAATTACAAACCCTCCTTCTTTCTTATCTGGTGAAATTTTTGTCCCTGTCTTTCCCTTTATACAGAATACATCCAAGACTTTTCATTGTTTTGACATCTTGGGGTTTCACTTGAGCTGTCCATCTGTTGTCTCTAATTCTTACCACATGACCAGCCCCCCCATTTCCTGTCATGCATTTCCTGTCTTTTATATAACTTCTGATATACAAGTAATTTCCAGTAACATATTAGAGCTTGCTCATGCCCATCATTCATCTTTCCATTACCCTCTGGGTTATTTGGAATTTTGGTTCTTCTGAGAATGTAGTATTGGTGATTTGTAGCCCTATAGCCTCACTGGAAGGATATTGGTACTAAAGAGATGAGGTTTTTGTTTGAGATCTCTGAGAACAATGACCTTGCTTGATCTCCTACTCAATTCTGGACACAGCTTATTGTCTTCTATAGCACCTGTTCAAAATAATCATATTTATAGACTCATCTGACCGCTTCCTACCTCTCAGTAAAATGGAGGTCAATTCTAAAAAGGTCACCATGGCCATCACCAGCAATTTTTGTATCTGAGTAAAGTGGCAAGAAATGTTGAGGGTATGATATATATCTGCTATGATAATCTGTAAGTTTGTAAGCTGATGAAGAAGGAAAAAGCAGGGAAGAAGGCATACAAGCATATCCCACCACAGTCCTAGTAACACTTTCTAAATGTTTTTACCCTGGGGCTAAGCCTCATTGCCCCTGTCCTAGTGATGGTTCTGGAAAACAAAACTTACCCCAAACTATGCTTCTATTTTCTATTCTCTGATGTACATAAATCCAATTTGATGCCACAAACAAGGAAGACATAAGTTCCTTGAGGTTAGTCTTTGTTTCACTGTTTCTTTGTAAGCCTGGTGCTATTGTAGTCCAGGATACTGGTAGAACTGGGAAGAGATCTAAGTTGGGTGCCCACAGTTTTACAACACCACGTGGGACTGTTATTAGCAAGGAAGTTTTTGTAAGGACCTGGGGCAGTTATGGTTTATTTTGCCCCAATTGTGATTTGATCTGGGACCTAGCTGTGGGCAAGAGGAGTATATAAGTGGCTTTTAGGACTTTGGCTGGAGACCCCAGGCAACTTACTTGCCAATTGTTTTTAACCTCATTGCCTGTGGCTTTTATCTTTCTGAACTACTTTGAAATTCCTTGGCTGCTGCTTTTATGTAGAGATTAGAATATATTTTTAGTAAAATGACTCGATTTTAATCTTCAGAGTTCAAAAGAGCCTTGAAAATGATCCATTGCCCAGGCTACAGTACTCATCCAGGCAGACTGGATAGACTGGTAGACCAGGATAACTGGTAGACAGTTGATGATACTTGATTGTTTGGCTGATTTTTTCTTATTGAAACAAAAACACAAAAATAACGAGCAAACTAAGTTTTGCTGTCCTCCTTTCTGGACTCCAAAAGCAAACTTCTTACACCCCATGGTTAAAAGATTTGGCTCTGAGGTTGAGAAAATAGTTTTGTAGAAGAATAGTTTGTTTTTAAGGTAGAAGAGTTCTTCTCAATGATGATTGGGTCTTCAATTTAAAAGATAGAACTATGATGTACACAGGAAGAAGGGTAGTTGACCTTTTTAAAAGTACTTCTTACTGGTTATTTATTGGGATAGTTCTGACTTAGGATTTGTGTGTGTGTGATGAAGGAAAGAATGTATGCCATACCCAGGCCCCTAGGGTATTATGAAGGTTTGGAAAAACATTTTATGACAATTTATAAAGTTCAGAGAAACTGAGACAGATGAAATCAGAGTGACAGTACTAGAATTTCAGAGATCTTTCCCTTTCCTGGTGACCTTCTCCCTAGCATTTCCAGTTAAGTAAATGAACACTTCTTCCCACACCCCAAATTTTTGTTATTCTTGTTCAGTCATTTCAACTTGTCTGACTCTTCATGACCCCATTTAAAATTTTTTTGGCAAAGATTGTGGAATGGTCTTTCATTTCCTTCTCCAGCTCACTTTACATATGGGAAACTGAGGGACACAGGGTTGTGACTTTCCCAGGGTCACCCAGTTGGTGGGTATCTAAGGCCAGTTTTGAACTTAGGAAAATGAGTCTTCCTGATTCCAGGCCCGACACTCCATCTACTGTGCCACCTAGTTGTCCTTAAATTTTTTTTTATCAGTATTTATTTGGAAGCTTTGTCAAAAACACAGAAAATTCATGTTAACTCATAGGCATAGGGAATGCTTTGAAGAATACTCAAATTTGTAATTTGTATAATGGTTCACAAACTTACCACTAGAGGCGAATAGCCAAAATTAGTTATCTGAGTGAACTAGCTTATTATGCATCAAGTTTAAAACCCCAAAGTAGAGCTATATGAAACTAGCCAAGATAATCTAAAATGATTCTCAAAAGAGCCAGAGCAGAGTTTTTCTGGCCATCCTTACCACCCACCACAAATACCTTCAATAACTTTCATGGTTTCCTAACTGGCATTTCACTTAACAATAGTTATATCTTCTTAGACTTGTATTTAGGATATCAGAATGACCCTAACATAGACATAAAGCATCTTACTCAAGATTACACTTTGAGTTAGAGGTAGAGCTTAGATAAGTAACAGAGATTTGATGATTTATGGTAATCATTATAAATATAATTACTTGCTGTATTTCTCCTTTTTCACGATTTTAACTAAAGTTCATTTTCTAACTCCCTTTCCTCATACTTGTTCCTCAAAAATTCTACTGAAGAGGAAAATAAATTGATGCCAAATCCAATATCCTGTGAATTTTGGCTCCTAGAAGGTTTTTAATTTCTCTTCATTAAATTATCCTTTGAGATGGCATTACCTTTCCCCCCTTTATTATGTAACTTTTGTTGCATTGTTTTTTTTTAAATCAGTAGGCATTTATTTTTGTTTCTTTTTTTCTTCCCCTTTCCCCTCTCCCCCAGCCCAGAGTTAGGGGAAGAAGAAAAAAAACTCTGATAATAATTTTAAAAAGTATAGTTAAGCAAAATGAATTTCTGCATCAACCAAATTGGCACGTGATACCGTTTTTTCTTTTTCCCACATCAGGTATAGGAGAGCTATTTATTTCCTTTACCCAAAAAGAAATTCTTAACACAAAAGACTTACAAACACACATTGTACATTTCAACAAACAGCAGTAATATAACTATAGTTACACCCTTTCAGGAGGTTGACACTTAAAACATTAAAGCATGACACATTTTGCAGGACTGCTGAATCAGCTGTTCTTCACCTTTGACTCAGCTGTCCTTAAGATCCATCCATGCCTTCTGGTAAGCCAAGTCAGGGGTGAAGCTATTCCTCCTGTATGAACTTGTCTTCTCCTCCAAGGAACACTGTAGTGGTGAGAGGGGGCAACTCTCTCATGGAGCAGCCAATACAGGCCAAGAGACCCAGGATCTCCTAAGCTCACAAACTCACAAGGTGACCTCCAAGGCCCATACTCACCATCTCCACTTCTTCTCACTTTGTTCTTAAGTCAGTATAGCAAGGCGTGCTATGTTTGGGGACCTGTGTGCTAAGCACTGAAGACACAAACCCTTTGTGTTCTGGATTCTGACCTTATTACTCAAGTGAAACTGCTCTCTCCAAAGGAACTAATGATTTCTTAATTGTCACATCAAGTGGCCTTTTCTCAATTCTCATCATTCGTTTTTGTTTTTGCTTTTTTTTTGGGGGGGAGGGCAAGTGGGGTTAAGTGACTTGCCCAAGGTCACACCACTAATTTTTATGTTAAGTGTCTGAGGCTGGATTTAAACTCATTTGGAACTCTTGACTCCAGGGTTGGTGCTCTATTAACTGTGCTACCTAGTCATCCCCAATTCTCATCATTCTTAACCTCGATGCAAGCTTTCATACTGTTGACAATCTTTTGCTCTTGGATACCTTTTTTAATCTGGATGTTCACGACATTGTGCTATCCTGATTTTGCCTCCTACCTGTATGATTGTTGTTGTTCATCTGGGTCTGACTCTTTGTGATGCCATTTGGGATTTTCTTAGCAAAGATACCTGAGTGGTTTTCCATTTCCTTCTTCAGCCCATTTTAAAGATGAAGAAACTGAGGCAAACAGGGTTAAGTGACTTGGCCAGGGTCACATAGCTAGTAAGTGTCTGAGGCTGGATTTGAACTCATGAATATGTCTTCCTGATTCCAAGCCCAGTGTTCCCTACTTGTACGATTGCACCTTCTCAATCTCCTTTGTTGGCTCATTATTCACATCAACTTCCTTAATTGTGATCATTCCCCAAGATTCTCTTCTCCCTCTTCTTTTCTCTCTACTCTCTCTCTTTCCTTCCTGATAACCTCATTAGTCTCTATGGATTTAATTATCATTTCTTGCGCTCTCTCTCTGTACATGTATACATACACACATATGTATATGCACACATATGTATGTGTCTATGTATGCACATGTATATGTATGCACATTTGTGTGTGTATGTATATATATAATTACAACCCAAGACTACTTTTCAATGTTTAAAGTACTCTTGGCTCCTGTAGTCTCATCTTCTGATTGGATGATTACTTCAAGAATGTCCAAATGCATGTATGTACATATCTCTATGTAGATCTCCATACAGCTATATATATCTATATATATATCTATATCTCCTGTCCCAATATTTCTCCATGAGTCAGTCCAGCATTACCAATGTCTGTTACATATTTCAAACTGAATATTCTCAAGACTTCTTAAACTTAAAATTCTTAAAACAAAATTTATTTTCTCTCCCCCTAAACCAAGGATTCTTCACATGGGGTTTGTGAATTTTTTAAGAATATGTTTTGAAAATTACATTTTAACATAAGTAGTTTTTTATAACCCTATTTATTTTATTTTATGCATTTCAAATATTATCCTGTGAATGCATTAATAGATTTCATCAGACTGTTAAAGGACCCTATGTGACAAAAAAAAAAAATACCAAAAAACCCTACTCAGTGTGTCAGGTTCTTAATCTTGGAATTATTCTAGGTATCTACCTCCACAACATCTCGACATTAATATAGCTACAACTTCAGTTCAGGCTCTCATCCTTTATTGCCATCTTGGTCCAGTGGACAGATATTCATCCGGATGACTGGAGATGGCTTAGGATGCAATGGGAGACCTTGACCCTTTTAAGCTATGGTCTTTTCTCACTTTGAGTGAGGCAAGACCCATTCAGTGAAAAGGTCTTTTTAAGAAGTGAGTCAAGGGATGGTACCTTTAATTAAAAAAAAATCAAACCGGGAGGGGAAGACCCTCAGGGTTGCTGGCCAAAAGAGAAACAGTTACTATTTATATTCACTTTGAGCCAGGAGGACCCACATAGTAGGTATTTAATAAATAATGATTGGTTGAAAGTTGAAATATCCTTCTCAATAATGATTTAGAACACTTTTTCATATAACTATTTTGATTTTTTTCATTGGAAACTGTCTCTTCATATCTTTTGACCAATTATCAATTGGGGAATGACTCACATTCTTATAGATTTGAAAAAGTTCTTTATATGTTTGAAATATGAGACCTTTATCTGAGAAGCTATCTATAAAATCCCCCCTCCCCATTTTCTGCTTTCCTTCTGATCTTTGTGACATTTATTTTATTTGCAACCAAGCCTTTAAAATTTTTTTGGTCTTTATTAATTTGTTTGTTTACTTTTAGTTTACAAGATTCAATTCCACAATTCCTTGAGTTTCAAATTTTCTCTCCCTCCTCCCCCCCCAACCATGACAGCACACAATCAAGTATAGGATCTGCAAATACTTTCACATTAGACATTAGTCAGGTTATAAAGATGGATTGTATCAGATGGAATGAAAAATGGTAAAGAGGAAACAAAACCAAACAAGAAAAAGAAAAAGATCAGGTAGTTTGCTTCAATCTGGATTCAAACTCAGTTCTTTCTAGTTCTTTCTCTGGATGTAGACATCTCTCTCCATCATGAGTCTTTTGGGATTGACTTATATCACTGCATTGCTGAGAAGAGTTCAGTCTATCAAAGTTGGTCATCACACATATGTTGTGTCTGTAATTGTGTACAAATTTCTCCTGGTTCTACTCTTCTCACTCAGCATCAGTTTGTATAAGCCTCTCCAGGTAAATATGAAGTCCATCTGCTCCTCGTTTCTTATAGCATAATAGTATTCCATTACATGCATATACCACAACTTGTTCAGCCTTCCCCAATTGATGGGCATCCCCTTAATTTCCAATTCTTTGACACCACAAAAAGAGCTGCTATAAACATTTTTTGTACAAAACCTTTTTAATTAAATGTAATTGAAATTATCCATTTTGCACCTAACTTTGCTCTGTCTCTTGTTTATTCATAAATTGTTTGCCTATCTATAAGTCTGGTAAACAACATCCATCTCAATATCTCTAGAATGGTGGGGAAGGGAAAATAAATTTACATAATAATTTTATTATATATTTAGAAGGAATAGCAAGTTATACACAATAGACTTGCAGTTTTATGTGCAATTATCTTGTATTATACTATGTTATGGAAATACTTGTTTTATTCCATAAATTAAAAATACAATAAATAAATGTGAAAAGAAAAGAAATATCCATTGGGATTGATCTTGAGCCATCTCTGCTAGAATAACGAAAGAAAGAAAGAAGAAGCATTTGGAGGGGTTCAGTCTCTTTCTTGTTTAGCTAAGCTCTTATGCTAACTGCTATTTGTGAGCACTGACCACTTCTGTCAATGGGAGGGTATTTGATTCTCATCCATTACAGAAAGTCCCAGGGAGATCACTATTTGATACATATTCCTGAAAGAGCAAAAGAACTAGATCATATCACCTTTTACATTACACACCAAATTGAAAGTCACAAAGTCCACAAGATATTCTTTCTTTCCCTTTCTCCTCACAGCTGGTCATTCCCCACGTATTACCATGCTTTTTTTTTTCATAATATCTCTTTGCTTCATGGCTGGACTATTATTATAAGCTTCAGTCTTGTCTGTTTCCAGTATTGTTCCTCTCTATTTATTTATTGTATTTTTTAATTTATGGAATAAAACAAACATTTCCATAACGTAGCATAATACAAGATAATTGCACATGAAACTGTGAATCTATTATGTATAACTTGCAATTAAGTTAGGTGTAAAATGTATAATTTCGATTACATTAAATTAAAAGAGATTTGTGCAAATAAAATATATGTCACAAAGATCAGAAGGAAAGCAGAAAATGGTGTGGGGGAATTTTGTAGACAGCTTCTCAGATAAAAGGTCTCATATCTCAAATATATAAAGAACTCTGTCAAATCTATAAGAATGTGAGTCATTCCCCAAATGATAAATGGTTAAAGGACATGAAGAGGCAATTTCCAATGAAAAAATCAAAACAACTTATAGCCATATGAAAAAATGCTCTAAATCATTGATGAGGTGGATATTTCAACTTTCAACCAATCATTAAGTATTTATTAAATGCCTGCTATGTGGGTCCTCCTGTCTCAGAGTGAATATAAATAGTAGCTCATCATATGGGTATCAAGGTGGCACAGTGCATAGAGTGCCAGCCCTGGAGTCAAGACCTGAGTTCAAATCCAACCTCAGACATTTACTAGCTGTCCCTTAACCCTGTTTGCCTCAGTTTACTCATCTGTAAAACAAAAAAAAGAGCTGGAAAAGGAAATGGCAAACAACTCCAGAACCTTTGCCAAGAAAACCCAAATGGGGTCTTGAAGAATCAGATACAACTAATTGACAAAACAACAAGCCATCACAAACAACCCAGTTAGACTCATATTCCCAAGACATTAATTTACGCCCATCACCTCCTAGCTTAGGAGTCAATGGCTCCCCATCCATCATAGGTAAAAAAGCCCAAGCATTTTGGCTTCAATTTTAAGGGACATTTGTTTTTACTTGTCTTCCTATTAGTCACTTAAGTGAATACTCTACTCTGACTCAAATGACGTACTCATCTTCCCTAGACATGCCACAGGCACTTGCTCACATGGTCCTCCTTGTTGGAAATGTTCTTTCTCTGCTCTTTTATTGTCTTTCAGTATTTAGGTCAAGTCCTATCTCTCCCATGAAAGCTCAATTGACCCATCCCATTCACAGTAAGCTCTCCCTTTTCTGAACTCTTGCTGAACTTCTTGCATTTGACATGCACCAATACTTACTACTCTGCCTAAGTGACCTTGGCCAAGTCACTTTACCTTTATGAAACCTTTATCCTATATTGTTGAAGGGCAGTATGAGAGCTTAGAGTCAGGAATACCTGAGTTCAAGTCCTTCCTCTAACACATGCAGGCTGTTTGATCCTGGGCAAATCACTTAACCTCTGGGTGCCCTAGAGGATTCTCTAAGATGCTTTAAGATGCAGAATTGTAGATGGTTTTTGATCTTTCTTTGTATTGGTAATGAGAATTCCTATGTCAATGTCCAGAAGTATTGCAATGTCATCTGAAATAGACAAGCAGATATTTTTTTTTGGAGGGGGAGGGCAGGGCAATTGGGGTTAAATGACTTGCCCAAAGTCACACAGCTAGTGTGTCAAGTGTCTGAGGCTAGATTTGAACTTGGATCCTTCTGACTCTGGGACCGATGTTCTATTCACTGCACCACCTAGCTGCCCCAGCATGCAGATATTGACTCTTTAGAACAAGGACTGCATTTGAAACCGTAGTGTATTGGATCCAGAGTCTGATGATTAGAGTTCAAATCCCTGCTCTGCTACTTGGGACTCTCCAATAACCATAGAGAACATTCAACTTATTTGACACTTTCTTCTGACCTCTACAGGGTGTGCACAAATCACCAGGGTGAATGTGGGACTCCCTAGGGAATGGCTATCATAAACACATGATAGTTAAGCTTTTATATCCTATCCCTCTAAGTACAAAAACACCTCATAGTTATATAGTATTCAAAGCAGTTTCTTCACAAGTACAAGACCCATTTTACAGATAAGTAAATAGGCCCAGGGTGATTTGTCTACTAGCAAATGTCTAGTAATTATCAGGGCAAAGATTTGAACTCATTTCTTGATTCCAAATCTGTCACTCTTTTCAATCTACAACATTGCTTAATAATTCCTAATAAAATAATATGAATAGTATATTTATATATTATATAACACAGAATATATTATATAATACAAATATATACAATAATAAATTAATAATAAAATATAATGAAATAATAAATCCACTATAAATATCATAAAATGAATAATAAAATTCTTTGGGAGTTAGAACTAATTTCCTTTATTGTATCCCTAGTTCAGAGCACAATGAATATCTTGTACTACTTTTGCTTATTTTTTTGGTTGGAAGTTACACTGGGTGATAGGGTTTAGAAAATACCCAATCATATTTAATTTTTAGTCTTAAAGAGTTGCCTGGAACATGAATGTAAGTGCTCATGTGTCAGAGGCAGAATGTGAATCCAGATTTTCCTGACTCCAAAGGCTGACTGTCAATGTAAACCTAGGTTTTTCTGACTCTTATCTATTCTACCACTTCGCTTCCTACTGAATAGCTGCTTAAGAAGTCTTTGTTAATTTGAAATGATTTTAGCATCAGATGATTGAGATACAGTGTATTTACTGCTAGTGCCTATAGTAGTCAAGTTATCTTGCTTTTGTTGGCATATTTCCTTTCTTTCTTTTTTGGGGGATGGGAGGCATTTGGGGTTAAGTGACTTGCTCGGGGTTGCACAACTAGTATCTGAAGCTGGATTTGAACTCAGGTCCTCCTGACTCCGGGATTGGCATGCTATCCACTACATCACCTAGCTGCTTTACTCCTATGAAATAGTAAAGGTAAAGTATCAAGAACTTTCAACTTCGATTAAGGAGAAGAGAGTTTAAATCATAGCACGAATATTTACTACTTTGCCTAAGTGACCTTGACCAAGTCACTTAACCTCTATGAGACCATTTCTTTATTAGCAAATAAAACTCATACTACCCATACTCAGGATTTTTTTCTTTTTCTTTTAAAAAATTTAAAATTAATTTTGAGCTTAAACACATAAAGACGAAAAGGGAGAACATTTCCATATAGACAGCACTACCTAAAAAGAGGATTCACTACAAAACCATCAATTTACATTTCACAATGTTTCCTTTCTTTAAAAAACTATCTAAGTACTACTCATCATTTTCAAAGTCACTTTCTATGCTTCCTTCTACATTTTCTTTTATTCTCTACTGTACAATTTTTATATTCAGACTCTTAATGAGGGAAGTGCTTTACAAACCTTAAAATTGAGTCAAAGAGTTTCTAAGGATTGTCATTTTTAAGTGAGTAGTTAGAACACTTTCTTCATATTGTAACACCTAAAAACAAGTCACACAAAACAAAGGTATGTTGTTTTATTTGAGAACTGGAGGATTTTGGTCATATTCTTTCTTACCTTTGGCATCTTTAACTGGTTTGTAGATATCCCTCACTCTACTTTCACTTCTATTGTATGGGATTTGGTTTAACAACAGGAAAAAGTGATAAAGTATAATTTCAGAAAAATATGCATAGAAGCTTCTAATTAATGGATAATATAACCTTAAAGTGAATTTAATAGTGATTCAGATTGTTCATTGTTGTCTGCACAGATCAAAATTATGTGCAAACTCTATAGGCAAGAAACATCATAAAAATGCAAATACATGTGCGTGTGTGCGTATGTGTGTGTGTAAGCATTTCTATAGAACCTTTTGTTGTTGAGTCTTTTTCATTGGTATCTGACTCTTCATGACCCCATTGGGGTTTTCTTGGCAACGATACTGGAATGGTTTGTCATTTCTTTCTCTAGCTCATTTTACAGATGAAGAAACTGAGGCAAACAGGATTAAGTGACTTTCCTATTAAGGATTAAGTGACTTTCCTATTCACATAGCTAGTAAATGTCTGAAGCCAGATTTGAACTCAGGAAGATGTCTTCCCGACTCCAGGTCTGGGCTTTGCCACCTACTTGCCTGATATAGAGCCTACCATGTGCCAAGCATGTGACAAATATTATCATTGATCCTTACAACCCTTGGGGGGTAGGTGCTACTATCATTTCCATTTTACAGTTGAGGAAACCAAGGCAAAGAGAGGTTAAGAGACCTACCTAGGTTCACATGGATCCTAAGTCTCCAAGGCTGGAACTGAACTCAGATCTATTTGACTTAAGCCCAGTGCTTTATCCAATATGCCAGCTGCCTCTGTTGCTTCCCTCTGTGACCCTATGGTGGCATTCAGGTTGAAGGAGACATTGGGAAAGCCCTGAGGAACAGATTGGACTAAGATTTTGAGCTTATTTTTGAACACAGCAGTGGAGCTCATCTTAATTCTGTCTCCTTGTAAAAAAAAAAACCAAACAAACAACAAAAACAAACTATCACTGTAATATCCAAAAGAGGTTAAAGATGGAACATGCACTTTGTTAATCCATACACTCATAAATGATTGGAATACTTGTGTTCAGAGTACAATTGATATGGCATTTGCAATGCCTGCAAATGAGGGGTGGCATGGTTGGCTGTTGTCCTTTCTCAAAGAGGACCAAAATGACATCACTATGTTAGAGTCTAGTTACAATGTGTCCGCCTGTGGTTGATCAGACCAATCAGAACTCGGAATGCTCTACCACAGGTTGGGCACAAATAGTCTATGTGAACATTTTGGGTGCATTCTCTAAATTTGTGCATCTTGAGTTTCTTTTGAGCTTCTTCAATTCTGCTTTGCTCATAGAGACAGCACCTTCTCTGATGTGGGCACACCATGCTAATGGTTACTGTGCCAGAGTTTCCCATGTCACATAATCAATTCCAAAGTTCTTAAGAGAGACCTTGAGAGTGTCCTTGAATTGCTTCTTCTGCCCATGGGGGAGGAGGAGGATGGGGATACTTGGGAACTATGTACCCCAAAGCAATGTCACCATACAATATTTAGAAGTCATTTTTCTATTATTACCATTCTTTACTTAGAGTAATCCACAATCCCAAGAAAGACAAAAGCTAGAAAATGAAAAATATATGATCTTTTATTGTCAAAAATAGACAAACTTCAATTTCCTTTAACAGGAATATTAATTTAAGAACCTCCACGAGCTGTCGCCATCTTGTAAGCCAGAAAGACACAAGGAAATGAGCAGTTGTTAATGGAATATAAACTCTACATCCATTTGGAGGAAGTCCTGACAAAAAGGACTCTTGATCTGCTATACTTAGGGATACAGCACTCATTAAACCACAAGCAATAACAGATATCTACCACAAGTTTGATTGCAATGGTCTAATTCTCAGACACTGCACAGATTGGATATAGTGGAAACTTGCTGAAGCCCAAAGGAACTAGTTACAATTTATGACAGCTGTAGGATGAGACAATGGATCAAAGCCATTTTTTTGAGTAACACTATGCTTGTCATGCTAGATAGAACCCCTGCCCCAGGTACAGTTGGTGTCAGGTGTTTTTCATTTTGTCTGACTCTTGAAGTTTTCTTGACAAAGATACTGGAGTAGTTTGCCATTTCCTTCCCCAGCTCATTTTGCAGATGAGGAAATTGGGAGCAAAAAGGGTTAAGTGACTTGCCCAGGGTCACACAACTAGAAAGTGTCTGAGGCCAAATTTGAACTCATCTTCCTGACTCCAGGCCCAGTGCTCTATCCACTGGATCACCTAGCTGCCCTAAATTTTTTGTGTGAGAGTGGATGAACTTGCAAAATCACCTGAAGGCTTTGAACACTGAATACAACTGAAAATTGTTGTACCAAAGTTCTCTACCAACTGTGGGAAAACTGGCTAATGATCATTCTCAAAGAATATCAATGATTAGTTTACTAATGAATGATGGGGGACAGAACTGGCTTAGAGTTCAGGCCATGGGACAATTAAAAACAAAAAGATTGAGGTATTTGCCTGAGTTATCCAAACTCTTTCTAACATTCATGATGCTAAAATAAACCAAGTCTCCAAAAGCAGTGGTGACTTCATTTGAATATGCTGAGCCTAATGATTAATGTAGTATCCAATAAGCAGTTGGTATCCAGTTGTTACTTGAGAGGCTTATGGGAGCAAGGAAGGAAGCACTGAGGAACAGTTGTTTCCCAGGTGTTGTGTTTTCATGTAGAGAGACAGGGAAGGTCAGAGCAATGAAGAGATACCACCAAGGTGAGATGATCCAGAATTAAGCCCAAGAAGTCTTGAAAAGAAGCTAAATAGCCAAGCCCATCAAATAACTCTTTGAGTCAAGGAGAAAGGTGGAGGATTAAATCTAAGGATTTGGAAGAGGCTTGGCAAATTAGACATCTATTGATGGAGAGATTGGATCAGACAATGCCTTCCCGAAACTCAGTTTCTGAAATCCCATTATAGCCACAAATGCCCAGTCTGGCATTATAGTTTTGCTGTTCAGATTCTAACAAGAACTGAACATAGGATCATAGATCTTACAGTAAATGGGACCATGGAGGGTATCTAGTCCAACCCCTATAATTGCTTTAGGGGAGGGAGGATAGTGTAGCAGATAAAGCACTGGATTTGAACTCAGCAGAGACCTGAGTTCAAATCCTGCCTCAAATACTTATTAGCGAGGTAAACCTCTTAGCCTCTGAGTCTCAGTTTCCTCATCTTTAAAATGATAGAATTAGGGGGTAGCTAGGTGTCACAGTGAATAGAGCACTGGCCCTGGAGTCAGGAAGACCTGAGTTCAAATCCTGTCTCAGACACTTGACACACTTACTAGCTGTGTGACCTTGGGCAAGTCACTTAACCCCAGTTGCCCTGCCTTCCCCCTCCAAAAAGAGAAAAAAAAGAGTTAGACTGGAAGGACTCTTCCAACTCTAAAACTATGCCTCTTCATTTTACAGGGAGCTTAAAATGATTTGCCCAAGGTCGAGTAGTTTCTAAGCATTATAGGTAGGATTTGAACCCAGGGCCAGTGTTCTTTCTATAGTTATCATGTCACTGCTCTGTTTCATTTATCACCTCTCCCCAATTCAAAAGATAACATGCAATATAGAACCTTTTAAAAACGGAGCATTTACCTTACAAATAAAGCTGAATAAAACAGTGATAAATTTGTCAAAGTTATAATGCAAGATTGCTCCTTGCTCTATACCTTTGAAGGTGAGGGGGAGGCAGCAAGAGAAGACAGAGCCACGTTGTCTCCATAACATTCCTAATCAGCTCTTTCCAACAGTCAGTTTTAAGCTAAGCTCAGAGACTTAACTCCCACCTTGTAGGATAAGAACCCTTCAACCCAAGACAGAGACATTGGTTTCCTGAGCTTTCACAAGTTTTTGTACTGGCCGAGCTTCGTTTAATAAGGTTATATACTTGTAAGGATTATTTTGGAGAACTTTTAAAGCGCCATTATGAGAACAAACTAAGCAAAATGTCACTCATATTGTCAACAAGTTAAGCCCCAGGACTGACTGGTTGGATGTAGCTACTTAATTAATTACTGAGTAGCCTGCCTGCCTCTGAAAGGATGGGCCAGAGTGAATACAGCTTCCCAAATGAAAGATGATTGCTCACTGTATTCCCTCCTGCTCCATCCCATTTTTCAGTGGCTATGGCCTTAATCAGTGGAGAGCGTCTACTCCCTTGGGGATGTTTTGGGCAGGCCACAAGATTAATGCTTTGGAGCAAAACACTTGAGCTCGTGCTGAATAAGGAACACATATGTCAGATGGGCTAAATTTGGGGTTTCTTGATGAGGCCAGTCAAGCTACAAGTGACATCAAACCAAGCAGTAGTACAATCTATTATAAGTCAGCAAAAGAGATTTTTCTAGCACTCTTCAACGACTGTTCCAATCAGTGAGTAAAGCTTCCTTTTAACAAGCCTAAACCCTGGGCTGAGAATCAGAGTTTTCCTAAAACCAGATGTGAAACGAGCTTTACTGAAGAAAAAGTCCCTGAAACTAGACCACGAACAGTTTTCCTGCTTAAACACCAGCGTAAGCTCAAAGGTGGGCACCACACTAGCGTCACACACAATTTTATCCAGCTTCTTACATACATTTTCAATTTCCAAGTTTACATGGATAATGCAACCTCGAAGGCCACAGGGCTCAGGGGAAGACAGACGCAAAACATCTTGAGCTATTCTCTTGGTCAGTTTCTCTGGGACAAGGACCTTGGAGCAGCCAAGTTTGGTCTGCTTGGATTTGGACAGGCAATTCTCCAGCATTTTAGCTAGGCTCTGGCAAGTTGTCTCTTCAAATACCGCCTCATGGAGGTTGGGTTCTGGCACAACATAATCCCAGTAGTCAAAATCTATAGGAAAGAGAAGTTACAGATGAAAGGGGCGATAAAAGGAAAAACCCACTCATAGGAAAAAACAAACAAACAAACAACCCAGAACCAACAAACCATGGTACAGAGAAATATCAACTATTCCTTAAAGTATAACATTTATTTCTGAAGGCCAGGAGTCATTGGTTCTTGTTCCAGTTCTACCACTAACTGAATGTGTTACCTTGAGAGTAAACCTCAGTTTTCTCATCTTGCAGATGCCAGACTTACTGGCAAGTCACTGAACCACTCAGTGCCCTGGGCAAGTGTCTAAGATTGTAAATTATATCAGTAGAGAGAGTTCCCTACATCAATGAAATCACAAGTCTGAACTAGAAAAAAAAGAAGACTGCACTAAATGAAAATTTTAAGGTCTCTTCCAGTTTGAAAATATGATTCTATTGGTTTATAAATTCAGAATTTTAGTTATACTACTTAAGTCTATCATTAACCTCTTTATTTCAGTGCTTCTAGAAACTGTGATATTTCATAGGTCTTGGTCTACTCTTCACTAAGGCATATCACAACTTATCAAAATATTCCATTAGTTACTGTGGATAAAAAAAAAAATCATTTACTAAACCATCTTCTGGTTGAGAGGCTCTCCAAGCAGAGTTAGGCTCAGTAGTGAATGACAGATAATGTCCATTGCTTGGTAAGACCTGCCAGAGATTATGCTCAGCAGGCATGGGCTTTGAGAATCCAAGGTCACATCCACCAAAACCAAGAAATGTCAGTAGGAGTTCAATGGAAAATTAATTTTAAGCCAGTATAATGCTATGTTTAGTGAACTAGAGCTAGTCAGGAATACCTGGGTTTAAATTCTGCTTCTAAAAATGATCCACTCTGGGCAAACCACTTAACCTTTATGGGGTTCAGGCAACTTTAAACTATGAGTATGTTGCTATCTATCTCCCATAGGTTGGGAGAGTTGTACGTGCATGCACACACACACACACACACACACACACACACACACATACAGAAAGAAAAGCAAATCCCCGCTATAACTTTTACTAATTCTATTAAATGTGGAATAAAACCCCTATCATATAGTATATCAAATATGTCTAGCTCTAAGAAAGTCTTAATTTTAGTGGCTAATAGATTAGCCTGAATAGCATTCCCTATTAAAAAAAAAAAACAACTCTGCTTTGTGAAAGAGTTTTTCATAATTATCTGGCAAGTTTCCCCTAGCCAGGCAAAACAAGCCAGTCCTAGGAAAACAAAATTAAGTTTGCAGAAAACTGATACTCTGCATTGGTCATCTGCTTCCTAAAGTAATCCTACTAGTTGGCAGCTCTCCACCCACACTACAAGCTGATTGCTCACTTGAGGATTGCCCTGTCAGTCTCTCTTGCCACACAGTTGATTTCTTCTCTATACACTAATGAATTTTTCCATAACTAACATCATGGGATTACTTAGTCTCCCCTCATTGCTCTTAAAAAAACAAAGGAAACCTAAGTTAGTTTTTCTTGGGACTCAGCTCCTGAATTGCTGCTACAAATCCAGAATTAGTACTAAGCAAATCTGTACCACTTAAATGGATCTGTAAAAAATATCTACTGTAATTTCAGGTTTACATGACTTACAGAACCTTTCAAATCACTCAGGCCAGTAGCGGCCCCAGTAACTATTCCCGTCAAATAAACCTTGGAATATTTTATTTTATTTTTTCACATTGGCTCCATCCGGCAGGGCTAGGAATGGATGCGATCGCCTCCCCATTCAAAGGAGCGATACTTGAGAGGATTACATCACAGAGAACGTAAGCTTGCATCCTGATTGGCCACCCCGTCCAACCCTTCCCGGAGAAATTAACCCGGGGGCCGAGGAAAAGCTCACCGCTTAGACTTCCAGGCGGAAAGTCATGGTCTATCAACTCCGAAATGCTGGCCGAATTTTTACTGTTTAAGCTGCTAGTCGCAACCATGGTGAACCGCACCGGCGCTCCTGCAGTGCGGGGGGAGCAGCTTTCGGGGCACACTGCAGAGACAAAAAGACACAAAAGTGAGCTAAGCCTTGGGCAAAAAGTCACTCACAAACGACAGTACTTACTTCCTAAAGGAGAGAGGCCCTTACCTCCCTTCTCCTCTCCCCCTCTCCACTCTGGCTCCCAAGTAAGTCTCAAGGCCTAGAAGCAGAGAAGCCAACTGCAGGAAATCCTACCAAATAAACTCGAGGCAAAGCTCGCCTGTTACTTTGCCAAGAACAGGGGCTGCACGTCTAACCCTCACAGGCCCGTAGATTTAAAGCCTGAAGGGCACTTAGTCCAACTCTCCTCATTTTAAAGACGAAGGCACCGAGAACCAGGGGACTTGGAGGGACTTAACCGGGGTGACCCAACTAGTCAGGCGGTCGAACCCAGGTCGTCCCACTGCTCTGCCCTTCGAGCCAACTCCTCCCAAGGGTCCTTCGGAAACACGGGTTCTATTCTAAAGATGATCTCTCCAGAGCAGAAAGAGACCTCAGAGGCCATCTAGTCTAACTCCTCCCTCCAATTTTACAGAAGAGGAAACTGATGCCCAGAGAAACTGAACGAGATGCCCAAGGTCACACAGGTAATAAATCACAGTCTGGATTCGAACCCAGGTTCTCGGCTCCAAATGCAGTAGTCTGGACAGCGTCACGCAGCAAACTACAGCACTGCCCACGTCTCTGTGGGCCATAGGGTCTACTCTTACCTGCCTTGACTTTGCAGAAGTGCACGCTGGCGTACACGAGATGCCGGGAGCTCAGTGGGGCTACTGCGCTTTAAATATACAGTAAAGAAAAGCAAAGCCAAGCCCGCCTCAAGCGAACCCCCTTTAAGGCACTCTTTCTCTGGGCGGGGGGGCAGGAGGGTACTGCAGGCACCCAGCGGTAGCCACCAGCGCCCCCCGCCCTCAACGCACCCCTACACCGACCCACAGGGTCGCGGGACTTCTTGTATATACTGCTCGCCACCGCCCCCCTCCCGGCCCCGCCCACCTGCCTCGGGCCCCTGTCCCGCCCTTCTCTCCGCCCCCTCTCTCCTGGGTGTCCATACTCGAGGGGACAGAGCTCTGGGGAGGCGGCTGGGGAACTCGACCCGGCCCGAGATGCACCTGCGGTTTACTGAGTGGGCTGGAGATCGTCCTGCCTCGAGTCCCCAGGAAAGGCTGGAAAGATCCTCTCGCCCCAGGACTAGTCTCTCGGTCCGTCAGTCTTGCCGTGCCCTCTTCCCGTCTTTCCTCTCCCCTACCCCCATCCCTCCGTGGGACAGCGGGGATGGCCTATGGTTTTGCCTGCCCGACCCGAGGGTTAAGAGGAACCCGGCCACTTTTTCTTTTGATACTTCTCTTCCAACCGTTTCTAAGATTTCCTGCGGGCCATTTATAAAACCGATTTTGCTGGCCCTGAAATAGCCAGCTAAACCCTCCTCCGCCAGATACGGCTTCTTGCCAGATTCTGCACCCTCGCCTGCCCCAAATCATTTCCTGCCTCTCGTTTTCCCCGGGGTTTTGTAGTAGGGCGCTGTTCTGGGGAGTGGGAGGTGGTGGTGAAGGGGGGGAGGTGGGGATGTAACGAAGCTTAAGCACTGTAGCAGCAAATTTTAAAACATGCATATCTGGACAAATGTCTTTGCTCTCTCCTCCCTGGGCTGTTGTTTTTTCTAACCAATAACCTTTCACTGCTCCTTAGAGCAAGCCTGGTCAACCGGGGCAAGTCGGGCAACGGGAGCATATTAAATGAGGAAAGTATTGCCAAGAAATTTAACAAGCCCATTAGCGAGATTTTAGCAGTCTGTGGGACCGCCGACTGGCTCAAGAGCTGGCCAGGTGAAATGGGTCATCCCCAGAGAAGAGTTCTAGCCCAGCCTGGATGGCCCCTGGAAGGTTACTGCAGTTTCTCTGGCTGCGGGATTGCCAGATGCATCTCAGAAAACTTGACATCCCTGTGGCTAGTAATGTCAGTAGGTCACAGATCTGGATCTCGGAGGTCATCTAACCTAACCTCCATCTTGCAGATGAGGAAACTGAAGTCCAGAGAGGGACTTGCCAAAGTCTCATAATGTAGTAAGCCGCAGTTTAATGGAGCAGAGGGATAGTCATATACGTTGGCAGAGACAAACACTCAAGCAAAAATTCAGTCATTTTTGAGATTTGCTAAAGCCTCTGTTCTCTCTCCTTGGTTGGGTCCAGTGCAGAACAAGCAAGTCTGGAGAGTATAGGGTGTTGTAAAGATGAAAATTTAGGTAGGAGAGATATTATGTGGTGGAGGGAGGGTATATGATGATCCATGGCTACTCTTTGGGTAAAGAGAGGCAGATTTGTGGTATGGAAAGAAAAATCTAGCCTCGGAGGAGCTTCTCATATCCTGGCCTAGAAAACATTCAGCTGGAAAACAACATTAGGAGGTACTAAGGGGAGTAATAGATCAGTGGGAGGACATTTGGAGGCAGGCTTGGCAGCATCTGAAGCTGGCTTGACAGTCCATTTTTAACTCATCTCACTGAGCAGCAAAGCTTGAAGGTCAATCTACCCAAAGAAGGGGAGATTCATCACCTGACCTTTGCCAAGTAAAATATTTTGTTGGATTCTTCCCCACCTTTTTACTTCACTTTCAGAAGAGTGGTAAACAAACGATTCCATAAAAACATATTTAAGAGCAGCTTCTCTGGTGAGGATGGAGCCCAAAAGAAAGGGAAATGGGCTCAGCTTTGTCCAGAGATAAAAACAGCTTCTTAACCAAGGAAGTATATGTGGGTGGACCTTGAAGCAGTAATGGTCATGGCATAATTACATTGGTCACTCTAGTGGGTGAGAGGGATCTATCATGAATCTATTCTGTGCCAAAAAAAAGCGGGGGGGGGGGCGGAAATGATAAGTCAAGACAAAGATGGATAAAAAAAGTGGAAAAGTATAGTTAAATAATGTATAGGAAATTTGAGTGCTATTTAAAAAGACATTATTGGGAGTCCAGGGTACCCGTGTGCAAAGGATCACCATTATTCTCCTTACATAGATTCCAAACTATTTCTCCCTTTGCATGCCCTTTATCCAGTCAGTTATCAAATACTGTGAACTGCTCCTTCAAAGGTCTCTGTATCCAGATTTCCATATCTACTATCCTAACCCTAGGCCAGGTCATCTAGCTTCTGGGCCCATCACTCAAGCAAGAGAGAGGATCCTTTGGTGAAAAACCTAGAGAAAATGGGCAGGGTTTTGTATTGGACCTTTGGTGTTACCAATTGTTTGAAACAGATGTATCTGAATATTTGAGAGATGTCTCCATTAACAATCAACAAAATCCTATAGTATTGGCTCAATGAAAGGGAAATTTTCCTAATGACTGGAGCTATCCAAAAGTGGAATGAGTTGCCTCTGGAAATAGCAGGTTCCTCCTCAGTGGAGGCCTTCAAGCTATTGCTGTTGTTATTGTTGTTGAGTTGTGTCTGACACTTTGTGACCCCTTATGGGGTTTTCTTGGTAAAAATACTGGAAAGGTTTTAAATTTCCTTCTCAAGCTAATTTTACAGATGATGAAATGGAGGCAAACAGAGTTAAGTGACTTGCCTAGGATCACACAACTATTAAGTACTGTATCTGAGGCCAGATTTGGGCTCAGGAAGAGGAGCCTTCCTGACTCCAGGCACAGTACTTTATCCACTTCACCACCTAGCCATATCAAGTAGTAGTGTGCTAGTGAATGTTTAACAACTGGCTTTCTGGAGGAAAAAAAAAGTATGTGGGAGACACTTTTAAGTTCAATTGGCATTATTAATATTTTCTTCAGCACTTTCTTAAGTCTAGACAATCAATAAAACAATAAATCAAACCTTGATTGGTGGCATTTACAAATTATCTTTTTTCTTCTAATTAATTTTTAACAAAAAAATTCAGTTCTAAATTTTCTCCATCCATCCAGTTCCTCACCCACTCACTAAGAAGTCAAGTAATATGGTATCAATTACACATGTGAACTCATGCAAAACATGTTTCCATATTAGCCTTGTCACAAAAAAGCAAGAAAAATAAAGTAAGAAAATTATACTTCAATTTTTACTCACAGAGTTCATTAGTTCTCTTTCTGGAGGAGCATATCATTTTTCATCATGAATCTTTGTAATTGTGTTGGATCACTATATTATATCAGAGTAGCTAAATCTTTCACAGTTGATTATCATTATAATGTTGCTGTTATTGTGTACAATGATCTCCTGGTTCTTTTCACTTCATTTTGCCTCAGTTCATATAGGTCTTCCCATGTTTTTCCGAAACCACCCCCCATCCTTTCTTATAGCACAAAAGTATTCCATTTAAAGCATATACCACAACTTATTCAGTCATTCCCCAATTGATGGACATCACCTCAATTTCTGATTCTTTGCCACAACAAAAAGAGCTGCGATAAATACTTTTGTATGTACAGGTACTTTCCCTTTTCCTTTTATTATTATTATTTTTTGAGATATGGAACTAGTAGTGATATTGTTGGGTCAAAGGATATGTATGCACAATTTTATAGTCCTTTGGGCATACTTCCAAATTCTTCTACACATTGGTTGGATCAGTTCCCAACTGAACCAACAGTTCATTAGTGTACCTATTTCCCCATATTCCCTCCAGCATTTGTCGTTTCTGATAGGTATGAGGTAGTAATTGTTTTAATTTGCTGTTTTCTAATCAATAGTGATTTAGAACATTTTTAAATTTGACTGTAGATAGCTTTGATTTCTTCTTCTGAAAATTGCCTATTCAAATCCTTTGATCATTTATCATTTGGGGAACGGATCTTGTTTTTATAAATTTGACTCATTTCTCTATATATTTGAGAAATGAGGCCTTAATCAGAGAAACTTGATATAAATTGTTTTGATATTATTTTATTATTTGTGCTACCTTCCTGCTTATCTCTTTTAATAAGGTCAGTTTTTGTTTTTGCTTTGCCAATCATAATTGCTATTCCTATCTTTTTTACTTCAGCTGAAATATAATAGATTCTACTCTATTTTATCTTTGTGTATGTGTCTTTCTGTTTCAAATATGTCTCTTTTAAACAGCATATGGTTGAATTCTGGTTTCTAATCCATTATGCTATTTGCTTTTATTTTGAGGGTGAATTCACCTTATTCATATTCACAATTATTATGACTCACTACTTTTCCCTCTATCCTGTTTTCTTTTGCTTATCCTTCTGTCTTTCCTTTTGTCCTGTCCCTCCTCAAAAGTCTACTGTGCTTCTGACCATTTATTCCTCCAATCTGTTTTACCTTCTGTCACTTCATCCTTCTCTTACCCCCATTCTCTCCTACTTCCCTTTTAGGTAAGATAGATTTCTACCCCCAATTGATATATATATATATACATATACATACATACATATATATATATATATATACTCTCCTCTGAATTAATTCTGATAAGAGTGAGATTCAAGTGTTGTGCACTCCCACCATTTTCTCCTCCAATACAAAAGCTTTTCCTTGTGCACTTCTTTTATGTGAAAAGTTTTTCCCCATTCTTCCTCTCCCTTCCCTCTTCAACCAGTGAATATCTCTTTCAAATTTTTTAGATTATCCCAACATAATAGATTTACATCCATATTGTCTATGTCGACTACTTCTAAATTCCCTAATAATGATAAAGTTCTTAGGAGTTACATATATCACCTTCCCCCCTAAGAATGTAGACTGTTCAACATTATGAAGTCCTTTATGATTTCTCTTTTATGCTTCTTTTGCATCTTGTGTTTGAATGTCAAATTTTCTATTCAGTTCTGGTCTTTTAATCAGGATGATAGTATTGGAAGGTCCTCAATTTCACTAAATATCCTTTTATTTCCCCTAAAGGATTATACTCACTTTTGCTGGGTAGATTATCCTTGATTACAATCCTAGCTCCTTTACCTTCTAGAATATCATATTCCACACCTTCTGCTCCTTTAATGTAAAAACTGTTAAACTGTGTGATCTTTAAATGATATTTAAATAATTTCCTTCTGACTGCCTGAAATATTTCCTCCTTGACTAGGAGCTCTGGAATTTGGCTCTAGTGTTCCTGGGAGTTTTCATTTTGGAATCTCTTTCAGAAGGTGATTGGAGAATTCCTTAAATTACTCTCCAATTCTAAGACATTGGGTCACTTTTCCTTGATAATTTCTTGAAATATGATGTGTAAGCTCTTTATTTGATCATGGCTGTCAGATAGTCCAGTAATTCTTAAATTACCTTTCTTCAATATATTTTCTAGGGTCAGTTGTTTTTCCAGTGTGATGTTTCATATTTTCTTCTATTTTTTTTTACTCTTTTAGACTTTGTTTATTGTTTTTTGATGTCTCATCATTAGCTTCTACTTGTCCAATTCTTATTCTTAAGGAGTTATTTTCTTCAGTGAGATTTTGTACCTTTTTTTTTCTATTTGAGCAATTCTTCTTTTTGAGGAGATTTTTCTTTAGTGAATTTTTGTACCTTTTAATTAATTGATTCTACCAATTGGTCAATTCTGTTTTTTAGGCTATTTTCTTCAGTAATTTTTTTGTGCCCCTTTAACCAAACTGTGAATTCTTTTTTCGTAATTTTCTTGCATCACTCTCATTTCTTTCCCCATTTTCCCCTTCTACAACTGATCTCTTTTTTGAATTCTTCCAGGAATCCTTTTTTTTTTTTTTTAACAAATGCTTTATTAACTTCTGGTTTACATCATTCATTTCTGCCAGATTTTGAGTTACAATTTTTCCCCCATTTTTCCCCTACCCACCACCCCAGAATAGCAGTTCTACAAAATATCCCCTCATCCAATCTGCTCTCTCCCATATCTTCTCCCATACCCCCTTCGACTTTAACATTAGGGCCAGGAGAGTCTCTGTGCCCCAATGCCTGAACATTTTATCTCCCAATTACATGTAAAATAGTATTAATAATAGTATTTATATATATTTGAGACATTTAATTCTAAGGCCTCGAATTTCAGATCCATTCCCTTCCTCCCTTGTCACCCATTCCCTCTGGGAAGATAAGTAATTCAGTATGTGTTGTACATGTATAGCTATGCAAAACATTACCTTAGTAGATATATTGTAAAAGGCCACTAGTATTTCCCTCCCACCCATCCCACCCGCCACTTGGTCCATTTGATCCTGTCCCTTTTTGATAGTGGGTACTTCCAGCCTCCCCTCCCCCAGAATGCCCTCCCCTCCATCATCCCCCCTCTCATCCCCCTTCCCCCAACTCTCCAGCAGGGTGAGATATCCCATTTAGTATGTATGTCATTCTCTTCCTGAGCCAGATTTAATGACAATATGGTTTTGCCTTTTTGCCTTCCTGTTCTTCCCCTCCCCTGTGGCCACTTCCCCTTGCTTCTTCTACATGAGATAGTTTGCCCTACCCTGTCTCTCCCCATCTCCTCTTGCCACTTTCCTCTCTCACCTCATAAATTCACCCCTTAAGTATCATCCTTTCCCAACAAATTTAACCTGTGCCCTCTATCCATGTATAACTGTAAACATATATACACACATTCACATATGTATTCATATGCCCATATACCCTTCTTACATTATTTTCATACTGAGACAGGTTTCATCAATCACAGTTATTGTTTTTCCATGTAAGAATGTAAATAGGTCAACTTTGATAAGTTCCTTTTGATTTCTTTTCCCTGATTACCTTCTCAGGCATCTCTTGCTTCTTGTGTCTGGATGTCAAATTTTCTATTCAACTCTGGTTTTTTCCTCAAGAATGCTTGAAAGTCCTCTATTCCACTGAATGACCATATTTTCCCCTGAAACAAAATACTCAGTTTTGCTGGGTAGGTGACCCTTGGCTTCAATTCCAGCTCTTTTGCCCTCTGGAATATCATATTCCATGCCCTTTGTTCCCTCAGTGTAGAAGCTGCCAGGTCCTGTGCTATTCTGATTGTGTTTCCACAATATTGAAATTGTTTCTTCCTGGCTGCTTGTAGTATTTTCTCCTTGATCTGGGAATTCTGGAACCTGGCTATAATATTCCTGGGAGTTTGCTTTTTCAGGATCTTTTTCAGGAGGTGATTTGTGAATTCTTTCAACCTCTATTTTGCCCTCTGGATCTAAAACATCAGGGCAGTTTTCCTTGAGAATTTCTTGAAGGGTGATTTCTAGGTTTTTTCTTTGATCATGGCTTTCAGGTAGTCTAATAATTTTTAAATTATCTCTCCTGGATCTGTTTTCCAGGTCAGTGGTTTTTCCCATGAGATATTTCACATTGTCTTCTATTCTTTCATTTGTTTGGATCTGTTTAACAGCATCCTGATTCCTCATAAAGTCATTAGCTTCCATTTGCTCCAGTCTAACTCTGAAGGAGTGAATCTCCTCAGTGAGCTTTTGAGATTCTTTTTCCATCTGGCAAATTTGGCTTTTTAAGGCATTCTTCTCCTCATTGCCCTTTTGAGCCTCCTTTGCCCTTTGAGTTAGTCTGTTTTTTAGGGTGTTATTTTCCTCAGTCAGGCTGTTGACTCTCATTTCATATTTTTCCTGCATCCTTCTCATTTCTCTTCCCAATTTTTCCTCCACTTCTCTTATCTGCTTCTTAAGGTCCTCTATGGCCTGTAACCCACTCATATTTTCCTTTGGGGCTTTTGGAGCAGGATTTCTGACCTCACAGTCCTCCTCCTGTTCCCTGCTTCGGTCCTCTTTGCCCCCAAAATAGGAGTCTAATGTTGAATTTTTCTGTTTATTTTGTTTCCTTTGCCTCGGCATGTTGCCACTTAATTAATTGACTTTTGGGCTTGTTGCCACAGTAGGACTCTGCCACCAGACAGGGGAGCTTCGGTCCCAAAGCTGGGGTCTTCACAACTTCCGGTTCTGGCAAGCTAGATACCCACCCCACAACCTCCACCCCAGACCACAATCCAGATCCAGGGAGGTTAAAGCAAGAGCGATTACCCCCCAAGACTGATCGCTGGATCTCCCTACAGTTTGCAGGCCAGGAGCTGATGCTGCCACTGAAGCTGCAAAATAGCGAGTGTCTCCTCAGTGGCTCCTAGCCCCGCCGGGGAGGAAGCCGATGCGTTCCCCAAATACCGGTCCCAAAGTCCATAGGGCACTAACCTCTTACTTTGTCCTAGGCATGTCTGTGTTGATAATTCTGGAATCGCCATAGCTGCTGGTGTTCTGGGGTTCCTCTAGCCTTCTGCTGGCCTGGCCACCCTGGGGCTAAAACCGCAGCTCACTTGGGCCTGGGCTCAGCTCACTGTGTGCTGGGCTGTCAGCTCCCACAGTGCTTTGCTGGTCCTCCCTGCAGGGTTGCTGGGCTGTCCTCAGCGGGCAGTCAGCTTCTTTGTGTCATTCTGTGGGTGCTGGGGCTCCAGAAGCTGTTCAGAATCCCCTTTTACATAGTTTGGAAGTGGTGTGGGGCAGAGCACCTTGGATGTGCTGTTTCTACTCCTCCATCTTGGCTCTGCCCACCTCTTCCAGGAATTCTTAATGAGTTTGTGTCAAATTAGCATTTTTTTTTACTTTGAGGCTTTGCCTGTAGCTATTTTTACATTTTTATCTTCTGAGTTTGTGTCTTAGTCTTCCCCTTTGCAGTAGCAGCTTTTCATAGTCAAGTTATTTTTTTGTTGTTTACTTATTTTCCAGCCTATTTCTTTCTTAACTTTGAACTTTATGTTACAGTTAAGCTTAGCTCACCTGGGATTGGGAGGCACTGTCCCAAGCATCAGGCCTTTTCAGAGATAGTTCTGGAAGTCTGTAAGTTTTTAGTACTTTCAAGGTAATGTGATCCATGGAGAGGTGTGGCCACTGCTCTCTTAGTCTGTGCTCTGGTCTTTACCCAGGAAGAACCCCCAGGCTGCTGCAGCTATAGCTGCTTCTTTCTTCCCTGCATCTGTGATCTTGAACTGCTTATGTGGAGCTCAATAGGGTCCTGTGCCCAGTGCCAGCTCAAGATCCCCATAATCTCTTTCTGACCAGTATCCTGGTCCTCTCAGCCCCTCTGGGCTGAGAGCTCCTGAAGTTGCTGCTGCTTCTTCTGTCACAGCCAACTCCAAGACCCACAGCTTTGTGCTCTAGCTCAGCCCTCACCCTGGTATCACAGACCTCTCCTGTTAACCTCCTAAGTTGTCTTGAGCTGGAAAAATTGTCTTCTTGTTACCTTTATATTGGTTCTGTAACTCCAGAATTCCATTTGAGGCTTTATTATAAAGTTGTTTGGAGGGGAATGTTAAGAGAGTTCAGTTGGGTTCTGCCATCTTGGCTTCACCCCTACATTTGCCAATTTTCTAGGTATAAATGTTCTGATTGAAAATTTAACAATCAGCTCTCAGACCCAATCTGAGTTGGATCCAGTACACCCCTGATTCAAGCAAAGTCCATTTTGGGCATATTTTAGGGAGGATACTGTTTCAGGGACAGGTTAGGTGAGATAGCCACTGAGGTCATTTTATCCCTGAGATTCTGTTTGGAATGGTGGATTAGAACCTGTATCAGCAGTAAAGAGGCCAGACCTCAATGGCTATTTACCTTTTTTTTTGCTGTGAACCTGTTGCAACAATTCTAACATGAGGCTATCATAGCAACCCTGTTATAAGGATTACTGTGGGCAATTTGTATAACCTCTCTATGCTTAATTCTGAGCCAAATTCTGGACTTTTGTACTAAGGGGTGCCAGAACTATTAAGCTTCAAATAGAAATCTAAATGTTGGGTTTGAGAGCTGCTAACCCCAGCAGCCTGATTTAGTTTAGAGTACAACATCCATTAGGCAGGGTGATGTGGTGGAGAGGTTAGATCTCATGTCTGAGGACTTGGATTCAAATCCTGATTCTGCTATTTACTGTGTCATATTGGACCTCTTAATTTTCTCTAGAACAGTTTCTTTATTTGCAAAATGACTAAG
This sequence comes from Gymnobelideus leadbeateri, assembly GCA_011680675.1. Taxonomy (NCBI): domain Eukaryota; kingdom Metazoa; phylum Chordata; class Mammalia; order Diprotodontia; family Petauridae; genus Gymnobelideus; species Gymnobelideus leadbeateri. The sequence goes on from WOXC01002638.1 coordinate 56,759, forward strand.
TAGATGAGATCATCTCATGTCCTTTTAATGAGAAGTTTTAAGCATTCAACTCACAACACACAGAGTGCTGTGTAATTAGATTAAAATATAAATTGATATAATGAATATATAAATATAGTAAATAATAAAAACAAAATAAAACATAGATAAATTAAATGAAATAAATAAAAATACAATAGAGCATAGATAGCATTACATTTTAAAACTAAGCGGATAGGTATGCTGCCTCCAAGGATTCTTATGTATGGATTAGCAATCCCCATTTCTTTCTTTTCTTTCTTTCTTTTTTTTTTTTTTGCTTTTTGGAGGGCAATTGGGGTTAAGTGACTTGCCCAAGGTCACACCGCTAGTTTTTATGTTAAGTGTCTGAGGCCAGATTTGACCTCACGTCCTCCTGACTCCAGGGCTAGTGCTCTATTCACTGCGCCACATAGCTGCCCCAGCAATCCCCATTTCTATTTGAGTTTATGACCACTGCTCTAAATTTATCTCCTTAATTTTCCTGTGAAATGAGTTCATGCTGGGTTCTCAAAAGGACTCCTGAAATAACTTCTTACATGACCTTCTTGCTTCAAGACTCTTCTCTCTTCAATCCATTCATAACACAATTGCCAATGTTCAGGTCTGACCACATCACTCCCCTGCTCAATAAATTCCAAAGCTCCATATAACCTCTGAAATGAAAGGTGATTTTCTCTGTTTGACATTTAAAACACTTAACAAACTGGCCCCAACCTACTTTTCCAGGCCTATTACATGCCACTCCCCTTCACCTAAGTAGGTAGCCAAATTGTCCTACTTGTGACATTCCTCCTCCTGGTTCTATGTCCTCTGTGCCTTGAATGCATTCCTTTCTCATTTCTGTCTCTCAGCTCAATCACCATCTCCTTTATGAAGTCATTCCTGAATAGTCTCGCTACAATGCCCCCTATCAATTACCTTGTATTCATTTTATATATTTTGTGTATATTTCTATGCCAACATGTTGTCTCTTCTGATAGAATGTAAACTCCGTGAGGGCAGGAACTGTTTCATTTTTGCATCAGTTTACCAAACACCTAGTAGGTACTTAATAAATATTTGTTGATTAATTGATATTAATGAATTTTCTCATACATGCCTTTATTACCTAATCGTAAAGCTTTATATTGGAATTTTGGGTTAATGGGGCCCATACAAAATGTAAGAAAGTGGAGGATGGCAGATACTTTCCAAATGGGGTCTGGATATCCTCAAACAAACTAATACCCCTAAATGCCCCTCTGTGCTTCTGGCTCAGGTCTCATTTTCAGGGCCTGTAAAATAATGTTAATGGAGTTACTTCTGTCTACCCCAAAGGAGAGCTATTGGATTTAATGAGATGAATAGTTCTAAGCCTACTGGAGACAAGAGATTACATTGCTAATTTTTGGTACCTGCCTCTGTGTTTACAGGGATATAGACAGGAACAATTACTAAATAGCCCCAGAGAGTCTTTCTATGTTTTGCAACTCTATAAAGGAAATATTTGTTCCTTTTTACCTAATGGGCAAAAAAGTGAAAAAAATCTTTTTAAGATATTATTCTGAAAAATAAACAATGGATATTCAAATGGCTGCTCATGATATTTTCTCAGTTTAGTGGTCCTTGCCTTCTGCAGTTAATGATAATAATAAGAGCTTGCATTTATATACCTCTTTAAACCTTACAAAATTCTTTATTATTTTTTTGGGGGGAGGAGGGGAAGGCCATTGGATTAAGTAACTTGCCCAGGGTCACACAACTAGTAGGTATCTGATGTTGGATTTGAGCTCAGGTCCTCCTGACTCCTGGGCTGGTGCTCTATCCACTATACTACCTAGCTGCCTTTGAAGGGTGTTATAAAGATCTCATTTTATCCCCATGACAACTTTGGGAGGTAGGTGTTATTACCCCCTTTTTACAGCTGAGGAAACTGAGGCAAATATAGGTTAACTGACTTACTCAGGGCTACATAGCTAGACAGTATCTAATGCTAGACTGGAATTCTGCTCTACCTGACTGCAGGTCCAGAACTCTGTACCTTGTACTCGCTAGCTACCTTCAATTTAAGGGTGTTTGATAGAGGAGATGCTCAGTACAACTGGCCTGGGAAAAGAAGCGAATGTGTTGGGTATTGTCTTTTTCTAGTTCTAAATGAGGTATGTTTGTCTTATCAGTGACTCTAGGAACCACTTGAATATCTAAACAATCTGTCAGCAAGCTGAACATAAATGAAAGAATTTACTAAGGGGTTGATTATTTTTAACAGCACAATTTAGGAGATAGAGGCAGTGTACTGTAGGAGAGAGAGAGAGAGAGAGAGAGAGAGAGAGAGAGAGAGAGAGAGAGAGAGAGAGAGACAGACACAGAGACAGAGACAGAGACAGACAGAGAGAGACAGAGAAACAGAGACAGACAGAGACAGACAGGGAGAGAGAACGCTGTCCTCAAAGTCTGACACACACTGACTGTGTGACCTAGGCAAGTTACTTAACCTCCCAATTACTGAGAAGGTGCTGGCCTGAATTAGTAAAGGAAATTTTCTTACCTGGGAGCTTGTATTATCCTGAAATCACAGATCTAGTCCCAATCCCTTGCATGCTATAACTAGAGAGGTAATCTTGGCATATTAGATTTGGGAATGAAATATAATATTTGCTCCAGGTTTTTAGTTTGCTGACTTGGATGAATATATTCCACTAGTACCCTAACCCTTCCAGACTGATTCTTTTGTAAAGGCAAACTAGACCATCTTTGGGATCTATTCTTAGTTAGCCTTTAATTACTAAATGGATGTTGCCTCAGAAAACTGAGACCTAGAAAAGACCTTAGTTTAAAAAGGCCAAGGTCTTCCACCTTGGTTCTGACCTATAATTCTGTTGACTCTGGAGGAGAAAGTGAGGCTGATGACTTTGCACCCATCTGCCTTGCTAAAATTCAATTCACTTGCAAATCAAGGCATCACCCTCCTGATGTCATTTTTAAGAATGAAAGACAAGCAAGACCCAGCTGACAGTAGGAACAGTTCCATCGATACCAACATTATAAGTTTGTGGGTCCGACTAATAACTGTTCATTCGTTGAACACTCTGATTAGTGGTTCTCACTTTAGTGAGGAGAAAAAAGACAAACTGTAAGCCAATGGATGAAAATAGGCCTATGAGGTGATCTCTAGAAATAATTGTTACCTCTAAGCCAAACATCTGGGAGGTGAAATATTTGGCAGGCAAGTCAATTATTGTAAAGTATATAAATAATAAAAATAACCATGGTTCTTTCCATTAATCTGAAGAATATTACTCTGAAATAGCTTTTTCCTAAAAGTAAAATTACTCCTCTCCTTTTCTAATAGATAAGGGACAAGTTAAAATATGACTTTATACGATGACACATATTTTTAAGTGTCACCTCAGTTCACTTTCAATGGCAGGCAGATATTTAAAAGTTGCAAGTGTTGGAGTGAAGGCTCAAAGTCCCCACTGAATGCTAATAGACCTTTGTTGGCAAACAGTGTAGAAAGAAAACAGAATTTAATGAGAACTTTCTTTGTCCAGCATAAATGAGATAATGCCAACGGTTATGCAAATTATACCTTATGATATATTCTGAGCACTGGAAAGGGGAAAAAAAGGACTGCAGAATTCAGGACTGAGTAATCACTGAATATGTTACTGTAAAATGTATGCATTTTAATGATGTGATCAATTACCTTGTAGCCTTTAAAGCAAGAAAAGTTTTATTCTAATCACTCTTACATTTGCAATTGCACCTGTATGTAATAAGTTATTATGATTTTGTTGGACTGTTAATGTAGCACTTCTACATTGAAAGAAAATTGTTTTTTTTTAAGAAATAAAATTGTGTTCTTGGGAAGAGGTGAGGAAGATGAGATTAGGACCAGTGAAAAGTGTTGGATTTGAAGGCAGGAAATTGGTTAAAATTTCAATTCTGTCACTGTTTGACCTTGGGCAAATCATTTAACTTTTCTCAGCCTTGGTTTCCTCATCTATAAAATGGGGATAACAGTACCACTTATATCCTATGATGGTTATGTAGAAAGTGCTTTCATTCAAATGTACTCTATAGATATGTTATTATTTCTGGCTCTGACAGTGTGGGATTATGCAAACACTGAATGTATCTATATTCATATTCCTTCAACTGTATGTATATGCTTTGGAACTAAAGTACCTCTACAACCTTTTAATATCATTCTTACTCACTCTTTATTACAACCAAATTGCCCTTCTCACACACAGCATTCTACCTGTATTCCCCAGGCTGTAACACATTCTGATCCCCATGCCTGGAACTGAGTCCCTTTGAACTATCTCCAATGTTAAAATGATATTTCCATTGTGATGAAATACTACTGTGTTATAAGAACAGATGAGTTCGATGATCTTAGAAAAACACGGATTGACTTGCACAAAATAATGAAGATTGAAATGAGCAGAACCAAGAGAACATTGTATACAGTAATAGCAACATTGCTTTAAGAGCAGCTTTGAATGAATAAGTCATTTTGACTATTATAAATAGCCAAGTTAACTATGGATGCATGAGGGAAGACACTATCTGTATCCAGAGAAAGAAATGATAAATAGAAGTATACATAGAATAATTTTACATAAATGTATATATTATATGCATATACATACACGTTTGTATTTATGTCTAATAGGAGACATCTCTGGGCAGTGAGGGGGAGGGATAGAAAAGAGGAAAAAAAGAAATTTACATGATAATTTTATTGTATATTTAAAGGGAACAGCAAGTTATACATAAAATACTTAGAGTTTCATGTGCAATCATCTGTTTTTATTATAATGGTATGGAAATACTGTTATTTTATTCCATAAATTAAAAAATCCATTGTTTCCTTCAAAGTTTAGATTAAGCACCACCTCTAGTATGAGACCTTTCTTGATTCCCTCTCCATTGCTAATGTTTTTCCTCCAAAGTAATATTTATTTTGTATATAATTTTTATGGAATTATTTTGTAGATATTCACATCTTTATATGTTATCTCCTTTGATTGAATGTAAGCTCCTTGAGGACAGGAGTTGTTTCACTTTTGGTTTTGCCTCCCTGGCAGTTAGCACAGTAGACTCAACAAATGCTTGCTGATTGGTTGATTTGTGAAGATTGTAACCTATTCATGCCTTTTCATCCTGTACAACTTTTCATCCATGGCCCGTGTGCTTTTCCCCCATGATTACATGTAATATACTGGGAGCCTTCCTCTACATACTCCAATATACCTTTATATATGCATATTTGATTATTGGGGGCTGTCTCCAGCCATCCTGACCTATGTCATGCCACTGGACTCTGATGATTGGAGGAGAGAGTGAGGCTGATGTACAGCCTTTTCTCATTCAGATATATTTCACTTGCAAGTCAAAACATCACCCTCCTGGTGTCATTGGTTCTCTTTGAGAAAGAAGGATAAACAACAATCTATATCCTTATCTAGTTTGATGATTAGTCAGGTAACACTAGGCTGAGGCCATATGGGCTAGAGACTATCAAGTTCTGTCCTTTACTTGCCCTCCTGGTTTTACTGCTTTAAGGCTGTTTCTCTCCTCATAAGGGGAACTGGGCTCCCAGGTCTTTAATTCTACTCTCACCTCAGCTTCCTGAGGGGGAAGAAAAACCACAAAACGTTGGTTTTGGCTCTAATCTAAGGGGAAAAGGGGAGAAAGTAAAAAAAAAAAAAGGTACTCAGAGTCCAAACTTGAGAAATGAATAGACAGTTCTAGTCTCACACAGGAAGAGAGGGCTAAGCAATAAAAAATCATAGAATTGAACAATTACAATCAGTAGAGAGGCTAATATTCACAACTCATTGGGATATTTGCAATCTGGCTGCTCATTAGCTATTTTACATTTCACCTCAACTGAATACAATCCAATCAGGGCCAAGTGGGCTCTTTTCTTCCCAGTGATTTCTTTCTCTGTGAGTAACTCCTTCCCTCTTGACCGGTCTGCCTCTGTTGAATATTCCAGTGGTAGATACCCTATTGCTTGGGTGATGGGAGGGGGGAGATGCCAGCTGCTTTCAGAGATCTCCCAAGGTGCTGAGGAAGAAGGATAAGAGACGCAAACAAGAGTCATACTCATCCCAGAAACAGTCATGTTGGAGGCCATGGGATGGCCTGGAGCACACACCACCCATGTCCTCTACACCAGATCTCTAGAGCCAAAGAATAATCCTTCCTCTGACCTCCTTCCTATTACTTGCTCTAGATACTTCATCTCCTCACTCTGGGCATCTTCACCCACTGTCCTCCCATACCTGGAATGCTCTTCCTCATCATTTCTGCCTTCTGGTTTGCTTGGCTTCCTTTAAGTCTCAGCTAAAATCCTGCTTTCTATAGGAGGTCTTTCCTGATACTTGCTTTCCCTCTGTAATTTCCAATTTATCTTGTATGTAGCATGTTTGCACATAGTTTTTTGCATGTTGTCCTTCCCATTACACTGTGAACTCCTTGAGAGCAGGAACTTGTTTCTTTTGCCTTTCTTTTTATCCCCAACACTTATTTCCTGGCATGTAGTACATGTTTAATACATGTTTATTAACCTTGAGGCCAGCAGAAAGTAGAGGTCTGGGCAAGGATGGGTCTTCTTTGTACATTCAAGAAATTCTGGCTCATCAGCCCACTCGATGAATCCTGATGGCTGACAAGAGAAGGGCCCTCTATTGCAAATTACTGAGAAGGTGCTACACTATCAGCAAAAGAATTTGATTTCATTGGTGCAGATATAGTCTCCATGGATACATATTGCATTTCTTTCATGACGTCCTTCAAGACTTGCTGTGGCAAAACAGATTTATCACCAATGGGTGGCCATCCTTCTAATGATAAAGTTCTCCAAAATAGCTAAGCTGGTTTAATAGGAAAACATTGGGTCATCCCGGAGGTTTTTCCTATTTGGTGGCTTTGAGTTCCCCTGGGTTCAGTCTTTGTAAATGCTCAGTTTCTTTGTACCATAGAGACAACTATGGCATTAGTGGGAAAAAAATCCACTCTCCTCATCTACAGAATAAGGGAGTAGGAGATTACTTTAAGGGCTCCTTCCAGTTCTGGATTTATGAGCCAATGATCCTAGTTAGTAATTTTACAGTGTATATAAGACATAAACAGAACCCTAAGGACATAAAAAAATAAGTTTGCTTCAGTTCAGCATTTCAGGAAAAAAATTCAAGGTTTCATGATTTAGGAAATTTGCTTTATGTCCTACTAACCAGCATAGCTATTCTACCTTCTCTTGGTTTTTAATCCTAAAAAAGCCATAGATAAAAGAAGGCCAGATTGGCATACCTTTCACAGCATGTTCACCTTGACTGTCAGATACAAGTAGAAGTCTATACTGACCTTCTGGCTATTGGAAAAGGAACTACTGGGGTAAAAATGGTTGCCAATAATGTTTTATACATTAGAGCTTTTACTTAACACAACTTATCAGGTATAGAGCTTAATGTAACATAGGTTTGCTTTGGTTGCCATTTGAAGACTTAATTGCTGTGAAGACTTCCTGATGATACAATACCACCAATTGACATATATTTCAAGGATGACATTCTAGCACCAAGGTTCTGGAGGAAGTGTGATGCTGGGGAAAGAACACTCAAACTTGGGGCTCAGAACTTGGAATCATGGGACCTGGGTTTAAATCCCAGTTATGCCACTTCTCACCTATGTGAACTTGAACAAGTCATCTCTCTGAGACTCAGTTTTCTGGTTTAGAAAATTAAAGGGTTGGGCTAGATGGTCTCTTCAGTCCCTTATAGCTCTAGAAATGAATTTCTTCCCTCTCCTTAAACAAAGCAATGGTGTCTTGTTAGTGAATTTTTGTGAAGGTTTTAGTTTCTGTGCACTGCATATTAATGAAAAATATTCATCTATACTTTTAATCATACCATTTCAGAGATGAGTGACTTAGTTTCCTGATCTGTAATATGAGGGGGTAGACAATATGATATTTTAAGATCTATTCCACCTCTAAAATTCTGTGACTCTATGATTCTGCGAATAATAATATAGGAACTGGATCATAAGATACTCTGATGAATAGATCATTTCACTGATTGTGTGTCCCTTCCAGCTGTGTGTAATGCAATTGACCCAGCCCCTCTCTTCATGTATATTTCTTTTCACTGTCTTGCTGTAAACTCTTCATGGTCCCTGTCCCTCTAAATCCTTTTACATTATGTGGCATTATGGATAGAGGATTGGATTTGAATTTAGGAAAACTTGAGTTAAAATTCTTCCTTAGCTACTAGTTGTGTGTTCTTATGAAGATCAACTGATCTCTCTCAGCCTTTGTTTTCTCATCTATAAAATGGGAATAATAATAGCACTTACCTCATAATATTGTTGTGAAGATCATGTAAAGTGCTTTGCAAACCTCAGAGTCATCAATACTATTATTGTTTATTATCATCATCTTCATGGCTGTCAGTTATACTTTGCTGATGCTTTTTTTTTCTTTTTGGAGGGCAATTGGGGTTAAGTAACTTGCCCAAGGCCACACGGCTAGGTTTTTGTTTGTGTGTGCGTTAAGTGTCTGAAGGCAGATCCGAACTCAGGTCCTTCTGACTCCAGGGCTGACGCTCTACTCACTGAGCCACCTAGCCGCCCCATCGCTGACGCTTTCTGACTGAACTATCTCTTCTTCATTTGCACCTCTCTATGACTATATCTCTTATGTCACCTTGGGGGCATCCAACATGTGCACGTGTCTTTCTGTTGCCTTTTGGATGCCCTGTAACTTTAATGTTTTGGAAACATGAACTTCCATTACTGTGAGAGGAATATTGGCATTTAAAAGATTGGCCCATGTTTCCGGGAGAAAATCAGTCATTAAAACACTGCATAGTTTTCCAAGTGGAATCCAACTTACTGCCTTCCTCCTCTTCATTCCTAGGACCAGAGTGTTGTCCATCTGCAGTATTTTCCAAACATGTTTTTCCTAATGTGCCACATAAAAGGAGGGAGAAAGAAGTGTGATCAAGATAAGGTAGTATTCATTAATTTTTTTGCTCTTGGGAGTTTTAGGACACATTTTTTTCAGAAATGCTAGTGGTTTCCAGGACATTGTAAATATGACAATATAATCTCCTTACTATTTTATCAAAGAGCAGAAAGGATCTTTTCTGTCACAAATAAATAAGAATTAACATGAATTAATGAAGCATATTCATCTGAGTGTGAAGATAGTTTAGCTATGTTAAAATTGTTCAGTGAATTTATGACTTAGAAGTTGTTAAAATAAATTATCACTTATTTACAACAGAAATTATGTTATAATCTTTATGCTTTCTAGGCAATGGCTAGGTGGATCCTTGGTGGAAAATCTATAGGAGGGTATTGGCAAGAGTTGCATAGATTTTAAAGACTTGAACTCTGTAATACTAAAGATAACAGGATAATACTCTATAATACCAGAAATAACAGATGATAAGGAGATAACAGATTTTTCAAAATACTAAGATAAACAACGATTTTCTTAGAAATCATGAATTTATACAGGCATTAAAATTGTAGACCCAAAGCCATCCAATTCCTTTAGCATATATCACAGTCCTTTATAATTATTCTGGGAGAGATGTTTCTTTCACTTAATTGTATTCCACTGTCATGATGTTCTAAAATATAAGACTTTCATCAAATGGACTCTTATATATACAATAGTATCTTTATTGGCAGGGGGAGCTATTTATCATTAATTAATAGATCTTTACAGAATTTTTTCCCTAATGAAATGATTCTAGAACATTGATTCCCTTAGTTATAGGCTAAGATCATGGGGTCCTATATCTAGAACTAGAAGTGACCTCTGAGCTTATCCAAATGGTGTCAAACTCAAGTAGAAATAGCTTTCTACTGCCTGAATATTGACTTAGAAAACCACATTTTAGCATTATCTATATTGTATTGTATTTTTTACTTATTTTGTCATGCATTTCCCAATTACATTTTGATCTAGTTTTGAGCTTACAGGTTGATACTGGTAAACTAGCTAGTTTCCTAATTTTACAGATGAATAGGACTGGAGAGGTTAAATATCTTACTTGTCCAAAATCATATAGATGGTAAAAAGACAGTCTTAGGATGTGAATATAGGTCATTTAAATACAACGCTCCTTCCATTGTATGACATTGTTTCTCTATGAGATGAAGTCATCCTGAGAAAATAAGAAGGCATGTGGAGCTGAAAGCTGGGTCAGGAAGGATATGAACTGTTCATTGAGCCCAACAAGTGTCTCTTACCCCAGCTTTTCCTGATGAACTTCTTATAAGCATTGGAAATATGACCTTGACTAGAGGTCCACTAGGGGTCAAGACTGAACAAAAAATGTTCAGTTTTGTGGGGACTTTGAAGATACCAGAAATGTAGCACCCAGGCTCAGAGATAGTGGTGATTTAAACCTCATGGCAATAGCCAAATGGTTTTAGAAAGGAATAAATGATAATAATAATAATAATAATAAAGCATTTGTTAAACGCTTAGCTACAAGGTAGATGGAACAACAAGAATAACTAAGATTCATGTAGTACTTTAAGGTTTGCAAAGCACTTATAAATATCTAGTTTCATCCTCACAACAATCCTAGAAAGTAGGTGTTTTTATTAACCACATTTTACAGATGAGGAAATTAAGTCTGAGAAAGTTGCTTGCTAAGGGTTACACAGTAATTGACTGCAGTCAGATTTGAGCTCAAGTCTTCCTGGGTTTTCCAGGGTCTATTATTCTATCCAATATAGCACCTAACTGCCTAGGCATCAATGTCAAGGCATATGGTAGTAAGTCTTCTTTATTAGTCAATCAATAAGAATTCATTAAATTCATAGGGAGCTGTCCATTAATGAAACAATATGAGTTTCTGATTGGGAAGCATTTGACAGTGTCAAAGACTTCAGTAGTGAGTATTTTCTTCCCTGGGTCTTCAGTAGCTATGGCTCCTGGGTACTTGTGTGTTTGGGGAGTTTCAGTTGTTGGATTGGGTTTACACAAAGGTTGTTCCCTGGACAATGGTTAGGGGGAAGGACTATCTGGAATTAGGGTCTATGGTCTGGGGGCATAGTGTTGCTATTCCCCAGGCTTTTGAGCAGCTAGCTGGCACAGTGGATAGAGAGCTGGGCCTGGGGTTAGAAAGACCTGAGTTTAAAGGGAGGCTAGGTAGCGCAGTGAGTAAGAGCACCAGCCCCAGAGATGGGAGGACCCGGGATCAATTCTAACCTCAGAAAATGAGCACCCACACATAAATAAATAACTAGCCATGTAACCTTGAGCAAGTTACTTAACCCCGATTGCTTTAACAAAAAAAGACCTGAGTTCAAAATGGGCCTCAGACACTTATTAGCTGTGTGACCCTAGGCAAGTCGCTTAATCTGCCTCTCTCTTCTATTTCTTTATCTGTGGAAATCATAAGGATAAAAATAACACCAACTTCCCAGGGTTGTTGTGATGAGCAGATAAAATAATTTTTTTTTGCTTTTTGGAGGGCAATTGGGGTTAAGTAACTTGCCCAAGGTCACACAACTAGGTTTTTGTTTGTGTGTGCGTTAAGTGTCTGAGGTCGGATCCGAACTCAGGTCCTTCTGACTCCAGGGCCGACGCTCTACTCACTGCACCACCTAGCTGCCCAGATAAAATAATTATTAAAATGCTATATAAATTGGTAGTGATGATGAAGATGATGGTGATGATGTTAACTGTCCATTGGTGGCAAATGGAATAGGACCCAGATACTCTTCAAGGTCAATAAGGGAACTTTTCACTTTAAGGACAAGAATACCTGCTTAGTGAATTTGCTTCAAGAGAGTTAATGAGGATAGAAAGAGCAACACATCAAGATTGATTGAGAATTAATAGAAGCTAGAGTCATCAAGATTTCCATGAATATGAAGAAGTGACTATTTAGGCAGTCAAGGATAGTCTTAAATCCTGGTCTATAGTTTTTGGAGGCTAGATGGCACCTAAGAGATCTCTAGTGACTGAGAAAGAAGAAGCCGTAACAACAACAACAACAACAACAACAACAACAACAACAACACTCCAACCAAACCAAACCAACCTGAAGCCAATGGGAATCATCATTAGAGATGGAACCAGATGTGAAATGCTTCCATGAGCCAGGGACCTCATTCCCAGAGTTAAGGTTATGAAACAGGTTTCAAAAGAGTTGACACCCTAAGCGGCCTTGACCAAAAAACTATATCAATTTTATTAAAAAATTTTTTTTGCAAGGTAATCAGGGTTGAGTGACTTGCTTGGTACCACATAGCTAAGTAAGTGCTAAGTGTCTGAGGTGGATTTGAACTCTGGTTCTCCTGTCTCCTGTGGAGGAGGACCTGTGCTCTATTCACTTTTTTTTGAGGCCATTGGGGTGAAGTGATTTGCACAGGGTCACACAGTTAATAAGTGTCTATATCAGCTTTCAAAACAAAAACAAAAACAAAAACAAAACCCTAAAACAAGCTCCCCCAAACCTCCAAAACAAACCTCCCAAAACCAGATCTGCATTGACTGGCTGGAGAGAAGAGCTACTAAGAGAGGCTGTCAGACAACAGAGGGGGAACAAAGGAGATTAAAGCTTAGTTCCCTGTATTTACACAGAAGAATATGATTCATTTTTAAGAATTCTGTAGCTTTGTAGCTTTCTTTCTTTTTGGATTGGTTTCAATCCCTGTAGGCTTTACTTGAGCAAGCCAGCAGTTAGAAATACTTAAAAAGGATTTAATGCTGACTTCAGTGTCAGCAGGATAGGGAAGAAATTAAAAACTTGCACTTTGTTTTCTGCAGAGAACCAGGAAAAGAGGAAATCAGAAAGAGAAAAGGCCTAGCGTTATTGAGAAGCCAGTAGAGGGAATCAGTGAGACAAGGTCTACACCAGGTTGGAAGAGAAATGGGGATCAAGGGGGTGTCGAGAGCTGATGGCATGATAGATCTCCTATTATATGTCAACATAATAGTGAATGAAGATTGCTGGATCCAAGGGGAAATGATACTAGTGCCTGCTGTTGAAGATGGGGCATATCTTGCAGTAAGATGAGACGAATTATTGGCTAAAGCTGCTTTCTGATTCTGAGCTTAAAAATGGTTACCATGGTGACCTCTTTCTGAAAATAGATATATGGTTACCCCTCTAAACAGTTTTTAGCTTTGTCTCTCCTTAAATGAAGGACTTTTCATTATTTGTGCTCAGGTTCTTACTTATGTTTCAATTTGTAAATCAACAAGCCTGACAAGCAGATGTAGCATCCATCATAATTGCTTGCTGAGGAAGGTAGCTATCAAGTGTCCTATCACGGTTCTGCTGATGTCAACGAGAAGGAGATTAAGAAGTCAGTTTGTTGCTAATCTGTTTATATACCTGTTTCTTCTGCCTTTGAGTTATTTGATCTATTGGGAAGCAGCAGAAAAGGGCGGTGGAAACGATGGTGAATTTGGAGTCAGAGGACCGGTATTCAAAGCAGTGCACTTAGTACTTGTGTGACTTGGACAAATCACTTAACTTGTGGGCCTCAGTTTCTTCACCTGTGAAATGAGAGTGTTGCACTAGATGACCTTTCAGGTCTCTTACCATCCTAAATCTATGCTTCTGTGAGATAGAGAGTATTCAGAAAGAGGCTAGTTAATGTCACAGAAATCAAGTATGAAGACTGAACAGAAGACCATTGGACTGGGCCATCAGGACATCATTGGTGACCTTTGAGAGAGGAATTCACTAAATTCTTTAGTGATATTCCCACTGTATGAATTTCTGACATTGACCCACTTGACAAAGAGAAGAATGAAGACGAAAAAGGGGTTATGATAGTATAAGGGGAAACCAAAATATAAGGGATTGAGCAGAGACTGAATGCTTAGGTAGCATAGGAAAGATGAGACCATAGTTTAAGGGAATAGGAGCATCAAAGGAGGGCTTTTTTATGTCTAGGATTAAGGAAAGACAAACATTGTAGACAAATGGGAAGTACTCAATTCAGAAAGAGAGAATAACAATACAAGAAAGGAAAGGAGATCATTGCTGGAGTAATATCCTGGAAGAGATGGAAGTGATGGGATCAGGAGCAAAGATAGATGAGCGTTTTTCTTTCAACAAGAACGATTTTCTCTCTGATTCATGTGCTTCTTGCCCCATAAGGGGAAAAAAATCAGAAAACGAAACCCTTGTAACAAATTTACATAGTCAAGCAAAAAGAAATCCCTGACTGGCTATGCCTCCCAAATATCTGTTGCACTCTGAACCTTGGGTCCATTGTTTCTCTTTCCAGAGGTGGGCAGCACTCATTACCAATCTTCTGGAATTGTGGTTGGTTGTTGTCTTGATCAGAGTTCTTCAGTTTGGTAAGATTGTCTTTACAATGCCGTTGGTAGTGTGTATGTCATTTTCTTGGTTCACTAAAAAGTGATTAAAGATATATCTCTTCCCCTGAGTCAGGAGGGAAAGAGGGGAAAATAGCAGATGATGCTAAGGGTTTTTGAGGAGTAAAGGAGGATAAGAGAAAAAGATCTGATAAGTGAACTCAGATTTCTCAGTGAAATAGGAGGTTAAATGATCTGATAGAAAATTTGGAGTATAGAGATACCACTAGGGACTTAAAAAGACAGGGAGAAGTTTAGACAGAGTAGAGTAGGATTTCTGAGGACCCAGCTGAGGGCATGGATCAAAACTTTATAGCTTGGAAAATCAGATGAATTTCAATTTTCTATGGTAAAAGTTGTTTGGAGTTCTGATTTAGGATTCCAGGGATACATAGCTTCCTCTCCATATCCCTACCCCCTCACAACACATGCACAAACTTGCCACTGGATATTGGAATTTTTCTGGCTCCAAACCAAAGCAATGATGGACTTTCTTGGTCTGAGACAAGGTTGGAACAGCAAAGAGAAATTCAACAGGCCTAGGAGTGAGGAGCCATGGAGTGCACTGGACCTGAAATGGTATGAAAACCCTATGATATTCTCAGCCTGGGATGACTTCCTTGTCTTTGAGGTACTCTGGGGACTGACCTGCCTGCAGTCTATTGCATCTAATCAGGATTTATCTTCCTGGATATTGCAGTAGAGAGATGGAGTCAGAGGACCTCAGAATCTGGTTCTGTCACTTTATACCTGTGTCACCTTGAGTAAGTCATTTAACACTCTGAGGGCAGGTAGGTGGTATATTGGGTAGAATGCTGGGCCTGGAGTTCAGAAGACTTGAGATCAAATCTGGCTTCAGACACTTACTAGCTGTGTGACCCTGGATGAGTCACTTAACCTCTGCTTGCCTCAGTTCCCTCTTCTGTAGAATAATGACGATAATAATAATAATAATAATAATAATAATAATAATATTTTTGGTGTTAACCTACTTCCCAGTATTTTTATGAGGCTCAAATGAGACACTCTTTTTAATAGCACCTTATAAGCCTTAAAGTGCCAAATAAATGCTAGGCATGATTTTTACTATTAATTATTTCCTCATCTGTAAAATGAAGATGATCTAGGTTCTAAATTTCCTTCCAGTTCTAAACCTATGATCCTGTTATCTTTGATTACAGAACAGAATATAACCTCACATCTTTTCTACTTTTCTAGCTCTGAGGTGAGCAAACAACCCTCTTGAGCATTTCTAAGGGTCTTGCTATGATCAACAAAGAGAAATAGATTGATCAATGAGTATTTATTAAATTCCCTCTCTGTGCCAAATATCCATTCTTTTTCCCCTCTCTCTACCATGTGCTTGTTCTTTTTTCCACTTAGGTCTTTTAAGACAGGATAAGGTTCACCAAACCGCTAACATGGAAAGTAGCAGGAAGGGGTATCTTTGCTGATAGATTGAGTGCCAGGTCTGGAGACAGGGAGACCCAAGTGAAAAAAAATCCAGTCTCAGATGCTTTATTGGCTGTGTGACTCTGGGCAAGTCATTTAGCTTTTGTCTGCCTGTTTTTTTCACCTGTAAAATGGGGATAATAATAGCTCTTATCTCTCAGAGCTGTGAAGATCAAGTGAGTGAATATTTATAAAGCACTATGTAATAAACACAGTAAGCACTATGTGTACTGTTGTTGTTGTTTCATTCAGGAGAACCCTGGGTCCAAATCCTCCTTCTGATTCTTATTTAAATTATTAAATCTCTCAGATCCTTTGTTTCCCCATTTGTAAAATCAGGATAATAATGCCCATAGTACTTATCTTATAGGGCTGTGTGAGGAAAAAAACAAAAACAACAACAATAAAGATGATCTAGATTCTAAATTTACTGAGATCATTTATATAAAGTTGTGTGTGTGTGTGTGTGTGTGTGTGTGTGTGTGTGTGTGTGTGTGTCTGCCATGGATCCCCTGCTCCCTTTAGCAATCAACCTGTTGAAGCCTATGGCTTAATCTGTTTAAATTATTACAGGAAATGCTGAATTTCAGTTAGAGGTTAATAAAGATGTAGTGTTTTTTTTTTCTAGCTCAGGTTCATAGATCTGAGAGAAAGAATTATTTCTCTCTTATATCAATAACCAATTATTGAATTAGGACTAAAGTTTTCTCCTTTTCTACATCCTCATTCAGAAAGGTCCCATAGTTATTCAGGCAACCTTTGAAGTGCAAGGCTAGTAATGTAAGTGAAAACTTAGATCTTTTCAAAAGGTAAAGAAAGTATAATTTAGGTGAATTGATGGATTATGGTCCATTGTGTTTCACTCAGACAGGTCTGGGGAGAAAGTGGGTTCTCCCTTTTGTCTAGATTACCCTAAGCAGGGTGATATGGGTATAGATAAGTCTTTTTGACCAAGACTGAGTGATCAGAATCATGTCACTCAGACTCTCATTCGAATAAATCTACCTCTCATTATAATATTAATTCTCTCATTAATTAATAACCAATCAGAGTTGATTGCCAACCTCAGGAACACCCACTCTTCCAAGGATCTAGGAGCACTGAGGATTCCCATGAGGGGTCTTTGACATTCGAGAGTGCCAGTGACACTTTTATTAATTATATAGTAGTATGATTAATAAAATTATTAATTATCCAGAAACAATGTCTCTTGAACTTTTTATCCATCATAGACCTTTTGAAATTCATTCATGGGTCCTTGGGACATGGACCCCAGGCTAAGAATCCTACCTTTAAGCAACATGTAAATGCATGCACCTCGTAATTATACATCTTTGGAGTCATACAAATCACCTAAATGAACTCCATCCACATTTCACTCAGATTCCTGACTTAGTGAGCTATATGCATATTAGGAGCTGGGATGTGATACGTGGGGTGGGGATCAAAGTGGGAGCTGGGGTTATGGGCATAGTAAAGAGATGGGACATGGGTTGTGGATGCTAGTTTTTCAATCCAACAAACATTTATTAAGTACTTTGCATGAAAAGTAGAGGTATCCCTAGAGCAGGGACAAAGTACAGCATGCCTTGCTAAGGTGCCAAGTACCAGCAAGTATATCACCAAGATGCATACTGAGGGAAAAGGCTGGGGTTGAGATGTTTCCTAAGAGGCTTATGGGAAGAAGATAAAGGAAGAGGAAAAGGATAATTATATTCCTAAATGACATCTGTAGCTGACAAGAGGGCATAAGACAAGAGGATACAATTTGGGAACTGTCAAAATATAGAGACCTACCTATTTTCTGGTAAATATCCTTATCACATACCTGGAGCACAGTAGATGTTTAATAATTGCTTATTGATTGGTTGACCTCTAAGCGGCCACATTGGCCTTGTCCAAGACTGGAGAATATTTAAGAATATTCTGAACCAAACTCTAAAGCAGGGTTGATAGAAACGCAAATCTTAATCTACCTGTGATTTGAATTGAGCACAGGAAAAAACAAAACAAAAACAAAATCCAAATAAAACAGCCTGAATTCTTTGTAAAGTACTTCTTAGCTTAAAAAAAATCACAAATATCTATTGGTCTCACATTTACATATATGTAAATTTTGCTTTTATAACGTTGAAAGACAAAACAAAGCAATTATCCCACTGGGGTAAGGGTTTGTACATTTTCTTAGCGCAAGTCAAAACTAAAATGGATTCTATTGAAAACTAATGGATTCTGATGGTTCTTCAACTCAACAAACATTTTGATTGCAAGGATGGTGCTGGGTACCAAGGATACAGGATAAAAAGTGAAACAATCTTGCCTTTAAAGAACTTTCATTTGAGTAGGCATTAAGGAGTGGTTCTAGAACTGGTGTAGTTGAGGGCACCATGGTGCATAGCACCCTGGACCTGAAGTCCTCAAGATGTATCTTCTTCAATTCAAATATGGCCTCAGACACTTACTAGCTGTGTGACCCTGGGCAAGTCACTTAACCCTGTTTGCCTCAGTTTCCTCATCTGTAAAATGATCTGGAGAAGGAAATGCAAACCACTCCAGTATTTTGCCAAGAAAACCCCAAATAGGGTCATGAAGAGTCAGACATGACTGAAAAAAAAAAAACGACTCAACAGCAACACCAAAAACAAAGTTCTATGAGAGTCTCATGACCTGGGACAGGGTCCATCTAACCATTTTTTATCATTATTAAATGGGTAGTTCTTTCATATTTCTTCAACAACATCCAGTATATATTATATATTTGTAAGCACTGTATTAAGCATTGTGTGTTATAATATACATAGAACCCATTTTAATAAACTCAACTGAATTGCTATAGTTAAAAGTTTGATAGCATTAAGGCCTATTGCTACAGTATACTTAAGTGATGCAGTGTGTGTGTGTGTGTGTGTGTGTGTGTGTGTATGTGTGTGTGTGTGTGTGTGTGTGTGCAAGCCACACCAGCTCATGTCCCACCTTCCTTAAGCCCAAAGGAAGATGGGATGTCTCTATAAGAAAAGCACCAGCAAAGGAGTAAAATCTAGAATTTGCCCATAAGATGGTGCTGTATAAAAGCCACTAGTTTACTAGTGCTGATACATCCCTGATACACACATACAGAAGGATTTCTATCCCTCCTCCTGCCCTCACCTCCCAAATGTTCTATCACTGTCACATGGTTGGGCAGGCTTAGAAAAGCTCCTGTTGGCCAAATTCAAGATTCATGCTTAGGAATGGAAATGCAACATTACTGGAAAATCAGAGGAAAATATCCAGGGCTCTATCCCCACCCTAATTTGGAATTTCCTTTCTCATTCCTTTGCATCTTGCCTCTGGGCCTTAATTTTCCTCATTTGTAAAATAGGAATAATGCCACCTGTGGCAGTCATCAGACCTCATGGATTTGTTGCATGAAGTTCAAATCAGAGAGCTCCCCCACCCATCCCCGAACTCTAATGTGCTATAGAAAGGCCTGCTGTTATTCTGGAGAATTTGCAGTAGGACATGGACAAGCACCATGCAGTATGAGAAAGCCTGGAAGGGCTGTGATCTGCTGGGGAGAAATGGATACCCACACCAATGAGATCTCAGGACCATCAATGTATCCTAGCAACACATTTAAGAGCAGCAATATTGTCCAAAAGGTGATATTTTGTTGGGAATTGGGAATATCATAAGCACTGCCTCTGACCTTGCTGCTGCATTATTATATCCATTAAAACACCATTCACCTCATTTTTCTCATTTGAAAAATGGGGATAATCATTTTCTCCCAGACGAAACAAGGAGGTTATAACTCTTAACCAGCTAAATACCTAGAGAGCATGTTCAAGTGCTACAAGAAAGACATTGCCTAAACACAAAGCATTTGGTTTTATTAATAGTTCATTTCTATTTTATCTTTATTGAAATGAGAAGACAACTAATCATGAAAGCTGTTGTCAAGAGACAATCAGATCCTCTCTATCGACTTCCAACAAACTCTCCAAAATGTACAATTTAATTAATGCCATGTTTTATCCCTCACATCATAATGTCTAGGAATCTTTTTTCCCCAAATGCAACGGACATGAAAGTTTTGAAAGTTGTAATGGTGAAGGTAACATTGTGATCATCTTTTTTATTGTACCATGCCATGGAAATGCTTGTTCTATTCCATGAATTGAAAATAAAACACATTATTAAAAAAGCACAAAATTTACACAGCTAAGAGGCAGTTGGTGGCTCAGTGAATTAGTGTACTGGGTCTGAAGCCAGGAAGATCTGAGTTCAAATCTGACCTCAGACATTCATTAACTGTGACTCTAGGCAAGTCATTTTACAGCTGTCTGCTTTGGTTTTCTCAACTGTAAAATGTAGATAATAATAGCTTTTACCCCATAGCCAGGGCTGCTATGAGGATCAAATGAGATGGTATTTGTGAAACTGTTTATAACAGTGCCTAGGACCTAGTAGGTAACATACTAATGCTTATTGCCCACATCCTTCACTAAGAGCCCAATTGGAAGTCTCATTGTGGATCACATGGTCACTAACCCCAACCTAGAAAGGATTTAGTGGCCATCTAATCCAAGTCTTTTGTTATACAGATGAAGGGAGAGGACATTCTCCAAGTTAAGCCAATAAAACATAAGCTCTGATACTTACCTGGAAAAGCTTGGGGGACCAGCCCAGTGATGGGTTATATATTTTTACTCTGAGGACTAACCCAAGTTGGGAGAGACTCATTATCAGACTGTTGGCCTCCAGGTGTCAAAGACCTGTGATTCACAAAGCAACTAGTAAACAGAGCTATAACTCGTGATTTTAGTGTGCAGGGTGAACATTGTGAAATATGTTCTCAAATCAACTTTGTAATTCATGATTTCTTGCCTTGCTAGATTGTAACCTGTTCAAAGGCAGCATCTGTTTCAGTTTTAGCACATAGTAAGAGTTCAATAGATGGTGTTGGTTAATGATGTGAAAATGATATGAGAAGGAATTCAGATAAATTTAGTTGAGTGGAAAGGGAGGCCCTGGGATTCCTCTTAAGGTAGAAACTCAAGAGCCGTGTATTTTGGTGGAGCAGAAGACCCTGAACACCATCCAGAGAGGTTGGAAGGGAATCAAGGTGGAGGTAAACTGATGAGGAACTAATGAGGCCTGAGCCTGCTTAACAGAGAAAGCAGGCATCTGGTAGTTTTCTATTTTTAATGATTCTTGTTTAAGCAGCTGTTGATCTAAGTTGTTTTTGATGCTACTAAAATAGTGTAAGTCCTGTCAAAAAGCAAATTATTGTATTTTTAAGAATTGAGCAATCTTTCAACATCATCATTTAAGAATTTTATCCCCTTTGAATTTTAGTTCCCTGGGCAAAATTCTAGCTGTTCCACCTTAGTTATAGCTCTCCAGTAAAGTGAGGAGGAAATTGCGACCTCTGTTAGTGAAAGAAGTACACACTTTGTCGAAATCAGGTATCCTTGTAGTTTTGAAATATTCAAGCTAAATTTAAGTTTTGGTTTCATAACCTTATATACTATTGTTTTCATAGAGCTCTTTGTTCAAATATCACAAAGTTAATTCCATTTTACTGACTTTGTGCAAATACATAAATGCATAGCCTCATTTCATGACTTCATGGCTCTCCTTGAGATTGAGATAAAAGTCTAAATATCATTATTTTAATTCCTGATTTTTACAGCTACATTTGTCAGATGAAATCCACCCACACATATGCCTACATAGATTTTTTTCTTTAGAAAGCTTCTGCATTGCTCCTTGTCTTAGAAATGCACAAATATTCCCAGTTTGTTTTAGCTGTCTTAATCCATAGCACAATATTAATATTGTTTTTAAAAGTAAGATTCACTCTGCATTTTTTCCTATTTACATTGTAGTAATCTCTAGGGAATGGGTTAACATAAAATTCATCAGAAGTTATAGAATGCAGCATTTGAAAGTTGGTGACATTTTTATAGTTATTAAGAGAAGCTTCATTTCTAAAAATTTTGATATTTAATGACAAGTAACATGGATTGGTGGATAGAAAACTGACCTTGGAATCAGTAAGACCTAAGTATAATGTAGTATGCACTAATTCATATTGGCTGTGTGACCCCAGGCCAGTTACTTATGCTCTCAGGGTTCCAGGCAGCTCTAGGACTGTAAGTTGTGAGATTCATTCATCTGGGAGCTCCTTACATTGATGAAATACTAGACCTGTTTTTTTAAAGGTATTAAATAAAATGAAGTAAGACCTAGCTGTGCTCCGGAAAAGATGTAGTTACAGACATATGTAATAGGGGAGTGGCCAGTGAGGGCTAGATCCTTTGAGCATGAGCAAAAATTGAAAAAAGGTCAATGTAGCCCATTGTATCCAGAGTAATCTCCAGTCATCCTGATCTATATCTGGCCACTGGATCCAGATGGCACTGGTGGAGAAAGTGAGGTTGGTGACCCTGCACAGCCCTCCCTCACTTCAATCCAATTCACTTGCAAGTCATGGAATCACCTTCCTGATGCCATGGTTCTCTTTGAGAATGAAGGACAAACAACAATATCCACAAAGAGGCTTGGTGAATCTGCTTCTGGAAATTTATGAGGGAGGGGCCCTTTCCCATCCTACTTCAGAGCACACTCAGGTAATTTCACTGTTTCCTGTTCATTTAGTAAAAGTTAAGTCAAGCAGGTTGTTCTTTAGGGCTTTCTTTTCAAAGTGCCATTGTTGGCCCTTCTGACTTTCAAAACTCATAAGGTACATGGAGTACAAAGAGAGTAGTGCCCCTCCCTGACTCTACCTTATTTGTATTATGTGTGTGTGTCCATGTGCCTGGCAAATGAGAGATTTAGTGGTCACCTACATCCTTCTTTATGTGATGATGATATGGGTAGAAATTGGGAGAAATCTTTGGTCCTTTAAAAAAGGCAGGATACAACAGCTAAGAGGGACAAAGTCTTACTCTATGTCTTGGTTTATTCTTCCCTAACCAAGCAGGAAACAGGGGCTGGTCATGAGCATCCTATAGTTTGTCTGGGAATTGGGAGACTTTGAGCTAACTCTTTCAGTAGGTGCAAGAAACACAGTGCCCAGGCGGGGCAAAATGTTAGCCAAATCTGGCTAACATTCTGGGCAACTGGTTCATTTCCACCCGTCCTGTCAATTCTTATTGCTATTGTCTTGAAACAACAATATGGATTTCAGGGCAGGATTTCAGGATAGGGAAATTCATGGATAGCATTCGTTAGATTTTATGTAAGGGGATACTCTTCTAATATCCCAAGCCAGCTTTGTGTCTTGGCTGTGCCACATGGCTTTCAAGATGGAATCTTTTCTGGATTTTCCTACCCACAAATCTCAAAGCAAAGACTTTAAAAAAGTCACCAAACTGGTAAATTCTGGGACAGTGTCTGGTCAGCTATTTCTGGAGTATGAGATTTCTAAGGCAATCCTCACCATGCATAACATGAGAATCAAAGGATCACACAAGAAATGGACATGCTATAGATATGTTTCCTATTGTTTGCTGAGGAGTGGGTCATTTTGGGACCTGCTGAGAAGAAACATTATGTGGAAATAAGAAACCATATCTTTTAGTATGAACCCCATAAGCAAATGTCTAAATATTTCACGCAGAAGCCTGCTGTCAATGTTCAGATGTTTAAATGTGTTGCATTTTGTTAGTCATGTGAAGCACATGATTAATTTTTCTACAGCCAACCACAGTGGCAGCAATCCACAACACTGGGAAAATGACATTTAAAAGAAATTCATCCAAGCTGGTGATGTGTGCATACATTTCAAAAAATGTCATCTCCCTAACTAATGGAGAAATCTTTAAAACAGAATTGTTCTACAATATTCACCCCATCATTAATATTAGTGTATCTGTGTCCCATGTTGGTTTGGCTGCTTAAACCAAGGATATGAAACAGATGCCAGGTGCCATGAAGTTGGAGTTGGTTTAATATTGTGAAGTGGCAGTTATTGCTCAGTTCACTTCTGATCTCCATGCTGCTACTCAACAACTGCTGAGGTGTGGAGTGAGTCTGACTGAACTGTTGAAACAGTGATAGTATTCTTCCATGGTAACTGAAGAACGGATAGCAGTTATTTATGCTGTGTAGCAGGGTAGCTGTATGGACACCAGAAAAATCACCGAGTTCTAGAATGCTTGCTTAGCTCCTGTCATCAACCAATACCAGGCCCTCTTAAGGAATATCAGGACTGATGGGAAAAATCTCAGAAGAATTGGATGCAAAGCTGGAAGAAATTGTCATAAACTTCTTGGCTGGATTTAGAGCTTAAACTACTATGGGTTTTTTCACAAAACAGTCTGGTTTTGTCAGTGTTTCTTCTAGTGGTTGGTTCCATTCATTGTAGTACTCTTGTGCCTAAGGTAAGTAAATCTCATTATGAATAAAGTTCCAAATTTAAATAAATAAATAACGAAATAAACAGTTCTCCATGCCCGATAAACATTAAGCTAATGATAGTGTTGGAAATCTCTCATTAATAAGTTACTGGTGGGGAGGAGCAATTAGACTGCTTAAATGGTGTCACAAGACAGATATGATTCCTGAAAACAGATGCCACAGATTTTGTATGCTGACACACACAATGGGATGGTAAGGATTTTGTAGCTTTCTTTTTCATTTATTCTTTTCTATTCTAAGTGGTCACACTAGAAGAGATAAGGGGATTGTGATGATTTAAGCATCATAACCATGAAGGATCATTGAGAATACTGATTTTTAATAGGTGTGTGTGTGTGTGTACAGTTTGGGGCTAAGAGCAATGCACAATTTCCCAAATGTACATTGATGCATTCATTGCCTTTCTTCCACTCAATTCTGCCCCAACTCATTGTCCATCTGGAGTACTATGTGTCCTAGATGAATATACTGATGTATTAACTAAGTGAACTTGCCCCATCTAACTACACACCATAGACCGGTTAATAAGCATTTCCCCATCAATTTGGTTTTTCCTGTTAGATGGTTAGGCTGATATCTTTTGTATAATAATGGATCTAATAGGGGAGCCACTATGATGTTCTAGAGATTGAGGCACTAATTATGAAGCGATCCATAAATATTTGGAAAACTATTCACTATTCATAGTGAATTTCCATTTTGACTCTTTAAAATAAGACATAGTCTATGAAATGGTGACTACAGCCAGCAAATATAGGCTTCCCAGTTTTCTCAATTGGCATCAATGATATCATATTCTGGGAATAAGGACAGTTTCTTAAAGGAAATCTATTTAGGATACAATAATAAGAAACTGCCTACCCAAGTATATTTGTCCATAGAGACATAGCCATTCTTGGGTTGTAGGGACACTCATACTCATCTTAATAATTTGATATTTCTAACATAGTCATTGTATAATTTAATGGAATATTTCCTGCGAACCATCTACCTTCTTCCAAAAATTACCCTCATTTCAGAAAATATTGTAACTTGAAGGTCCCAGATATACATTGGTAATTTTTTTCATTCTCTTGACTTATAATTCTCACGCAGAAAACTTGGAGAAATTGCATTCATGGTACTTCTTTCTTGCTTTCCCTTCCTGCTTGTCATGGTCTGGGCTGATTCTACTAGGTTCCCTTAAAGTTTGGCCCCAAACTAGAATGAAGTGAGATACTTCTAGGTCATCTAACAGTTAATAAAAGAAGGTTTACTTAGCCACAAGAGGGGAAGGACATTCAGAATAGGGAAAAGGTGTTTATCCAGGACACAATCTTGGTTTATTTGAGTACAGCAGGGATCTGCTTCAGTTGAAAGAAGATACAGCTTCTGGCTGGTGCTCTCCTGCTTTGACACTTCAGGTGATGTCATGCCACTAGGAGATTTCCTTTGAATGAACAATCTTTAGTCTCAAAAATTTGTGTAAATCACTAGGAGCAGTTATAGTACTGACTGTGAGGATTTTTCTTATGGAAACTCTACCACTAAATTTTATCTTGACCTGCTGCTTCCTGCTAGTTGAAAGGGAGATTGAAAGATCTTATTTTTTCTTTTTCTCTCTCAACCTCTTGGTGTGACCTGGGGGTGCTATCTACTCACCAGCATGGCCACCTACTCCATCAGCTTTTCAGACTGTATAAAGATTGAGTACAACATTCTGTGTCATCTTCTCACCCAAGATAAAGCAAAAACATCCAGAGTCTGAGGGACATATTTTATTCTCCCCCATTACCCAGAAAGGATAAAAGAGGAGAAGAATTATTTCAGTACTGATTGTACTCATTTAATGTATTAAAAATAAAAATTTAGCTTTCACATTTAACAAGAAAGGAAGGCAAGGCACACTACAGGGGCTAAATGTTTGGGGCCAATTAATTATCAAACACAGTGACTTTAAGTCAAGAGCTCAGTGTATTGACTAATTATGTGTACCCTTGCTTTCTTTAATTTTCTTTTATAGACATAAATTAAATACTTTTAATTAAGAAATGAAAACAAGAAGTCAGTTAGAGCAGGAAGCCACAAGACATTTGTTCATTAGATCAGAAACTGCCTTATCTAGAAAAATCTAAAAAAAAATGAGAAGGAAATGTTCTACTGAGCACATACTTTCCCCTATAATTTTCAACTTCAATGACATTTAATTTTTTTAACTACTGGTTCAATTTTCCTTTCAAAACAAACAAAATACATTGGGACATGAGCTTTGCAGCAATGGCAACTTGGTTGGAGTGCATTCAGAATAGGGATTCATAACTTTTTTTTGTATTTATGATTTCTAGTAGTCTGGTGAAATCCTTTTCAGAATAATATTTTTAAATGCATAAAATGAAATACATGAGATTACAAAGTAAATCAACTATATTAAAATATTGTATGAAATAATGAAGAGTGAAATGAGAAGAACCAAGAGAAAATTATATACAGTAACAGCAATATTGTTTTAAGAACAACTTTGAGTGAATAAGCTATTTTGACTATTATAAATACCCAAATTAACTACAAAGGACATAGAAAGAAGCTATCTGTATCCAGAGAAAGAATTGATAAATAGAAGTATGTATAGAATAGTTTCATGTATATAAACCTATTTTTGTGTAATGGTAGATATCTCTGGGGAGGGGAATGGGAGGGTAAGAGGGAAGAAAAAAGGAAAAAAATAAATTTACATGATAATTTTGTTGCATATTTGAAAGAAATAAGTTGTGCATGGTAGATTTGCAGTTTAATGTGCAAATCATCTTTTTTATTGTACTATGTAATGGGAATGCTTGCTTTATTCCATAAATTAAAAATATTGTTATTAAAACATAAAAAAAAAATGACAAATTCATGGACCCTAGGTTAAGCATCTCTGTTTTAGAGTATGGGGATATGTTTCTATTAGGTATCTAATTAAATTATTATTCTAAGTGCAAAAAAATAAAGTAAGCTCAAGATCAAGGAGGTCTTGAATTTCCTCCCCATCACCTGGCATAACATCTGGTATTTATATGCTTGTTTATTGGTTGATCTATTAACTTGCTTTTCCTTGTCATCCATCTTTACCTCCATCACCCAATAAGGAGAACCAGTAGAGACCACAACATATCAGGGCAGTCCCCTGTAGTACAAATATCCACATCAAATGATTCTTACAGTAAACTCCACCATTTTTGGAGGTGTTATAGAGAATCTGCCTTGAAATTGCCTTAAAATCTGAGCAATGATCCATAGGGACCATGAGTGTTGCATTGTATGGGGGAAATTCTTAATAAGTTGAATTTCCTTGGGGCTGTGTAAACACACAGAGAGCTTCCCAGTATGGCTGTCAAATAAGGATCATTCAATAGAATGATGTATGCAGTAAGATCTTCCTCATTTAGATCAGCTGATTAGAGAGGCATTCCCTAATGAAGCCAAAAGCTTAGATTTTATTGTCCTCCTAAGAAAGCAGAGCCCCTAATCCTAAGTCACCAGTCTCACAAATGTGTGCTATTGGTCTCTAGGGGAGTGGGAGAAAGCATGTGTATGGGTCAGCATGATTCCATTACTTCTACTGGTTGAAGAAAAAATTAACAATTTTAGACGCATAATTTATTTAGCCAGGATGGTTATTTTTTGTATTATGACTAGTGTGTTCGAAAAATGGAATTGAAAATAGTCCTTTTCTACTAAGCTCCTTCTCAGACTTGATTTAAGTGTATAAATAGTCCTAAAATCTTGGGATTAATATCTGATAATATTCAGAATATAATTTGAGCCTTAAGGGTATTGCTAGTCAATACCCTTAAGAAACTGTGTGTGTGTGTGTGTGTGTGTGTGTGTGTGTGTGTGTATGTGTGTATGCACTGAAAATTCTACCTGAATAGTCCTTAGAAGTATAATACACATGGTAAAGTGAAGGTAATTGAGATTCTCTAATTCTTTGAGAGATTTCTGACTCTGCCATTTAGATTTATTTGATATGTTAAAGAACATTTTCTATTGCTTATTGCTTATGGAATATTTGCCTTGGCAAATGAATGTAGACAATGAACTGGACAGATGGGTAATGAATTGGGCTGAGAGTTGAATAGTAGGAGGGCAGGAAGTGGGGTTGCATTTGGGAAACTTCAAAGCTCTTTTTCTAGCCCCAATATTCCCATGAATTAAAGATCCATCTTTTCAGTACTAAAATTTTACTTATATTGCTATATAAGGCAGTGAGAGTTGGAACATGACTTCCTTTGAAGAAATAAAGGTGAGTATCTCACAAAGGGCAATACAGAGATACATGGTGGATTTGAGCAGGCTGCAGCAGAGCAGAGAAAAACACATTTTTAAGGCATTGTATGAAAAGATAGGATAGTCATATGGCAAGTGTAGAGGAGGACAGGTGGACAGCCATAATGCTCCATAGATGTTCTTGGGATGGAGGGAGAAAATGAAGAAGACCTGTGGCACATTGGATGGATCCCTCATGGGGAACTTTTGGGAAGACAGAGGTAAGAGTTATTCAGGATGGGGTATGAGGGAACCCCACAATCAATGAGATCCCAGATCCATTTAGTGTTTGTGTATTTGATAGGTTACTGTGACTTTTTGTGGCTACTCTGTCTTGGTCTGTTCTCTATCTTTTCTCCTCTATGTCCACATCCCAAACTTGAATTACTCCCATCTGCTATCTGTCCTCTTAGATGCATGCTGATAAATGCAGATTAAAAAACTCATATAATATGGGTAATATGTCATCTAAATAAAGCACATTCGGGTGCAGGCCAATGTTGACTCTCCCACTCTCCTTAGCTTCTGTTTTTTTTTTTTTTTTTTTGGAGGGCAATTGGGGTTAAGTAACTTGCCCAAGGTCACACGGCTAGGTTTTTGTCTGTGTGTGCATTAAGTGTCTGAGGTTGGATCCGAACTCAGGTCCTTCTGACTCCAGGGCCGACTCTCTACTCACTGTGCCACCTAGCCGCCCTCTTAGCTTCTGTTTTAAAGCTTCCATTCTTACCCCCTCCCATCCCAGAAAAGACCTTGCCAAAGACTAAAAACATGGAGGCCATTCATTGTGGGCTCTTTCTCCTCCTTAATTCTATACTCCAAATCACCAGAATATCATCCCCACTCTCTTCTTCTTTGCTCCAGTCTCAGAGTGGAGTGGTTTATCTTTCTTACAAAACCTTATTACTCTGTATGTGGTCTGGGCACTATGCTCTCTAATTTCCTCTTGGAATTTGCCCCATTTTATTATCCCATTCCTTTAATTTTTAATCTCTGTCTACTGGCTTCTTTCCTACTGTTGTCTCCCATACTTAAAAAAATTCTTCACTTGGCACTATTATCTCTATAAACTACCATTCTTTATTTTCCCCTTTTACAGCCAAACTCTTGGAAAAATCTATCTATGTTTCTTGCCTTCATCTCACCTCCCATTTATTTCCTATCCCTTTGCAAAATTGTTTTCTCAAAGGTTATCAAAGATATGTTTTTTAAAAAAAGAAACCAGTCTTTCCTTCCTCCCTTCTTCCTTCTCTTCCTTCCTTCCTTCTTCCTTCCTTCCTTCCTTTCTTCCTTTCTTCCTTCCTTCCTTCCTTCCTTTCTTCCTTCCTCCTTCCCTCCTTCTTCCTTCCTTCCTTCCTTCCTTCCTTCCTTCCTTCCTTCCTTCCTTCTTTTTCTTTCTTTCTTTCTTTCTTTCTTTCTTTCTTTCTTTCTTTCTTTCTTTCTTCCTTTCCTTCTTTCCTTCTTTCCTTCTTTCTTCCTTCCTTCCTTCCTTCCTTCCTTCCTTCCTTCCTTCCTTCCTTCCTTCCTTCCTTCCTTCTCCTTTCTCCTCCTCCTCCCTTCTTATTGGAGCTGCTTCCACTTAAGGAGCCCCTAAGGCTGGGAAGAGAGCCAGCTTGTGGGGAGGAGGAGTCATCTTCACAATATTCCATTTATACACAGACCTAAGCAAGTAAACACAAAGCCACCACAAAAATCAGAAGTTGGCAGGGTATGGAATGGAAATGTTTAGGGAAAAGGGGAAGGTCATAGTTAAAAAAAATATAACTCCACCTCTTGCCTGGGAGTCAGACTTGATTCACTTTAATCTAATAGATTGAATCAGAAGATAAAAAATGATTTGGGAGTGCTAGGACCACTGGGGGTTAGGCTTGGGGAGGTCATAGATCAAGGGGTGAAGGGATCTGCCCCCACTGCCCCCACTTTCTGGTCTAGCAGGAAGGAGGAAGTCTCCTGGGCTTGGGCACAGCAGGGATTACTGAAGCAGCTCCAAACAGAGATGGGGGGGTGGGATGGTTGAAACAGGGGGTTCATCTCCAGAGAAGTGCCTGATGTGTGGTGCACCCTCCTCCCTTCACCACTGCCCTGCTTCTGGGCTGGGATCCAGCTGGCCTCCATTTCCTTGAAACAGCCTGCTTGCAGTTGGTGCTCCATCCCCTTTGTCTGGATGAAGACACTGGATCGTTTTGCTCTTGAAGGGGTACTCCTCTTGGGGTCCAAGAAAATGACTGCTGGGGTCTGCTTTTATGTCCTTGGTTTCATAGGTGGCTTCACCTATGGTGAAGGCTAGAGAGAATCCTTAACTAGCAACAAGCATCTTAAGAAGAGTGGTCTTGGGGATCCTGCAAAGTTTGCCCTACAGCATCCACGGGCATCTCTTTGCTTTCTCTTGGCACAGTGTTCTCAGGCAGAACAACAAAGCCATTGTCTACTTCCTTTGGTGCACCTTCATGTTGCTGGAGACTTTAGTCACTCCATCTGAGAGCCATGGTTAGGAAGGGAATTGGGAAGAACTTGGAAGTTCCAGTTCTAAAATGAGGGTTGTTGGAGTCAACACAGTTTCACCATTGCCTCTGCTCCTAAGATCTCCCCAGTGATTTCCTAATTTTCAAATTTCAGGACCCTTTCTCAGGCCTTATCCTTCTTGACTTCTCTGTACAGTCTGTTGCTGTTGGCAACCTCTTCCTCTTGGACCCTCTCTCGTCCCTGGAATTTGATGGCACTGCTTTCTCCTGATACAATTGACTCTTACCTCTATGTTTATTCCTTTAGAGTATCCTTTGCAGACTCCTCTACTTTGTTCTATTCTTTCTGCTTGGATAAATCCTCAGGGCTCTGTCTTGGGCCATCCATCCTTCTCTCTCTACAGTCTCCTTTGGTGGTCCTCATCAGTTTTCAATGGGTCAACTAACTCCTCTATGCAGATGTCTCCCAGATCTATATATTTTGTCCTATTCTTCTGTAAGTAGTCTTGTATCACCAAATGCCTACATTTCCAATTTTGTGTTCAAGAGGCATTTCATACTCAACATACCTAGATTCAAAATCTCCTCCTCTTCATGACCTCCCTCTTTTTTTTTTTTTTGTCAAAGACAGTACCGTTCTTCCAGCCACCCAGATTCAGAAGTTCAGAGGCATCCTATACTCTTCCCTCTCCCTCGATATTCAAGCCCAATTGATTTCCTGTCCTTCACCCTTCACAGCTGTCATGTTGATTTTTTTCCACATACATCTTTGCATCTCTTCCCTTCTCACAGGCCCTCATCACCTGTAACCTGTACTCCTGCAAAAAACCTTTTTTCTACTTTATTTTCCAATTAGCAAGCATTTTTCTTCTACCCAATCCTAATTTAAACAAACAAAAAATCATTTTAACACATATGCATAGTCAAGGAAGACATATTCCTATATTGTCCATGTCTAGAAATATA
The DNA here is from genome assembly GCA_011680675.1 of Gymnobelideus leadbeateri. Classification (NCBI taxonomy): domain Eukaryota; kingdom Metazoa; phylum Chordata; class Mammalia; order Diprotodontia; family Petauridae; genus Gymnobelideus; species Gymnobelideus leadbeateri. The sequence continues at coordinate 88,715 of WOXC01002638.1, forward strand.
TGTTTCACTCTCACCTCTCTGTCAGGAGTTGGGTAGCACATTTAATCATTGGTGCTTTGGAATTATGATTGATCATTGTATTGATTGGAGTTCCTAAGTCTTTCAAAGTTGTTTGTATTTATAACATTGTAGACATTGAACAAATTGTTCCCCTCATTCTGCTCCCTTTACTCTGCATTAGTTTTTACAGGTCTTCTCGGGTTTCTCTGAATGCATATATTTTATCATTTTTTTGTGGTATAAAGCTATTCTTTTAAATTAATATATCATGATTTGTTCAGCCATTCTTCAATTGAGGGGTACTTCCTTAATTTGCTGCTAAAAAAGCTTCTGTGAATATATTTGTGTATATGGGTCATTTTGCTCTTTCTTTGATCTCTTTGGGACATAGGCCTAGTAGAGATTTCCAAGTTGTTTACCAGACTGTTTGTACCCATTCATAGATCCATCAGAGATGCATTAATATGCCTGTTTTCCAACAGTCCCTCCAACATTTGTCATCTTTGCCAGTCTATTAGGTGGGAAGTGAAACTCTGTGTTGTTTAATTTTCATATTCCTAATTATTAATGATTAGCATAATGGAGCCTCTTCCTTCCTCAAATACATCCTCCAGATTTATATTTCTAAAGCATAGATACTGTCATTTTTTTTTTTTTTTGCTCAAAAAGCTCCAATGGTATCATCTAGACTCTAGGACAAAAAATGCTTTCCCCCACCCCCAACTTGGTCTTTAATGCCATTCCCAATCTGGATCCAGGTTGTAGACAAGCTGTTTTCTGTTCAAGACCTCAATCTTCAGTCTCCAAGAATTTCCATAGGCTGTCCCCTACATCTGAAATGCCCTTACTTCTCATGCCTACTTCTTGAATCCCTAACATCCTTCACTTCTCAGGTCAAATGCCTATAGGAAGCTTACTCTAACCCCCCACTCCCCACCCCTCTAAATGACATTGACTTCTTCATAGAAATTGCCTTGTCTTTATTTTGTATTCAATTTTCTATATCTGTGTTGTTTCTCCCAATAAAATATAAAATTCTTGAGATCATAGACTTCCTCACTTTAAAAAGATTTTTGTATGCATTTTTAAAATACCCACATTAGGATTTTTCCACGGGAGGGTACCTTTCATAGGTCCCAGTTTAATATGGATTATTTACCCATATCTTGGTATGGAGAAAGTTTTTTTTTTTTTTTTTGCTTTGTGGCAATGTGGCATAATGGATAGAGTACTGGACTTCAAATCTAGATCTCTTGATTTGGGTACCACCCCCACTGTGGTCAAATCACATGTCCAGAAATATATGACACTCTTTGAATCTCAGTTTCCTTTTCTGAAAAGTGGGATACTGCTTGTACCATTTACCTTGAAAGGTCATTGTGAAGGATGTACTTTTTCAGCCATAAAGCACTAGAGAAATATGAGTTATTACTTCATGTTGTTATGAAACATACAGACCTTTCAATCAATCAAAATTCTTCTTGCTGTGCTGATTCAGGACTAAAAAAGAGCTTTGTGGCCAGCTCCAACCTTGAATCTGGAAAATAGAGATTTGATGGAGTACTAAGGTTTTTGATTTGATAGTTTGTCCCCAAATGTACTTAGACACAATAAGGAGATAAGATTGGGTAGTATCGCTTTGCAGAGGGGTCCTTCACTCATTACCAGGTCTTGTGAAGATGCCAAGGGTGATGGAGCCAAGAAAGTGACTTGGCATGCTCATTTTATTCATTTGTTCCTGATGAGGGCAGAGCATCTGATGAGACATGCACATTCCAAATTGCAGTTTAAAATATTAAGAACTAAAAAAAAAAATCAATGATTGACATCCTTACAGGTCTAAGTGATTCAGTGACTAAATCCCCTGCCAGCTTAATCTCTGGGAGAAATTCAGCATTTTTTCAACATTGAACTTTAGTAGGAACTTTCTAGAAGTTGATTTAATAAGACTAGGGCCATGCCTGTTGGACTTTGAGCTTCCTCCTACAGCAAGACAGCATTTGATCTGACAAAATCCCATGCTAACTATGAAATGTAGTTCAATAGAGCTGACTGAAAACACAAAAGGCAAATATGTTTCTCTTACAGGTTTATTTCTTATCACACAGGTTAAACTCTTTATGGGGAGAATACTGCTTATTCCTTTATAACTTTCTTTTTGTTATTCTATCTTAGTTTACATATTTCTTTATTTACATATATGTGTGTATGCATGTACATGTGATGTATTTGTTTATATGCATCTCAGTTTACATACTTCTTTATGTGTTTGCGTATGTATCTATATCTTATTTATTAATCTATCCACCTACTATGTATCCATTCATCCATCCATCTACCTATTATCTCTCTATCCATCTATCTCTCCATCTGTCTATCTTTTTCAAGATTATTCCTCTTTATCTCACCCAGGTTGAAGGACTGTGCCTTAGAGGCCTAGTTCCACCCTCACTGATAAAGGAACTTTTGTTTACACCAATTTCTATCCTGAGCTCATCTACTTCTTCTTAAGCAACTGACGTTCCCCTGCTGACTTGATTGGCACCTTCCATTCTGCCTCATCTTTATATCTAAATATATCCACCCTCTTCCCCTAGCAGGTGACCTATTCCTTATGTCAAAGAATAAATTGGAAAGAGGGAAAAGTGGTTCCACAAAATACTTCTGCCAAGCCCCAAAATATATGCAGCATTGCATAGCCCTAGTTCCCCAACAATGCAAAGAATGGAGGGGGGAGGTGAATTCTCATAACTTCTCTTTGAGACTAAACTCAGAAATCACAATTACACAGAATTAAATTTCAATTGTTCTTGTTCTTCCCAGTACTTTGTTGTAGTCATCATACCTACTGTTTTCCTGGTTCTGCTCACTTTACTTTGCACCATTTCTTGCAGCATTTACATATTTATTTGTTTGTTTATTTTTACAGTTCAGTCATATCTCATCACATTTATATACCATGATGTGTTCAATCATTTCCCAATCACTGGACTTCAGTTTCATTGCTTTGCTACATACAAAAAGTGTTGCTATAGATATTTTGATATATTTGGACTTTTCTGTCTCTGACTTCCTTGGGAGGTTCTGGGATCAAGACATTTTGGACATTTTATTCACTTTCTTAGCATAATGCTAAATTACTTCCTTGTTTTGTTGAGCCAATTTGCAGTTCTCCCAATAGTGTATTAATGGACTTGTCTTTGTTCACCTTTTCTAACAATGACTACTCTCATTTTTGAGGGTCATTTTTTTTCTGCCAATTTTCTGGACGTGAGATAAAATCTCAGAGTTATATTGATTTGCATTTCTCTTAATGATTAGTAATTTGTTACAGTCTTGTTTATTTTGTTAAAAAAACTAATTAATTTATTTGTTTACTTTTAGTTTACAAGATTCAGTTACACAATTCCTTGAGTTTCAAATTTTCCTCCCTTCCCTCTCCTCCTCCCCTCCCCCCATGGCAACATGCAATCAAATATAGGATCTGCAAATAGCTTCACATTAAACATTAGTCAGGTTGTAGAGAAGGAATGAACAATGGGAAAGAGGAAACAAAACAAAACAAGAAAATGAAAGAGAGCAGGTAGTTTGCTTCAATCTGCATTCAAACTCTGTAGTTCTTTCTCTGGATGTGGTCATCTCTTTCCATCATAAGTCTTTTGATGTTGTCTTATAGCCTTGCATTGCTGAGAGGAGCCCAGTCTATCAAAGTTAGTTGTTATACGTATGTCGTGTCTGTAATTGTGTACAAATTTCTCCTGGTTCTGCTCTTCTCACTCAACATCAGTTTGTATAAATCTCTCCAGGTTATTATGAAATCCTTCTGCTCCTCATTTCTTTTTTAAAAATTAATTTCTTTGTTTATTTTTAGTTTACAGGATTCAATTCCATAGTTCCTTGAGTTTCAAATTTCCCTTCCCTCCCTTCCTCCACCCCCCATGACGGCATATAGTCCAGCATAGGATCTGCAAATACTTTCACATTAGACATTAGGTTACAAAAGGTGTATTGTACTAGATGGAATGAAAAATGTTAAAGAGGAAATAAAACCAAACAACGAAAAGAAAAAGATCAAGTAGTTTTCTTCCATCAGGATTCAGGCTCAGTTCTTACTAGTTATATCTCTGGATGTAGGCATCTCTCTCCTTCATGAGTCTTTTGGGATTGACTTATATCACTGCATTGCTGAGAAGAGTCCAGTCTGTCATAATTGGTCATCACACATATGTTGTGTCTGTGATTGTATACAGGTTTCTCCTAGTTCTACTCTTCTCACTCAGCATCAGTTTGTATAAGCCTCTCCAGGTAAATATGAAGTCCATTTGTTCCTCATTTCTTATAGCACAATAGTATTCTATTACATTCATATAGCACAACTTGTTTAGCCATTCCCCAATTGATGAGCATCTCCTTGATTTCTAATTCTTTGCCACCATGAAAAGAGCTGCTATAAATATTTTTGTACATACGGAGCCTCTTGCCACTTCTATAATCTCTTTGGGATACAGCCCTAGAAGTGGTATTGCTGGGTCAAAGGGTATGCACTTATTTAGAGCCCTTTGGGCATAGTTCCAGATTGCTTTCCAGGATGGTTGGATCAATTCACATGTACTTGTTTATTGATATCCATTGACATGCTAGAGAACGGCTGGTTCTTTGTGACTCTGTCAAGTGATTTGTCTGCTGCTATTGTTTGTCCTTCATTCTCGAAGAGGACCATGACATCAGGAAGATTATGCCATGACATACAAGTGAATTAGATCTAAGTGAGGCAGGGCTGTTCAAAGTCATCAGCCTCACTTTCTCCTCTGGAGTCATCTGGGTTCAGTGACCAGATATGGATAAAGACAACTGGAGATGGCCCAGGATGCTGTAAGTTACCTTGGCCTTTTCAAGTTATGTTTGGCACATATGAAAGAAGAATCCCAAGTCAAAATATAAGGCAGAAAACAGTGACCCAAAGGCTCCCTTATTATCCAGAATCATTTACTGGAGGACCCCAGGCAAAGAATGCCCTCCCTAGGGGTGTTTTATCCTCTGAAACCCCATTTTCCACTAGTAAGCAGAAAGGAAAACAAGGAAACAAACAACTTTCACTTGCTATGCCCTCAACTACTTCAGACTGTTTTATTTTTCATATGATAGTATTCATATAAAATCTAATATATATATATATATAAAACAATTTTTTGGGTACCAGACCAATGTTTTGTTGGTATTGGGAATTTCCAGGTGAAGAAATTCCCCCTATTAATGTAGGCTGGCACCTTTTCAATTTACAATCCCAGAAAATTACCTGGGGGCATTGAAAGGTTAGGTAGCTTGTTTAGAGATACAGAGCCATGTATGTCAGAAACAAGACTTGGACCTAGCTCTTCTTGACTCTACAGCAAGCTTTCCACCCATTACCCAACACTAACTCATAATTAGATTCAACCCACTTGACATGCTCTGTATCCAGCATCATATCTATTAGAGGAATTTGGAGAGCAAGTGGAATTGAGGTCAACTATAGAATACGGGTTCCAAAATGTCTGTTGGCTCCAGTCTACATTCTACCTCGATGGGGAGAGAGGCTAGAGTCTTCTCTTCTTGCCCTTGTCCTCTGTCATCCCATTCCTGGGCCAAATGTAGTTCAGCTTATAGACAGATAATGGAAATCTCACTATGGCCTTTTGTCTTATTACTATCCACAGGATAGCCTTCTTGTTGTTCCCTCTTTTCTTGGCTCCATCTTTACATAGTATTCTATATTTCCTCCAGTATCCTTTGTGTCCTCTCCCATCTCTGTACTGACCCTTTCTTTTGGAAGAGGGAATTTCAATGAATGCAGAGAAAGAACAGATTGTATCTCATGTTCTAAAATTCTATAAGTATAACCTAGAGTGATGGAAAGCTATCAAGAGTAAAATTCTAATGAAAGTAAAATAAATATTAAAAAGATCTGCAGAAGAAGAAAAAGTTAACTGAGACCAAAGGGAACTCAACACTAATTAATATTTTTCAAATCTATGGAATCTATATGTCAAAATATATAGAAGATGAGCACAAGGACAGGTAATGGGGTAATCCTCCCCCTCAAAAGTATGGTTCTTTAAGAATATTTCTGAGGATAGGAATAGTAAATTGTGCATAATAGACTTGCAGTTTCATATACAATCATTTTTTATTATGTGGTATTATAAAAATGCTTATTTTATTCCATAAATTAAAAATTCAAAAAAGAACATTATGAGGAATCCTGAGAATGAACTGGGGTGACTCTGAGTGATAGGAAAAGAAGTAAAATTGAAGAAGAGATAGATGGATAGAGAGATAGTTAACAGGAATTGTGGTGACAGCATCTATCTCCCAGGGTCATTGAAAGGATCTGATTAGATAATACATGGGAAGTATTTTGCAAACCTTAAAGTGATGTGTGTGTGTGTGTGTGTGTGTGTGTGTGTGTGTGTGTGTGTACATATCGATGCAAACTTTAACAATAGTAAGTGTTGCTGTTTTTCTTGTTGTTCAGGGTCATCTAGCTGGTTTGTGTTAGAGGGGGGATTTGAACCTAGATGGTTTTGAGGACAGCTATGCCATTTTCCTTCCATATGGTTGGATGGATTGGATGATGCAGTGAACACATACCTAGTGAACACGTGGCTGGAGGGTGATCTTGGTGTTCCTGGAGGGGTTAATTCTCACTTTTGATACTATATGGCCAATGATACTTTCTGGTAAGTTCATTGAATTGGTCTCCTTGGACTTGCCATCCACTGGTCTTTCATGGCATGTAGTTTCTTTAATAGGCAAATACACGGCACATGGTAGCATTGTTTTTCTTTCTTATGACTCTTTTGGTCTTGAATCAATGTTCTGGCCATGTGGTTTTGCTTATTAAGTATAGCTTTCTCTACTGGCTTAAAACTGGGGAACTTCTTCTACCTACTAGCTTCTGGCTTCACATGGAATCCTTAGTTGGGTTGCTACTTTTTCAGAAGGAGGTCACTGGGCTCTGCTACTGTTCTTTAAGTTTCAAGCCCTTGAGTCTTTTCTTGCTGAAACCTTTTTAGAAGAAGAGAAGTCTTAACACACCCATTCATTGAACTAGAGAAAAAAAATACACCTTTAGAACCTTCTACTTCCATTGGAATTCTTGTCTGTTCTCAGAGCCCTGACTGATTGGAATGGGCATTTCCACTTTAGAATGTGCCCTAGGCACCAAGCAAGGCCATTGGAAATGAGAGAAATTTCAGCTATCTAGCACCCTCAGGCTTAAATCTGATTTTCTGAACTACATTTCCTGATCACCAAGGCCTATGTCTCCACCTGAGACCTCACTGTAGCTTAGAGTTAGATTGTCTATGTGGATCCTTGTTTAATTCCCAACTGGGGATGCTGTGCACTCAAAATTCTTTTTTAAATTTTTTTGGAGGGCAGTCGGGGTTAAGTGACTTATCCAACGTCACATGGCTAGGAAGGATTAAGTGTCTGAGGCCAGATTTGAACTCAGGTCCTCCTGACTCCAGGGCTGATACTCTATTCACTATGTCACCTAGCCACCCCTCAAAATTCTTTTTAGGAAAGTTCCACTATAAAAATTCTCCATAGCTGTGTGCTGATTTTTTCTTAGCACTATTTTGGGGGTATTTAAACCTCTTTGTATCTGCCACACAAATAAATCTAAGCAAACAGAAAATTAAGCCTTGGGAAGGAATGTTACTGACTATCCATATTCCTGGATTTTTATATGCCTTTTTTTTATCCCCAATGCTTGCACAGTGCCTGTACTATGAGAGGTATTTAATAACTTGATTGATCAATTGATTGATATCACTTCATTGGTGAAGTCGAAATTTTCAAGTCTTGAACCTACCCCACTCAAGTGATAATTGTTAGAGTATTTTGTGCACATGTATTTCCTACTCTCTCAGACTGTTAACTTTGTATTCCCTTCAGTTTTGTAGGTCATCTAATGAATCATTCATTACAGGTTATGGGAGAAGGAGTTGGTCACATAGACTTTTCCCCTGATTATACCATGGATAATAGCTTCCCATTCCACTTCTGCTTAAGACCTCTCTCTGTGTGTATACATGAAGTTCTTCTCAAAACCTAATAGCAATTGTATTTTTCTTCTTTGGCTTGTTCTTCCCTATCCAGAGAATGGAGGAGAAATGAATATATCTGGATTTTTTATTTGTGCACACATATCCACACACCCACACAGAGATGTGTATACAACATCTTCAGTCTCACTGTAGCCTCACAGCCCTATACAATTTTCACCTATCATTCCCATGCTTTTTGGTAGAATTAAAGAATGTTAAAGCTGGAAGACACTGTAGAGATAATCTAGTAAATTTTATATATGAAGAAACTGAAGTTTAGTAATTTACCTAAAATCACATAGCAAGTTAGTACCTAAGCCAGGAAGACCATCAGGTCATCTGATTCCTACACCAGTTTTCTAGTATCAAGGAAATCATGCTTTGTATTTAAAGAAAAATAATCCTAAAATATTATATAGTTTTAACATTCTTGGGGTCCTATTTTCCATTAGAAAGAATATTGGATATGGAGACAGAAGATCTTGGCTCAGATATCAGCCTTGCCACTTCCTACTTTGTTTCAGCTCCCACAAGTTACTTAATCTGAATTTTCCTAATCTGAAAAAGAAGAGAGCCTTGAACTTGAAATGACCAATAAAGTCTCTTTCAACTTTAAATCTACACTCCCATGCTTCAAACATTTGTTTGCTTATGGCGTAATTTATTTTGTCTTTGTCTAATTTATCTTAGATTTATTGAACCTGCCCTTTGGAAATCCTTACCTATGTCAATCGTCAATCTCTTTTCTCCCTTAAAACATTACTCAAAACTCATGGTCCCCTGGAAAAATTCCTGTGGTTGAGTCTCTTTGCTTTGTTCATTCCAATTAAACTTTTTCTGTAGTACTTAGGTATGTTGTCCTGAATAATTGAGATTTATTTGTACTCATTAAAAAAAATGCTATTAGGTCCCTCCCTGTGTGTGTGTGTGTGTGTGTGTGTGTTGTCTCCCTTTAAATTATAACTCCTTAAGAACCAGGAGAATATTGTATACAATAACAGCAATACTTTACAATGATCAACTATGAATGACTTACCTATTCTCAGTAAAACAATGGTCCAAAACAGTTCTGAAGGTCTTATGATGAAAAATATTATCTACCTCCAGAGAAAAAACTGATAGAGAGTCTGGAATGTAAATTGAAAGATACTCATTCTTTAGTTTTCTTATTTTTTTTTGTCTATATTTTCTTTCACAATATGGCTAGCATGGAAATATGTTTTGTATGACTGCACATGTACAGCCCATATCAAATTGTTTGCCTTCTCAATGAGGGAGAAGGGGAGGGATAGAATTTGGGACTCAAAAAATTGAAAACAGATGTTTAAAATTGTTTTTATGTGAAATTGAAGAAAAAATAAAATGTTAAATCATTAGAAAAAACACATTATAACCCCTTAGTACTGGGGGCCATGTGTGCTATTTTTCATTAACTTCCTCTTGCACGTAGTATCATAGCATGATGGATGTAGTATTGACTGACATTTATGCTCGCATATCAGGACCTCTCCCTTATCTATGATTTTTCTTTGCTATTCCTACTGCTCTTCTCTTCTAGGTCTCCATGGTCTGAAGGATTAAAGGAATTCTTTTCAATCAGTGTAGAGGGAGAAGAGTAAAACATTACCAGGGTGATTCTATTTCCAAGTAAATTCTCTTTCTAGCCTTCAGGATAACATGGTCTAAAGGTCTCTTTTCTTTTTCACTGACTTTTTATCATGTCAGTTCCAAAGCTGATTAAGATTTGGAGCTAATAATCTCCAAGTATGTATCCTGGGGCCATGGAAAGCTGGCTTTGGCGGGGGAGTCTCAAGGTACTATAAGATATTTGAAGGCAAGAGGAAGAAAGAACCTTAATGGAGGCTAATAAGAACTGACATTTACAGAGAACTAGAGAGGTGCAAAGTGTTTTACATCTATTCCCTCATTTGAACCTCAAAAAAGCCTAGAGGTGCCTAGAGGTATTATGACCCCCATTTTGTAGATGGGGAAACTGAACCTAAGATTAACAGTTAGAGTTATAGGACTGATTACAATCCAGTTTGCTATCTACTCTGCCATATTTGCTCTTAGCCTCCTGTCTTTATATTTCAAATTCTCAAATGAGCCCCATTTCAAGTGTTATATGGACAGTTCTGTGTGTATGTAACTGTATACAGCAGCAGTTTAAATTTGACTGCACCAAATAATTTTCTGAATGTTTAGAAAGAATTAGTACACAGCACATGCCTCTTCCAAGATATCTGCCATTTTAGAATATGCCCTATGTTCTAATGACCTCAGTCTTTAATTTCTCAATGGCAGAATCTGACTCATCAGTATATTTCTAAACAGACAGACAGATAGATAGAGTACTTCCAAAGTTCTAGGCACTGTGTTAAGTCTAGGGGAGACAAATATAAATAAGCAAGGTAGTCCCTCCCCTTAAGGAGTTTGGGGGAGGGGAATCATTAAGGGGAGTTGGAAAATTGGAAAGGCAGCATGGTGTTATGTGGTGGCTTGGCTCCAGGCAAGGTTGTGTGTGGTTTGTTCTTCATTCTCAAAGAGGACCATGGCATCAGGAAGATGATGATGCCATGACTTGCAATTGAATTGGATTTAAGTGAGCAAGGTAAGGCATCCCAGAGACCAGTAGGAGACCGGGATAAAAGTCCAAGAAAGAGAAACATGGAGTCAAGATGGTCACACAGATTTCTTCACCCTATGCCATACACATTTGTGCTTGTGTAAAAAGGGTCAGTGACATGTACGGACACTTAGTTTTGCTATGTGCTGTCATCCATGTGAAAGATATTAGGGACATGTTTCTGGGAGGATACAGAGAGGACTGGAGCACACAGGCGCATTTTGCATTAGCCTACCACATGGTTAGAAGCAACGTTTTTCCATTGGTTGTGCTGCTGGAAGTAGACAGTAGTATAGGTGTTTAGTAGATGTCGATGTGTCTTTAAAGTGGTTTGATTCAGCACCAGCCCTCATGACTTCCACCTCATTTGAATCTAAGGGTTGAGGCAATTACTTTATCCATAGTAGGTGAGCTCATGTTATAAGGAAGGGATGTGATATTCAGCATCTTTCCCCCTACCTCTTATTGGCCACATAGCCCCAGAGAAACAGGCCTAGGTCTTTGTTTTTTCATTAGGCCTAGATGTTGGGAATGGAGTCTCTCATTTGGGCTGTAAGCATAAACCACAGAAATTTGGGAGTGTAGGAATCTAGGCTGGGTGTCTTGGTCAGTCTCCAAAAAATTGGCATTGAAAATGAATTGGGTGGGTCTAATGTTATATAGGAACTGAACTAAGTTGTGAATCTAATCCCTATCTCTTCTCCCTAGAGACTGAGGTGGTATAAGGGATTATGCCCCAAGGTATTGGGGGAACTGTTGGTACATTTTCTTTGAAGAAAAATATTCCTTTGTAAAAACTATTCTGGCATTAAATCGAACGTGGATACTCCCGTGAAAATGGGGGTGGGTGGGAAGAGAGTACAGCTTATTGGGGCTTGGGCAAATGGGAGAAAAAAGACTCTGTAAACCCCATCAGGGTACCTGAGAATGCTGAGGTAGTGTGAAATGTAATAAGCCTGGTCTGGGAGAGTGAGGCCAAAGCGATCAAGTTAAATCACTTAGTGTTATCATAATATCGTGAAAAGCAATAGATAGACAGCTGGCCTTGGAGTTAGGAAAGCCAGCCTCTGATGTGTACTGGCCATGTGACCCCAGACCAATCATTTAACCTTTTAGTGCCCCCAAGTAACTCTCTGAGGTCAAACTTTGTAGATCAGATTGTCTAGTTGAGAGAATTTCATTACCAAGAGTTCCATATGCTAATGCCATGACAAGCTTAGCACTCTCTCTCCTTCTCCTCCTGCCCTCTCCCCTTATCCCTCTATACTTTTGAACCAATTTGGGGTTTTCTTGGCAAAGATACTGGAGGGGATTTTAATTTCCTTCTCAAGCTCATTTTACAGATGAGGAAACTGAGGCAAATAAGGTTAACTGAGTTTTCCAAGGATCACACTGTTAGTAAATGTTTGAGGCTGAATTTGAACTCGTCTTCCTGACTCCAGGCTCTGAAGTCAATCTTTTGTGCCATCTAGTGTACATATACACATAGGTACACAAGCACACACACACACACACACCTGATTATGTGACTCTCATCTCTCTCTCTTTTTTCCATCTCTCTTTCTCTCCCTCTCTCCATTTATCTACCTACCTACCTACCTACCTACCTATCTGATTATGTGACTTGCTAAGCTATTTAAAGCTAAGGCAGTATTCTATGCCATTATCATCCAAGTGGGATTTAAAAAAAGTCTTTATTGGACTTAATGTTCTCTGACCTTACTTGTTTCTTCGAAATCCTAACCAGGACTCAAATGGTTAAAATGAAACTTATAAAACCCCAGTAGTAATGAGACACTACATTCCTCACCTGATGACTAGCCAAAGGCACACATTTCAGTCTCTTAAACAAAGATATCAGCCATAAAGCCCTCCCTGATTTAAGGTCCATTATTATAAATGTTTCCTAATGCTTCTGTCCTACTTTTCATAGCACCATCTTTCTCAACCTCATTCCTAACATAACTGGGCATAGTGCTGACAATCCGAAGTGGACATTCTTCTTTTTCTATTAGTAAGTAGAAACCACTTGCCCTACTTTCTCTATGACATTTTTAGCAGGGCTGTTTCTTGTTCTGTATCCATCACATCAATAGAGATATGTTTCCAGTATAAGGAAAAGCAGCCTTGAAAATCTCAGAATGTAGTAATCAGTCATCACAACTGCAGAAGAGGGATGATGAAACATGTTGCTCATTTCTTCCCACTAGGGGCTCAGAATAAATCATTCATTCTCAGACCAGACACTGTGTATATGTGTTTCATTTGAATCTAATGATTTGTTACAAGAAAGTACTTTTACAGAGGAGGGGAATTGGTGGAAGATTTTGGTAGATAGTGGTAGAAATGCAAACAAAAGAAAAGAATATTAATGAAACATTAAAAATACATAAAATATAGGGGTGGCTAGATGGTGCAGTGAATAGAGCACCGGCCCTGGAGTCAGAAGGACCTGAGTTCCGAGCCGGCCTCCGACACTTAATCCACACAAACAAAAACCTAGCCGTGTAACCTTGGGCAAGTTACTTAACCCCAATTGCCCTAAAGGGGCGGCTAGGTGGCGCAGTGAGTAAGAGTGTCGGCCTTGGAGTTGGGATGACCCGAGATCAGATCCGGCCTCAGAAAATGAGCACCCACGCATAAATAATGACTAGTCATGTAACCTTGAGCAAGTTACTTAACCCCAATTGCTTTAAAAAAAATACATAAAAGAAAAAGGACTTCAGGAAGTGACTGAGACAAACGGGGTAGTTTTGGTGAGATCATGTTAAATGTGATAGGGATGGGGTCAGACCTGTGTTTCACTGGTATAGGGAATTTCCAGATGAGCAAATTCCTTTTCCTAATACAGGTTGGCACTTTCTTTTCAGTTTATAGTCTTAGAGAGTTGCCCAAAGCAGTGAGAAGTTAAATCTCCAGAACGTATGTGGAAAGAATATCTCCAGAGAAGTTAAGTATCTCCAACCTTGAATCTCCAGAACATAGCACAATGTCTGACACGTAGTAGGTGCTTAACATATTTTTATTGACTGAGAGTATGTGTCAGAGGTAGGATGTGAACCCAAGTTTTCCTGGTTCTGAGACAAGATTATCCATTATGCTGGCCTGCCTCTAAATTACATGAACACCCCAGTCCCAACCCCCACTCACCCCTTCCCATCCACCCATACTTGTAGAATGTCCCAAAAGTTATTTTAAAATAAAAAAAGTTATTTTATTTTAAGCTATTAAAACTTTTTTAAAGCTATATACATATATATATAGGGATATAGATATGGAGATGCATGTATATACATATTTATACATATGTACACATATATACATATATATAAAGGTTTATATATACAGACATATGTGTATATATACATACATATATATATATATATAATACATGTATATACCTAAACCACCAAATTACACATAATTGAATTTCAGTTTCACATATAATCTTTCTGTTCTTTTTGTATGTTTATATTTGTTAAATGAAAATAAAGAAGAAAATTTAAATAAAAAATGATTAAAAAAATGAAATACTCTTCAAGCCACATTAACTGTGTTCCCTTTGGCAATGGGATTAACTTCCCTGTTTTTCTTCCAAGTGATCAGAATTTTTCCATTTGAAAAACAAATAAAAGATGAGACTCTCTTTGAATTGCTATTTGCATTAACTCAGTGTATCAAGCAACCTCTGCTGAGTTGTAGGTAGGGATGTGTTCACTAGTATGTGCAAAGACATTTTTGTCCCACTGGTCTGCATTTTAAAATATGGGTTACCTGAAAGTCTAGGAATTGTGCTATAGAGAGTTCATCTCTTGTGCCATCTTTAGTGATTAAAAGCTAAGGAAAGACAGTTTTATTTTTTTTAAAGGTAGTTGTTTGGTTGCTATAACCCCTGACATTGCCTTATTTGCATTCCATACTCCCTGAATAACTGTATAAACACCATTTGCCCACTCCAGTGTTTTGGAAGAAGTAGAAGTTAAAATTTTGCAATCTAAGCAAAAATTTGCAATGACTTTCTCTGCCTATTTTCATCTTTTCCAGTAGCTCCTCCACCCCTAGGAATGCCGATGGCACAGATTTTCAAGCTTCCAGCTTCCTTTCATAAGATCCCATAAGCAAGAGGTCTCAGGATCTTAGAATTGAGCTGAATGGGACCCCAGAGGACATCTAGTATAAGACTCTATTTTTACAGAATTGAGTCACAAGGAGGTTAAATGATTTCCCCAGGTTTAATGAATTTCATTGGAAATCAGGCCTATTGATGGAACATCCCAATTAAAAAAAATTTCTCTGATTAGCTTTATAAACTTTTATATCAGATGTTTACCCCAAAAGGCAGTGTTGCTAGTGGGTACAGAGCTGGTCTTGGAATCTTTTCTATAAATCTATCATTTATAGTAGGTTTCTTCATTCTGTACTAGACACATTATGTACTTAATAGATTACCATGATTTTATCATACTATCATGAAAGGTGGTATTGTGTAATGGATAGAGAGCTAGTCTCAGAATGAGGAAGACCTGAGTTCGAGTCTTGCCTTGGATGCATACCAGCTGTGTGATCCTAGACAAATGCCCCACTTACTCTCTTTATTAATAGAGGGAGTTTCCTCCCTAGTGGTTACCTATCCTAATAAAATCACAGATTTTAAATTAATAGATGTTTATCCTATTTATAGGGAGAATTTCCAGAAGCCTAGAACCTTGGCTCCCAAGTCCTAATGTGCACTGTGGTCACTAGAAAAATTTTGAGGCAGGCAGTTATTTTCAGCTCATTGTCACCCCATTCCAACAGCCTGGCTCCATTTAAATTCTTCCACCCTCCTGTTGTGCCTTGTTTTACCTGAATTAAATAGTATCCTTTTTTAAGATAGAAAATTTGTGCCTGCTCCCACCTACTGAGAGTGATTATATAATAACTCAATTGCTGTGGGGTACTTCGGGTAATCTCTTCTACCCTAATCTTTTTGGGAGTCCTCTGGACAGGTCTACCCTATATTTAACATACTCTATCAATGTGCATCCACTCAACCATTGTGACAAGCCCCCACTGATGTATTTACCTTTACTATTCATCCAGAGGACACAGATAAGACATTTAATGAAACAATATAGCAAGAAAAGTAACAATTACACATGTCTTTTATAAAACTGGGACACAGTTTTCCATTTTCCAACAATGGGGAGAATGGACACACATGTTATCATATTGCTTCACCTTCTGCTAAATCTTTAGGTTTTTTTGGGCATTGATCCTTGGTGATCCTGAGGTCACTTACCAGCACAAATCAATTGGATATAAATTTGTGAAGCTTTCTCTGTTCCCAGATTCTGGTTTTGACTGGAGTTCTAAACTGAATCACTCTTCTAGCTTAAAGTCTGAAAGTTACCCCCACACACTTAATAGTTCTTTTAGAAAGGCAAAGGATCCAACATAGTTATTAGACTAGGGAAAATCCTTCTTGGATGTTTCCCATAAGGAAAGGTTTGTATTCTTCCCAGAACCTTGGGTAAATTGAATTTTTCTTTGTAGAAGATTTCACTTCTCATTCCCAGATAATTAAGTACCTTTAGGTTTGGACCCTTTTTTTCACCTGCATTTCTTTTCTTTTCTTTTCTTTTTTTTTTAAAGCAATTGGGGTTAAGTAACTTGCTCAAGGTTACATGGTCAGTCATTATTTATGTGTGGGTGCTCATTTTCTGAGGCCAGATCCGATCCCGGGTCATCCCGACTTCAGGGCCAGCACTCTTACTCACTGCGCCACCTAGTCGCCCCATTCACCTGCATTTCTTGGTCATTAAGGTCTCTGCCTGAGTTAAGCTCAGGAAGCTCCTGTAGTTCCTTGCTTTTTCACATCTTAGCATCCTTTCAAAGCTATCATTTCAAGGAAACTGTAAAGGAATTTTAGTGTTTGAGCTCCCCTAGTTTCTCAAATCCAAAACTTTTTTTTGGTTGTTATTCCCTTATGCCTATGAATGGGAAGGGCAAAGACACAAGAAACAAATTAAACCCAGAGAGTAAAATTATTGTCTTTCTCCTGCCTCATTCCAGATTCTTCATATGAATATGTTTGGCAAATATTTCCAAGTATTGTGTCCACCTTGTGGCTGAATTTTTGGGAATATTTAAAGCCTCTATGATGAATTGGTTTGGCACTCTCTACTTTCTACTTTCATGAGAAAAAAGAAACAAATCTGGCAGGTAACTCATGCCCCTGCCCTTGCTAATAAATCCCAAGGGCAGACAGATCATAATAGGTGACAGTCTTAGGAATGGAGTGAGTTAAAATGGGAAATACTGCAATTTCTTCATAGGCCAAATTTTGTTTAAAAAAAAGTCAGATAAACAGTCACTTTGGAAAGTAACATCAGCTCAGTTCTCTTTGCCAGGGGCTAAAATATTGCTGGAAAATTTTGGAAATCAAATTAAACATCCTTTGGGGACTTCAGAGTTGGGCTACTGTAATGTATATTTAAGTTAAAATATGAATTTGTTTCTTATTTCATTTGGTTCCCTTAAGCTCACACAGAATGATATTTAAATCTCTCTGGGGGAGTGATTGAGGATGAGGTGAGAAGAGTGATTTTGAGACCTGTTTTTACCTTGTAGGGTTTTTTTTCTTAAATCAAAGATCCCAAGGTCACAACATTTGAAGAGTTATTCTACATTCATTGGCAATAGGCCTGAATAAATCCTCTTATTTGATGTTCTTTCCAGCTTTTGAGTCATTAGAGTGGCATTCATTAGTTACTGATCCACTGGGAAGCTGGTGTTTTCTTTTTGGTTTTTGCTCCTCAGTGTTTTCATTAATGGTGATGGAGAGGTCATCTTTTCCTAAAGGCAGGTGGACGGTGGTATTTAAAATAAACTACCATCATT
This sequence comes from Gymnobelideus leadbeateri, assembly GCA_011680675.1. Taxonomy (NCBI): domain Eukaryota; kingdom Metazoa; phylum Chordata; class Mammalia; order Diprotodontia; family Petauridae; genus Gymnobelideus; species Gymnobelideus leadbeateri. The sequence goes on from WOXC01002638.1 coordinate 106,316, forward strand.
ATTTTAGCATTTTCTTTTTCCTAATCTATTCTTTCAGTAGCCTTTATGGTCATTTTGTGGGTATTATTAATTATTCTCATAACGGCTAAGATGGATATTTTTCCACAGAGAGCAATCATTAACTGAAGTTTAATGTGCTTTTACATCTTTCTTTCACTTTAGTACTTTGTTTTGCATGATTCCTGGTGTTTCTCTATTTCTTTTCTACTAGTCAGGGATTTATTAAATAGATTAGGTTGAAGAATCAGGTCATTGAGATTTAAGCAAATTGTTAATATGCAGTTTTTAGTTTGTTTTCTTTCAAAGCAGCATTTAGTATTTTGTTTAAAAATACAGCATCCCTCAAGGAATTTATTTTTTTCTATTTGTTTATTTTTTCCAAATGACTAATCTGGTGATAGAATGTTAGATTAGAAGCCTGCATTCATCAACAACTATATTTGGATTTCTTTGTATAACTTCAGCCTTGGGTCACCTCCATCATTCACCACCTTCACTCCTACACATGGACTGTTGAACAAAGATGGAGGAAATCTCATTGGGTCCACCACAAATTAGGTTTCACAACTTCAACTGAGCCTTCACTGCTGCTAGGCAATCCTACTATACCCTTTCTTATCAACTCACTATCCCACTCTCCACAGAGGCACTTCCAAACCTTTTCATCCCTTCTCAAATTGCTCATGGTTCCCTCTTTACCAACTCCATCAGTAGAGATCCTTGCATAATGGTTTACAGAAAAGTTTGAGGCCGTTAGCCATGATTTCCCTCTTCTCCCCCTTCCTTATCTCTTATCACTCAGTTGCCTTCTATCATTATCTCTATGTCACATGATGAAGTAGCCTTAAAATTCCTACTAAGACTAACCCCTGTACTTGTCCAAGTGAACCCTGTTCATCATTTCTCCTCTAACAGATTGCCCCCTCTATCATCCCTACTCTATTGCTTATTTTTAATTTCTCCATCTCATTCTCTACTGACTACAAACATACCTATGTTTCCCCATCCTGAAAAAACCCCTCACCTGATCCTTCTGTCTCCACTATCTTCTTATTTCTCTCCTGCCCTTTGTAGCTAAACTCCTTGAAAAGACCACCTATAACATTTTCTTTCCTTTCACTCTCTTAATCCCTTACAATCTAGCTTTTGACCTTACCATCCCATTGAAACTGTTCTTCCCAAAGTAATAATTTCTTTTTTTTTTCTTTTTGGAAGGCAGTTGGGGTTAACTGACTTGCCCAAGGTCACAGGTATAGTGTGTCAAGTGTCTGAGGTCGTATTTGAACTCAGGTCCTCCTGATTCCAGGGCCTGTGCTCTATTCACTATGCCACCAAGCCGCAGTAATAATTTCTTAATTGCCAAATACAACAGTCTTTCCCCAATCCTCATTCTCCTTGACTTTCATATAGCCTTTGGCATTGTTGATCATCCTCTCCTCCCTGATACTCTCCTCTCTCTAGATTTTCAGGATGCCAGTCCCTCTTGGTTCTCTTCCTAATTATTTGACCATTCCTTCTTGGTTTCATTGTCTGGATCCTTCTCCAGATTATTCCCTTTACAGGTAAGTGTCCTTCAAGATTCTGTCCCAGGCACTCTTCTCTTCCCCTCTGTACTAGTTTATTTGGTGATCTCATCAGCTCCCAAAAATTTAATTACCATTTCTATGTGGATGATTCTTAAATCTACCTTTCATCTCCCAATCTCTCTGCTGACCTCTAGTCTTGCAGCTGCCTTTCAGACACCTCAAACTGGATTTCCAGTAGATATCTTAAGCTAAACATGTCCAAAACCCCCCAAAACCCTAAACTCTCTCTCTGTTCCACCTTCCCTATTACTGTAGAGGGCAACACCATCCTCCCAGTCAGTCTGTCACCTTCATATCCAAGTACTGCGAAAGCCTATTGATTTCACTTTTGCTACATCTCTCATATGCTCCCCTTTCTCTCCTGTGAGCCCATTACCACTCTAGGGTAGGTCCTCATCTCCTCACACTTGGACTATTGCAATAGCCTGCTAGAGGGTCTATCTGCTCCGAATATAATACATCCTCCAATGAATCACCCCAATGATTTTTTTTTCTTTTTGGAGGGAGGAAGGTAGGGCAATCAGGGTTAAGTGACTTGCCAAAGGTCACATGGCTAGTAAATGTTAAGTATCTTAGGCTGGATTTGAACTCCAGTCCTCCTGACTCTAGGACTGGTGCTCTATTCACTGTGCCACCTGTCACCCTGACCCAGATGAATTTCCTAAAGTGCAGGTGCCCCCAATAAACTCTGGTGGCCCCCCACTGCCTCTAGGATCAAAAATATGCTCTGTTTGACATTGAAGTCCTTTCATAACCTAACCCCCTTCTACTTTTCCAATCTTCTTAGACCTCACTCCCTGCCACTGACAATAGCCTACTAACTTGTTCACAAATAAGGTATTCTGTCTCTTGACTCTGAGTGTTTTCTCCAGCTCTCTCCCATAACTGGAATGCTCTCCTTCTTCAATTCCACCTACTAACCTCCTTGGCTTCTTTTGAGACCCAACTAAATGCCATCTTCTATAAGAAGCTTTCCACCTCCCCCTTTAATAGTATCTTCCCTCTTTTAATTATTTCTTTTCTTTTTTTGTATATAGTTTGTTGTATATATTTGTTTTTTTCACATTAGAGATGAGTTCCCAAGGACAGGGACAATCTTTTGCCTCTTTTTTGTATCCTTAATCTTTAGCACAGTACCTGACACATAGTAGGTAATTTTTAATGTTTATTGATGTATGAGTTGTTTGATTGTGCACCACACAGGACAGTCACGGGCAAGTAGACCTTTGTTGCATATTGCCTGGGTGGTAATGCATTTTGGGGGAGAGTCTGCTTGACTTGGAGTCAGAGGATCTGCTTTTCAGCACCAGCTCTGTTGAGTTCTTTCTTGTGTTATGTTTTCATAAGCTCCAAAGCTTCAATATCCTCATCTGTAAAATGAATATAATTAACTGGCATTCAGAGAACTTTACAGTTTGTAGGGTGCTATGCATACATCAGTTCATTTGATTCCCAGAAACCATATGATTTAGGGTTTACAATTATTTTTATTTTGTAAATGGAGATACTTATAACTTCAGAGAAGCTTGAACATGGCCATACAGATGAAAAGTATTAGAAGAGGGCTTTCACCTGAGATCCTTCCCAACATTTGGTCAAGGACCTTTCTGAATACACCTTTCTACCTCTAAATTTATACCTGTGCTACTGACCAAATGGAGTTTTATAAGAGAATTGAGTGAGAAAATGTATATGAAAGGGGGGTAGGGAAGGAAACAAGCATTTTTAGGTGCTTATTATGTGCTAGATGCTTTAGAAATATTATCTCAGGGGTGGCTAGGTGGCACCTAGGTGGCTAGGTGAATAGAGTACCAGCCCTGGAGTCAGGAGGACCTGAATTCATATCCAGCCTCAGGCACTTAACACTAAACTAGCCGTGTGACCTTGGGCAAGTCACTCAACCCCAATTGCCCTGCCATCCCCACTCCAAAAAGCAAAAAAAAATATAATCTCATTTGATTCTCAAAACAAATCTGAGAGATAGGTGCTATTATCTCAATTTTACAGTGGAGGAAACTGAGAGACAAAGATTAAGTGAGTTGCCCAGTTACACAGCTAGTAAGTGCCTGAGGTCACATTTGAACTCAGGTCTTCCTGACTCCAGGTCCAGAGCACTTAGCTCCCTTTATGTAATCTTAAAGCATCATGCATATATCAGCTAGTGATCTTAGAGAGAGTTCTTGACCTCTCGTGTGTCATGGATCCCTCTGGTAATTTGGCAAAGGCCCTTTTCATGATAATGTTTTTAAATGCACAAAGCAAAATATACAAGATTACAAAGGAAATCAACGGTATATAAATAGATTAATCATAATATATGTTCTAAAAAAGTTCCTGGGCTCCAGGGTTAAGAACTTTTGTTCTAGATCAGTGCTGAGAATTCATTGGTGCATAGTCAAGTGCAATAGAAATGTCTGTGTTGTGATTAAGGCACACAAAATACCAGTGAGCAATAGTCATTGGATTTACTGCCAAACATTCAGTTTACTGCATAATCAATCACCTCTAACATCAGATTCTTGATGGGGAAGGGCATCTTCAGTGCAGGAAAGGTAAAAAAACAGCACCTTCTGTGCAATATGGAGAATGAAACCAATGAGGGCCATTCTCTTTTCCTTTCATGCTTGAGACTTCTTTTTCCCTTTGCTGTCACATCCTTCACAAACTCTTTTCTAATTAGTTTGGTCCTCTCTCCCCTGGATTTTTTTGGCATCATTACTTGCAGAGGTTTCTAGGTCATGGCACATCCGTGTTCTGGATGATGTGGTGTTGCTCTGAACACTCCCCTCTTTCCTTCCAACAGGAAATGTTACTGTGAAATTGGTGGATGAAATTCACATGGGATATTCTAAATATTTGCCTTTGTTAACACTTTCCCTGTTTTCTTCCCCCCTCATTCCAGCCAATTTGAATTTCTGTGAAAACCACAAATGAATAAAACATTTCATGTAGCTCTTGTTTGCTTTTCACAGTCATCCTTCTAACAGGTCCTTAAATCAGCCAATTTAGATTAATATAGCAGAGAGAAGGTGCACTCTAAAAGACAAAGCTTTTGCAAGTCTAGAGTGTTATATATTTAAATATTCATATTTTATTGTTTATCGAATGAATATTGTGAATTCTTTTAGCCAAGAAAATGTGGAGTGTCTGCCTTGTCTTAGTAATGTCCCAGAAGTCTTGGAAACACAGGGCTTTTCATCTAAGACCATTTGGCTCCTCTGTTTCCTCTTCTGTCCTTTCTCTTCTTTCCCTGAGATATTGCCTGACCTTGGGTTTCCTTGTCCCTATCCCAGCCTCATGGATGACACTGTCCTGTAATTATGCCTGTGTGCATCCATGCTTATTTGCACTTTGCTTTTTCTGCCCCACATGCTTCTCTCTTTTTTCACAGATCTGCCTAGTTATATCTTATTTGTCTTTTAAGGTCCAGATCTAATGCTATGCCTTTCCTAAAGTGTTCCTGAGGGTTCCAGCTGGACAATATTTATCTCAGTGGAATTCCTGTAGCACTTATTGTCTGTATCTTTCCTGTAATAATAGCTAACATTTAATAAAAGGCCTCAGTCAATCTGAGATGTGTTAAAGACCTTAGCTTGAAAAGCCCAAGATTGGGGTGGCTAGGTGGCAATAGTGAATTGAGCACCAGCCCTGGAGTCAGGAGGACCTGAGTTCAAATCCGGCCTCAGACACTTAACAAAAAACTAGCTGTGTGACCTTGGGCAAGTCACCTAACCCCAATTGCTCTACCTTCTCCTCTCCAAAAACAAAGTAAAAAGAAAAGGCCAAGATCCCCCACTGCATCCTAGGCCACCTCCAGTTGTCCGGGTCCATATCTGGCCACTGGACCCAGATGACTCTGGAGGAGAAAGACTTTGCACAGCCCTGTCTCACTTAAATCCAATTCACTTGCATGTCATGGCATCACCTTCCTGATGTCATGGTCCTCTTCAAGAATGAAGGAAAAACAGTAACAAGTAACATTGATATAGCACTTTAAGATTTTCAAAGGGCTTTGTAGATATATAATCTGGTCCTCACAACAGCCCTGGGAGATAGGTACTAATACTATCCTCATTTTTTACAGATGGGAAAACTGAGGCAGCTAGAGGTTAAATAACTTGGGTGTATTTGAAATCAAATTTTCCTGACTCTAGATTCAATTTATCACATAACTGCTTGAAATTTTTCTCTTTCTGATTTTCAATGTTTGTTTATATATTCCATTTATCCAACTAGATAAGAACTGAATGATTGAGTCATCTCTGTCTTTGTATCTCTGTAGAACCCAATAGATTGCTTTATACACAGTAGATGTGTTTAAGAATTATTCTCATTCCATTTGTAAAGGGGTGGAGTACAGTCCATTTCAGACCAGAGCTTTGCAGATGGTGGCCTATTCATAGATTGGAAAGGATATGAAATTTTGAGTGAAGTATATGGTCAGAAAGTAACCAAGGACTGTCTTTTCTCTCCCCACCTACTGGAGTAGGAGAAGGCAGGTGTTATGGGAATGGGAATCCAAGATCTTCCCTGTCCCTAGGCACTTTGATAGGCTTAGGTGACTCTGAGAACCTTCCCAGATTTGAAAATATACTCTGCCCCCTAATAGGCTGAATGTGGTCACCTGGAGCCTGTGGCTGGAGGCTTGTTTTTCAGGAATGCCCACACCTTTATACTTTGTGATTGGGCAGTGAATCAAGAGGGTTGTGACATTCTCTGACTCAGGAGAAGGCTATATATACCATGATGTGAGGTTTTGCTTTGGGGCTCACTTTGGAAAGAGTTGTGTCATTTGACCAAATGAGACTCTTTGTAGCTGTGGAGCCCCCTGGATTTGAAAACCCAGATGCTGGTGCTTCCCTCTCTGGCAAGTGACTAGGTATGGATGTAATGGTCAGACAGTTGGAAACCTGTCTGCTGATCTGCTTCTCTGTCTGCTTGTAATCTCTGTTTGGATTTTCTGAAGTTCGGGGTACTGACCTTTTTCCCCTGACTAGGTAAATGACATATGTTTGATTAAAGCAAAATTGTTAACCCATTTTGAATTGCTTTCCTTTAGAAAAGCATATCTAAGAACCGGTGTTAGCAGCCACCCTGGGGATGCTAGGGTCCTTGCTGCTACAGCAGGGAAAATGGGAGTTAATAGGCAAAGGAGGTGACCCTGTAGGGTGAAATTGAGGCTACTGTGTTTTAATAAGCTTTCCCCTCCAGTTTAAATTTGCCCCCTTTGTGATTTCCACCCATTATCTTTGGTTCTGCCTCTGATGCCAGGCAGAACAAGATTATGTCTTTCACCTGATAACTTCACCTGATAACTTGAAGATAATTTTCATGTACACAATCTGATCTTCTCTTTTCTTCACACCTCTCAGTTCCTTCAATTATTGCTTGTGTTGTGTACTGTCTTGGGTCCTGGTTGGTCTTCCTTGGATGCTCTACAAGAGAAGTTCTTAACTTTTTTGTATGTCATGGACCCTTATGGTCAATCCCACAGATCACTATAAGAATAATAATGAAAGGTGGTGCTAGATTTAAATAACTGGTTAGCAAAAAGAAAGATGTCATTTCCTCCTGTCCAAGTTCCTGAGCTTCCTTAAATCTATGTGTGGATCCCTTGACCTCAAGTTAAGAACCCTTCCTCTTCAGTATCTAAATGATCTTCCTAAGATATGGTGCCCCCAATGGAAAACATTATTCTGGATGTAGTCAGAACAAGGTAGAATACAGAAAGACGATCACCTCCTTATTTCTAAAATCCCTCTTTCTCCTAATGCAGTGCAAGATGGTAGGAATGTTTTGGCTTCTATATTAGATCTGGAGTTAAGGTGAATGAGACAGAAATGATAAGTGCTTGTGTATCAGAATTTTATGTATGTATGAGACTATAGTAGAGGGAATGAACCTATATATTGGAGAGAAATTATGAGGGAGTGTCTTAGGGGTTGTCCTACCTTTGGTGAATAATTGGGTCAGAATGAACATCTGATCCCTGGTTCAATTCTGAGCAGAGGGAGGCTTCCTGAAGCAAGTGTAAACATGTAAGACTCTGCATCTTAGTGCCTGTTTCCATACCAATAATTGTTTTGGAGAGCCATGGTTACTGTATAATTGGATGGAAAATTACTGATCCCAGTAGTCTATGCATGGGAAGAGATAATTTTGAGGGGAGGAGTAGGGGTGCACAAGTGAACTCAGAGTGAAGAGTGTGAATGAAATCAGCAGCCACAGAATGACTGTAAATACGCTTGAATATAACCCTGGGAAGAATGTGCTCAGTGTTTGTTCCCCCCCCCCCCACTAGAATGCAAGTTTTTTGAGGCCAGGGACTTGTATGTATTGAATACTTGATTTGGTCTTAGCCCAAATAGGCAGAGAATGATAAATGTTTGTTGAATTGGTTTAATGACAATTTGCACCCCCTTCCGTCTCCTGCCCCTTAACATACTCATTATAAGGATAAAAGGAATGGTGCAGCATCTAGGGAGTCAGAACTCTACCTTTTCCAGATGTGTCCAATGTTGACCTGGAAAAAATCCTTGTACTTACCCCATGTTATGAAGTATATCCTTTCTTTGGGGTCTTCTATATCCAGTATAAATGACTGTCTTTTTAAAAAAACTTCTTTGATTTTCATAAAAACCAATAGTTATTAGTTTTGTTATCCATTTTATAAGCTTGGAAAGTTAATTTTTATTATCCTCTTAGATTTTGGTATATTTCTAAAATACTTCAAATTTACTATGATATCAGTAATGGATCCATGATCTCATTGATGTAGATGCTCGCTCCCTTGGTGAGGATAACAAGCTGTCCAAACCTCTTCATCGTTTGACATCCTTGCTCATCGCCTTCCATAAATCCTTCATAGAAGATTAACCCAATGCATTAGCGACCTTCTTCTGGGTTATTTAATACTTCCTGATGACCAGTGCTACACTTGGGCTGTCCATCTGTTATCCCTTCCTCCTGTTACATCACCAGCTCACTTCTTTTTCAAGTCATCTTCTCAATGGTTCTTCCTATTTTATTTTCCAATTTCATGAAGAATTGGAGGTCTAGCACCTGCCAGAGCACCTCAGATGCTGTATCCATGTGAAGGCTACTAGGGAGAATATTGTGTCTCTCGCCTAAGAGGACACTAGGGAGATGCTACTGTTAGAATTATGATGATGTGTAAGGAATTTACCTTGGAAAGAAAGGTTTTGGAGCATATGTAGACATTCTGGAACTGGTCCCAGTCAGTTAATCACCTGTTCAAAAGAAGGCTCATTGAATGAAGGGCCATTAAAAAAGGCCTATTGGCTTCAGTAACAGTCTCTGCTTTATGCACCTGCGGGGGAATTTTGGTGACTAATTGTGCACAGTTTGTGGTGAGAGATCACATTGACTTTGAAAGTTTCAAAATGGTGGAGGAGAAAATCACAAGAATCAGGAGTTGGAGCTCAGGCTGGTTAGGCAAGCAGTGGAGCACAGATACCCCAAATAGTAAGGAACAATCTTTGGGAGTGACTTTTGGGGTATCAGTCCAGTAGTAGTTGAGATTCAGGTTATTTGGTGGTTATGTTTCATCTAGACATGAGATTGGAACCATTGGTAGTGAGCTAAGTTGAGCCTACCTGCTCCTGTTCCTCAGACTTATGGGGTGTAGGGAAGGTCTGCCCCAGAGGTACTGGGGGAAAGGTTTGTGTGTTTGTTCTGGCTATGATACAACACTACCACTAATAGGTGTATTTTCAAAGATGATTGGCGTAAAAGGAAAAGAACCTATATGCTCAAAAATGTTTTTATAGCAGCTGTCTTTGTGTTGGCAAAGAACTAGAAATTTCAGTTGGGGAATGGTTGAACAAGTTGTAGTATATGATTGTGATGGAATACTACTGCACTATAAGAGATATGATCTCAGAAAAACATGGAAAGACTTGCACTAAATAAAGAAGAGTGAAATGAGTAGAAGCAAGAGAACATTGTACATAGTAACAGCAATATTGTTTCAAGAATGACTTTGAGTGAATAAATCATTTTGACGATTATAAATAACAAAATTAAGAATAAAGGACATGTGAAGAAAGATGCTATCTGCATGGAGAGAAAGAACTGATAAATAGAAGTGTGTATAGAATTATGGCTAATGGTAACCATCTCTAGGGTGGGAGGGGAGAGTAAGAAAGAAAAAAGAAATCTACTTGATAACCTTATCATATATTAAAAGGAATAGCAAGTTGTACATAATAGATTCACAGTTTCATGTGCAATCATCTTTTTAAATATACCATGCTATGGAAATACTTGTTTTATTACATAAATTTAAAACATTAAAAAAGTAAATAGACTTTATTTTAAAACCTGTTGTTTCATCGATATAGGGATGATTCCCTGATAAAAAAATTAACCCTACCTATGCTGATCAGCACCTTCTTTGTGGCCTGTAGTTTTAGACTATTTACCAGAACACTATGAGATTAAATGACTGGTCCAGGGCCACATAGCAAGTATGTGTCAAGTATATAAGATACGAACCCAGGTCTTGCTGGCTTTGAAGCTGTTTCTCTGCCCACTAGACCATGGTTACATCTGTAAATATCCTTTTGTAAAAGCTAACCAATGTTAAGGGGCTAGATAAGCCACCGCTCTTCCTAAAATGGGAGGATGTTGCTAATGTTTAATTGGACTGAAGGCAGTAGTGGAATAACCACTACAATCCCTCTGTATACCCTAAAACTCCAAAGGGAGATGCTGCAGGCCTGGCCTTGAGAGAATGGGACCAGAATTCACATGCTATGCAAGTCATTGTTAATATTCTTCTGGGGGCATATTTTAAAAATAACCTCAAGCCAAAGGTTCCCAAACTTATTTGACCTACTGCCCCCCTTTTAAAAAAAGTGCTCCATTGGAAATCTCCTTTCTTTAACTTTTAAAAATATTGCATCCTTTCAAAAATACATTTTAAAAAAGACCCATCTTAAATCTAATAATTTATTGTAAATTTGTGCTTTCTTTTCTGCATTGAAATTTTGATGATGCAACATTGTATCATGTAACCATATACTATAGTATATATGGTATATAGTATCATGTTGTAAACAAGTCATTACATGAACACACTCCTGCCTGTACATTCTGGACTTCTCAACAATACACAACATGCTCAACTGCCAACACTTGCTTGTTTTTTTTAATTAAACAAATGCTTTATTAACTTCTGGTTTACATCATTCATTTCCACCAGATTTTTAGTTACAATTTTTTCCCCCATTTTTCCCCTACCCACCATCCCAGAATAGCAGTCCCACAAGATATGCCTTCCTCCAATCTGCTCTCTCCCATATCTTCTCCCATACCCCCTTCGACTTTTCCATTAGAGCAAGGTGAGTCTTTGTGCCCCAATGCCTGCACATCTTATCTCCCAATTACATGCAAAAGAGTATTGATAATAGTATTTATATATATTTGAAACATTTAATTTTAAGACCTCGAATTTCAGATCCATTCCCTTCCTCCCTTGCCACCCATTCCCTCTAGGGACATAAGTAATTCAATATGTGTTGTACATGTATAGCTATGCAAAATATTACCATAGTAGATATATTGTACAAGGCTGCTTGTAATTCCCTCCCACCCATCCCACCCCAACCTGGTCCATTCCCTACTCGATCCTGTCCCTCTTCTATAGTGGGTACTTCCAACCTCCCCTCCCCCCAAGAATGCCCTCCCATCCATCATCCCTCCTCTTATCCCCCTTCCCCCTATTCTGCTGCAGGTTGAGATATCCCATTTAGTATGTATGTCATTCTCTCCCAGAGCCAAATTCATTGAGAATGTGGTTTTGCCTTTTTGCCTTCCTATTCTTCCCCTCCCCCGCAGCCACTTCCCCTTGCTTCTTCTACATGAGATAGTTTACCCTACCCTGTCTCTCCCCATCTCCTCTTGCCACTTTCCTCTCTCACCTCATAATTTCACCCCTTAAGTATCATTCCTTCCCAACAAATTCAGCCTATGCCCTCTCTCCATGTATAACTGTAAACATATATACACACATTCACATATGTATTCATATGACCACACACCCTTCTTCCATTATTTTCATACTGAGAAAGGTTTCATCAGTCACAGTTATTGTTTTTCCATGTAGGAATGTAAATAGGTCAACTTTGATAAGTTCCTTTTGATTTCTTTTCCCTAATTACCTTCTCAGGCATCTCTTGCTTCTTGTGTCTGGATGTCAAATTTTATATTCAACTCTGGTTTTTTCCTCAAGAATGCTTGAAAGTCCTCTATTCCACTGAATGACCATATTTTCCCCTGAAAGAAAATACTCAGTTTTGCTGGGTAGGTGACCCTTGGGTTCATTCCCAGTTCTTTTGCCCTCTGGAATATCATATTCCATGCCCTTCGATCCCTCAGTGTAGAAGCTGCCAGGTCCTGGGCTATTCTGATTGTGTTTCCACAATATTGAAATTGTTTCTTCCTGGCTGCTTGTAGTATTTTCTCCTTGATCTGGGGATTCTGGAACCTGGCTATAATATTCCTGGGAGTTTTCTTTTTGGGATCTTTTTCAGGAGGTGATCTGTGGATTCTTTCAACCTCTATTTTGCCCTCTGGATCTAAAACATCAGGGCAGTTTTCCTTGAGAATTTCTTGAAGGGTGATTTCTAGGTTCTTTCTTTGACCATGGCTTTCAGGTAGTCCAATAATTTTTAAATTGTCTCTCCTGGATCTATTTTCCAGGTCAATGGTTTTTCCCATAAGACATTTCACATTGCCTTCTATTCTTTCATTTGTTTGGATCTGTTTAACAGCATCTTGATTTCTCATAAAGTCATTAGCTTTCATTTGCTCCAGCCTAACTCTGAAGGAATGAATCTCCTCAGTGAACTTTTGAGATTCTTTTTCCATCTGGCAAATTTGGCTTTTTAAGGCATTCTTCTCCTCATTGCCCTTTTGGGCCTCCTTTGCCATTTGAGTTAGTCTATTTTTTAAGGTGTTTTCCTTAGTTAGGCTGTTGACCCTCATTTCATACTTTTTCTGCTTCCTTCTCATTTCTCTTTCCAATCTTTCCTCCACTTCTCTTATTTGATTTTTAAAGTCCTTATTAATGTCCTCTATGGCCTGCAACCCGCTCATATTTTCCCCTGGGGCTTTTGTAGCAGGACTTCTGACCTCACAGCCCTCTTCCTGTTCTATTCTTCGATCTTCTTTGCTCCCAAAATAGGAGTCTAAGGTTGCATTTTTCTGTTTATATTGTTTCCTTTGCCTTGACATGTTGCCACTTAATTACTTGACTTTTGGGATTGTTGCCACAGTAGGCCTCTGCCACCAGACAGAGGAGCTTTCGTCCCGAACGTTGGGGTCTTCACAGCTTTCTGGCAATCTGGATACCTCCGCCAGACCTCCCCCCAGATCACAATCCAGATCCAGGGAGGTTAAAGCAAGAGCGATTAACCCCCAAGACTGATTGCTGGATCTCCCTACAGTTCTCAGGCCAGAAGCTGGAGCTGCCACTGGAAACTGCAAAATGGTGTATCTCCTCAGTGCCTTCTAGCCCCCAGGGGAGGAAGCTGACAGTTTCCCCAAATACTGGTCCCAAAGTCCATTAGGGCACTAACCTCTCACTTTGTCCTAGGCATGTCTGTGTTGATAATTCTGGAATCGCCACAGCTGCTGGTGTTCTGGGGTCCCTCCAGCTGGCTGCTGGCTCGGCTGCCCTGGGGCTAAAACCATGGCTCACAAGGACCTGGGCTTGGCTCTCCACGCACTGTGCGCTGCTGGCTCCCAGAGCGCTGCACTGGTCCTTCCTGCAGGGCTGCTGGGCTGTCCTCAGCGGGAGGTTAGCTTCTCTGTGTCATTCTGTGGGTGCTGGGGCTCCAGAAGTTGTTCAGAGTCCCCTTTTACATAGTTTGGAGGTAATCTGGGGGGAGACTGCCTTGGACTTGCTGCTTCTACTCCGCCATCTTGGCTCCGCCCCCCCCCCAACACTTGCTTGTTAAGACCTGTTGGCAGACTTGACCATTGAACAGTTATAACTTGCATTCTGTGTGTTCATTTCGAAAATAATGTAGTCACTCCTACTTTAACTCTGTTACAGAACAGATTAAACATGTATGAATGGTTTTTCAAAAAATTTCTTCTCTTCTTTCCTTCTGCTTCCACTACCCCTTTATATTTACTCAATGCCCTTTAATTCCACCCAAGGCTACTAGTACCTTCCTGGATGGTTCCTGCACCACCAAGGGGATGGTATCATCCACTTTGGGAACCTATGCTTAAATCTTTCTTTTGAAATTAGAAGTAGCAGCATTCTCTATTTTTTTAAAAAAATGTGATGTTCAGCAGTCCACTACTGCATAGCATTCCTGGGAAAATAATTTGCTTCTAAAAGGATGGGGATTTAGTGGTAGGGAGCATCTTGGGATCATTGAAAGCATGGCACAATTTCAACTAAATTTGAGCCTTATTCACTCTTTTTATTGAATACTTGGCCCAAATGACTGACCATCTGCTGTATCTGTCAAAACTATATGTATTTAAGGATGATGTGATCGTGATGCCCAACCAACATCATTTCAAAAACTGGGAAAATGCATTCTTTGGTGCCTTGGAATGGTTGTGGATCTCATAAAAGAGCCCAACCAGTGGTCAGTGCTCACTGCAATCAACAGAACATCATCTGTAAACAGGGTCATATGGGGAATCTCCTTTTCTGTAGAGAGTCCTTCCATTTGAACTTTGGTATGTCCTTGATGACAGTGTGAACCTACATTCCCCTGCTTTATGCCACACTTTATATTAATAGTGAGAGGATCCAAATATAAAAGGAATTAAGCACAATATTTATATTTTTTGGGAAGAGGGCTTTAAGGATGTATTTTGGCTATTGTGTCATTTTATTTTGTAATGAACAAAGGCATAGCCCCATGCCCTATTAACCAAACTTGTTATCATGGAGACAAAAGGTGCCAGGATCTAAGCTAAATGTAATTGTATCTTGAATATTCTATGTTAGGGCTAAGTTAATCCCCCTTCTTAAACTATTCAAAGATCAGTATCAAAAGTGAATTAACAAGGTGCCAGTCAGGTATGCCCTTTTCAGGTACCGAGGAAAATAAATATAATCCCTCAAAATACTTGAATATATCTATCATTTTCTGTCTAAATATTTTCTTCTCTAGGCCAAACATTTGGTGCAGAAAATTATTCACAATAGCCTGTCTGTTCCTTTTTCATCTTTTCATCAGTCCTCAGTGAAGAGGTAGCCTTTCTCCTCACCATGGCTCACCACTCTACATGTACCATTGATCCCCTTCTCTCTTTTCTTCTCTAGATGATCGCTTCTCAAATGATTCCCTCTCTCTTTCTAATCATTAATTTCTATTGGTTCTCTTTGCTGCCTAAAACATGGCAAGTCTTCCCCATACTTAAAAAACCCTCAATAAATCCTACCATTCTCTTAAGACTATTATCCTGTCTCTTTTCTTTCTCTCCCTCCAGAGTAAGGGCTTAATAATTGCTTGTTGACCTGCCTTGACTATAGTCCAGCCAAAGTGTTCTTCATGTTTCTTATATATTACACACTACCTCTCACCTCCCTGAAATTTACTCTGTCGTCACTTCTGCCTTAGAATCTCTCATTTGCTTCAAGACTTAGCCCAACTACCACCTTCTACACAAGACCTTTTTCAATTCACCAGCTCTTAGTGCCCCCTCAACTCCCAGAATGCTCAGTATTTATATTGTAAGCATATATACATATATGCTATAACTATGGCTAACTTTTATATGGCACCTACTATGTGTCAGACACTGTGCTAAGCATTTTAAAACAACAATCTTGGGAGATAGGTACTATTATCATTTCCATTTTACAGATGAGGAAGATGATGCAAACAGAAATCATATAGCTAGTAAATGTGTGAGGTACTATTTGAACTTAGGTCTTCCTGATTCTAAGCCCAGCACTCTATGCATTGCATGTTGTCTTCTTTGATAGAATATAAGTTCCCTGAGGGTAGAGATTATTATTATTATTTTGTATTCATATCCTTATCACCTATTACAGTGACTGGCATTTAATAGGTACTTAGTAATTTCTTGACTTTGAAAGTATATGTATAGGTCATTTTTATAAAGGCTTTTTAAAGATAAGAAAGAAGACATGAGTCAGGAATTATTAATGTCTTTTTTGTCACTTTTCTTGGGTAGCAATGCTTGTCTGTGATAATTTCCATTCTTTTGAAACTTTCCTTTTATTGGAATATTATGAAAATTATTCTCTGAGTGACTCTAAGGTTCATTGCTTCTTAGAGGAGGAAGAAGATCTTTAATAGAAGATTTTCCTGTAGCTGAAAGAAAAAAGCAATGCCATAAAAAGTTGGGCCCCTGGACCTTGACAATTTGACTATTGCTATGTTACTTAAGAGGTGCAATAGGAAACATTTGTTCATTAGATGCCAACATGTCTTCATTATTTGTGGTATACCTGGTTGATAAATTGAGTGCTTCATCATATATATTTTCTGTGATGGGATCAACAAAGGCAGTCTCATACCCAATGCCTATTTTATACATTAAGTATCTATATAGGAGTTGGTGACTCTATTATCCGTATTGGAGACAATCTAAACATGAGCTATACTAAGATCTCTTCAGGAGATTGCCTCAGATTAAAACTCTAGAGGCAATGAGATAAAATAATCTTGGGGTCACACCTCAAGATTGGATCTAATCTGTGTGGGCCCTGTATTCAGGAGAGGTGCTGAAGGTCACAAGTCATACATGTTCATTTGGAGCACATCTTTTGGAAGAAAACCTGTGAATCACTCATTCATTTCATAGCTACTCTTCTTGCCTTTTTAAAAAAATTTTAATGAGATGTCAAATGGTTGAGTTTTATTGTAATGAATCAACTCATTGGATGCAGTACAAATATGTCACACTTAGAGTACTAACAATAAGTTTATTGATAGTAGAAGGTCTAAAAGCTGTATAATTCTTAGCACCACTTGCTCTGTTTTCAACTGGTCCAGTGCCATCACCACAAAAGAGGAAAGGGCACAGTATTGGGAAAGTTTTGTATTTTTCCTTCATGCATTACCACGGTCAAAGAATTCCCCACTTGGTGACCAACCAGTTAGTGACACACTTTTCTGTACAAATCTAAACTGGTCCTTGGACAGCAACCTGCTGCTGGGACCATGGACCCTTTTTCCATTTAACTTTCAAAATCTGGATAACTTGAGGTAGTAGTAGAGAGCCAGGTTTGCTCCATTATGTTGTAGCTCAGTACCTTGCTTCTCCTTTAGCTCCAGGGTCATGTGTTTTCTCCCTTTTTTCCCTCTAGAAGACTGGGTCCAGGGGCTCTTCCTGTTGAACTACCACCTTTGAATGAAGCCACTTCTATGAGGTCACAAGGTATCTTCCTCTTCAAGAGTCACATAGTTCTCTAATCCACTAATTCTTTGGCCAATATACTTTCCCTGCATTACTGGGTCAAGAATTAAAGATTTAGAAACCCTTACCACTCCACTATTACCCCTGATTGCTATTAGCTCCTGGCGAAGAGACTTGATTATTATGTTCTCAAAGCTACCATCTTAGGCTGGTGTGTGCATGTGTGTGTGTGTGTGTGTGTGTGTGTGTGTGTGTGTGTGTGTGTGTGGTGTGCATGTGCACATGCATATTCATGAAGGATATCCAGAATACATAAGTGAAATATTTTTACAGAAGAAACCTGCATAGAACTCCTTGATCAAGAGGGAAAAGTAAAAATAGAATCCACAGGTCACTATCTGAAAGAAGTCTCAATTTTAACAGTATAAGAAATATGATTGTCAAACCCCCAGAGTTTTCAAGTTAAAGAAAAATGTGCCAGTACAAAAGGAATCAAATACCAAGGAATCACAGTGGCACCTGTAGAGCTTGTTCTGAGGTACAGTTTTCTCCTCTCCAGGGACCAAAATCTTTTCTTAGGTCACTCACCTCAGTTCACTGTTCAGTTCTGTCTCAATTTATTTTTGTTTACCTTCTTTTAGAGACCTGGTTCTCAGCATGCAAATCAGATTTACAATAAGCTTATCTAATCAAATAATTCCAAATTACCAGACACTAGAATTAAATTAATGCGAGACTTAGAAAAATATAATGTCATAGTGGAAAAAGAATTGACTTTGAAATTAGGATAGTCTGGACTCTCTAACCTGGAGAACCACCTCTTATAACAAAGATTAAAAAGTAAATCAGCATTTTCAATAGACATATGTTAGCTGCATGTCTATTTTTCATGGTCTTTCCCCCCCAGTACTAGCAAACTTAAAACAAACAAACAAAAAACCTCCCTTACTATTTTGTGGACTGTACCTTATGTCTAATAGCCTGAAATCATGAGATTTCACTCTCTCAGAAAGATTTTTTTTCTTTATACAAAATGATGGTATTTACTGAGATCAGACCAAAGACCTTGGTTGGTCTTATTAGGATCATGCTCACTATTGCTGAGTGAACTGAATAACCAAATAGTGCTTAATACCACCTGGAGTGACCCAGTTTTTAGTATCCTTCACATTATTTTTTTCAGAGGGCAGCTAGGTGTTGTGGTTGATTGACTACTAATTCTAGAGTCAGGGAGACTCATCTTCCTGAGTTCAAATTTGGCCTCAGACACTAGGTGTGTGGCTCTGTGCAAGTCACTTAACTCTCTTTTCTCAGTTGCAAAATGAGCTGAAGAAAGAAATGGCAAATTACTCCAGTATCTTTGCCAAGAAAACCTTAAAAGGGGCCACAAAGAGTTGGACATGACTGAAACAAATGAGCAACAATAACATTGTTTTTCAGAAGTACAAAGAAATGTGGCAATGGGAAGGGTGATGGTCAGAGAACCATGTAATTCTGGTGTGAAGTTACTCCCTTGGAAAACTGAGAGTCTTATCTATCCATTTATAACTGGAATTTTGCAGCTACCCATGTTCATTGCATTTCTTTAACATGACCAAAGGCACTGAGCCTATAAATTCCACATTTTTAAACTCTGTAACATCTCTTGTCAGTGTTTCCTGAATGAGATACCTCATTTATTTTCAACTGGGGACATATCAACTCAAGATAGAGTACAATCTATCTATCAGTGAACATATAGCCTGTTGAGGTTTGGTCTGCCGGCTATAAATGCCAGCTCAAACATCTCTATCGACTACATAGGATATGCAATAGTCATAACATTTCAAGTCAACACTTTATTCTATGACTGACAGAGTAATGGAGGTTGTCATAGACATGGAGACAGTGTTAAGGACTGAATATTACCTGTAGACTTGAAGGATTACAAATAGAAGCTAAATTATCAATGGGGTTTGTCCAAAGAATTAAAGAGAGCTGTCTGAAAAAAATAATTAGATTACATTTTTATCAAAGAATGGGAAAGAATGGAAGGGACCTTAAGGGTCATCTTGGTCAACCCCAATCAAAGCATGAATCATCTCTAGCTCTTAGACATATTGGGTAGAATATATTAATGTATAGATTATTGTCATATTTCTCTATGAAGGCACATGGACTGTGATTTAGTAAGTCTATGCTTTCCTTTTCATAAATAAATTTATATTGATACCTTTTGGTTGACACCCTCTTTATTTCCCTATAGATTCCCTGCCACCCCATTCCTGCCCCTTTTCTCCAATCTGGAGAGCCATCTCTTATAACAAAGATTAAAAAGTAAAGATAAAAAGCAGTTCAATAATTTTTTAAAAAAAGCATGTACATTGAATATATCTCGATGAATATTTTTAGTCAGTCAACATTTATTAAGCATTTACTATGTGCCAGACACTGTGGTAAATGCTGTCTGAGGGTATGCGACAGTCCACATACATAGCCCACTACTCTTCCAATAAATAGAAAGAGGTGCAATCCATACATTCCTGAGAGGACAAGTCTCTTCCCATCCCCTTGATTTTCTGTGCAACAAAAAAGCCAATACAAACCACATTTCTACTTGACAACTTTTTGCCCATGGAAGAGCTAGTCTGGCTATTCTGGCATTTTTGTTGTTGTTTAGACATTTTCTGTCATGTTTCAACTCTTTTGTGAGCTCATTTGGTGTTTTCTTTTTTTTATATATTTGAAACATTTAATTGTAAAACTTCGAATTCCAGATCCATTCCCTTCTTCCTTTGTCACCCACTCCCTCTGGAAAGATCAGCAATTCAGTATGTGTTGTACATATATAGCTATGCAAAACGTTACCATAATAGACATATTGTAAAAGACTGCTTATATTTCCCTCCCATCCATCCCACCCCCCACCTGGTCCATTCCCTACTTTGATCCTATCCCTATTCGAAAGTGGGTACCTTCAACCTCCCCTCCCCCCAGAATGCCCTCCCCTCCATCATCCCCCCTCCCACCCCACTTCCCCCTACTCTCCTGCAGGGTGAGATATCTCATTTAGTATGTATGTCATTCTCTCCCTGAGCCAAATTCAATGAGAATATGGTTTTTCCTTTTTGCCTTCCTGTTCTTCCCCTCCCCTGCAACCTCTTCCCCTTGCCTCTTCTACATGAGACAGTTTATCCCACTCTGTCTCTCCCCATCTCATTCCTCTCTCACCTCTTAACTTCACCCCTTAAGTATCATCCCTTCCCACCAAATTCAACCTGTGCTCTCTATGTATACCTGTAAACAGATATACACACATTCACATATGTATTCGTATGCCCATATACCCTTCTTTAATTATTTTCATACTGAGAAAGGCTTCATCAGTCACAATTATTGTTTTTCCATGTAGGAATATAAATAGTTCAACTTTGATAAGTTCCTTTTGATTTCTTTTCCCTGATTACCTTCTCAAGCATCCCTTGCTTCTTGTGTCTGAATGTCAAATTTTCTATTCAACTCTGGTTTTTTCCTCAAGAATGCTTGAAAGTCCTCTATTCCACTGAATGACCATATTTTCCCCTGAAACAAAATACTCAGTTTTGCTGGGTATGTGATTCTTGGTTTTAATCCCAGGTCCTTTGCCCTCTGGAATATCATATTCCATGCCCTTTGTTCCCTCAGTGTAGAAGCTGCCAGGTCCTGTGCTATTCTGATTGTGTTTTCACAATATTGAAATTGCTTCTTCCTGGCTGCTTGTAGTATTTTCTCCTTGATCTGGGAATTTTGGAACCTGGCTATAATATTCCTAGGAGTTTTCTTTTTGGGATCTTTTTCAGGAGGTGTCTAAAACATGAGGGAAATTTTCCTTGAGAATTTCTTGAAGGGTGATTTCTAGGTTCTTTCTTTGATCATGGTTTTCAGGTAGTCCAATAATTTTTAAATTGTCTCTCCTGGATCTATTTTCCAGGTCAGTGGTTTTTCCCATGAGATATTTCACATTGCCTTCCATTCTTTCATTTGTTTGGATCTGTTTAATAGCATCTTGATTTCTCATAAAGTCATTAGCTTCCATTTGCTCCAGTCTAACTCTGAAGGAATGAATCTCCTCAGTGAGCTTTTGAGATTCTTTTCCATCTGGCAAATTTGGCTTTTTAAGGCATTCTTCTCCTTATTGCCCTTTTGGGCCTCCTTTGCCATTTGAGTTAGTCTATTTTTTAAGGTGTTATTTTCTTCAGTCAGGCTGTTGACTCTCATTTTGTACTTTTCCTGCATCCTTCTCATTTCTCTTCCCAATTTTCCTCCACTTCTCTTATTTGGTTTTTAAAATCCTTCTTAAGGTCCTCTATGGCCTGTAACCAGCTCATATTTTCATTTGGGGCTTTTGGTGCAGGATTTCTGACCTCACAGTCCTCCTCCTGTTCCATGCTTTGATCCTCTTTGCCCCCCAAATGGGAGTCTAATGTTACATTTTTCTGTTTATTTTGTTTCCTTTGCCTAGGCATGTTGCCACTCAATTACTTGACTTTTGGGCTTGTTGCCACAGTAGCACTCTGCCACCAGACAGGGGAGCTTCCCTCCCAAACATTAGAGTCTTCTCAACTGCCAGAGGTATCAGTTGGGTGGCCTTTGTGAAGCCTCCACACACTCTGGCAAGCTGGACACACACCCGAAGACCTCCACTCCAGACTGCAATCCAGATCCAGGGAGGTTGAAGCAAGAGCAATTACCCCCCCAAGACTGATCGCTGGATCCCCCTACAGTTACCAGGCCAGGAGCTGAAGCTGCAACTGAAGTTGCAAAATGGTGGCTGTGCTGCGTCTCCTCAGCCCCTTCTCGCTCCCAGGGAAAGAAGCCGACGTGTTTCCAAATACTGGTCCCAAAGTCCATAGGGCACTAACCTCTCACTTTGTCCTAGGCATATCTGTGTTGATAATTCTGGAATTGCCACAGCTGCTAGTGTTCTGGGGTCCCTCCAGCCAGCTGCTGGCCTGGCCGCCCTGGGGCAAAAACCACAACTCATTTGGGCCTGGGCTCAGCTCCCAGAGTGCTGTGCTGGCTGCTTGCTGCAGGGCTGCTGGGCTGTCCTCAGCGGGAAGTTAGCTTTTCTGTGTCGTTCTGTGGGTGCTGGAGCTCCAGAAGTTGTTCAGAGTCCCCTTTTACATGATTTTGAAGTGGTGTGGGCTGGAGCACTGTCTCATTTAGTGTTTTCTTGGTAAAGATACTGGAGTGCTTTGCCATTTCATTCTCTATCTAATTTTCCTCATGAGGAAACTCAGGTATGTAGGGTTAAATGACTTGCCCAGGGTCACACAGCTAGTGTCTGAGGCCAAATTTGAACTCATGAAGATCAATCTTCCTGACTGTAGACCTGGCACTTTATTCACAGTGCCATCTAGCATAGAGTGAAACAAACTCAGGAACCAGAAATATTTTGGAGATTAAAAAAATTATCATAAAGATCACGATAATAATGCTTTAAAGTTTTTTCCCCTTTTTTGGGGGGGAGGGCAGTTGGGGTTAAGTGACTTGCCCAAGGTCACATAGCTAGTTTTTACGTTAAGTGTCTGAGGCCAGATTTGAACTCAGGTCCTCTTGACTCCAGGGCTGGCACTCTATTCACTGCACCACCTAGCCTCCCAGATAATGCCTTTTTGCAGAGAAGAAAGGCAAATGTAAAACTCTTGAATGTCACAAAAATGTTTTATGATATATACACTGGAATTTTGCAGTAATCATGCAGCTAATTGATGTCACAGTGGATAGGGTGCTAGGCTTGGAGTCAGGAAGAACAGAGCTCCAATTCCACTTCAGATACTTAATAGCTGTATGACCCTAGGAAAGTTGATTAAGATTCCTTAGTCTCAGTTTCCTCTTCTGTGAAATTTGGATAATAATGGTACTTACCTTCTAGGGTGGTTGTGAAGATCAAATGAGATAACCTCTTCTTCCTCTTCCTTCTCCTCTTCCTCTTCTTTCTTCTCTTCCTCCTTCCCCCATTCAGTGGCTATATCTGAGGTCCATGACATTGGATTCCCTTATAGGTGAAGCTACAACTAGCCTTTTTTAAATGGGAGAGATACCTGTGTAACTTGTTTAAATTGAGGTTCCATACTCACCCAAAGGATCTTTCCTAACTGCCTACCTAGTATCTGCCATTTTTCTCTCTTCAGGGGATAAAGATAGGGACTGGACCTGTTATATCATTAATGTAAGGAACTCTCAAGAGTGGAAATTCCAACCACCAATGCAGGTTAGCGCCTTCTCTGCTATTTATAATCTTAGAGATCTGCCTAGAGCACTGAGATTGAATGACTTACCCAGAGTCACACAGTTAAAATGCTTCAGAGACTGGGCTTGATTCCTGACTTAGATTCTGGTTATCTCTCCATTATGTCACATTGTTCAAAGTGAGAATTAATTCTTTTAGTAAGACATTAAAAAATTCTGTAGAAATGCAAAGCCATTACCAGGAAGGCATAAAATTTAATTAAGCCAATATTATCCCTTAACACTTTAGCACAAATGAGTTTGTCCAATTAGGTAACCAGTCACAAGGTAATTGGATGCAATTAAGGTTTAAAGGGTAGTGTTAGGAGTTGAGTGGGGGGATGGGAGGGAAGCAGAAGGAAGAGTTCAGAAAAGTCTGGAACATGTTTTACTGCCTAGAAGGACAGGCCCAGATGGAATATTGCAGTGGGTGGGTGGGTGGGCCTGGGACTTTTCCAATTTCTTCCTCCTTCTCTCTCTCTAAGGCTTAATTGTGTCCAATTACCTAGTGACTTGGCTAACTAATTGGGTAAATACATTTGTTCTAAGGCAGATGTTCTTAACTGTTTTTGGGTCATGGACCCTTTTGGCAATGTAGTAAAGCCTATATACCCCCTTCTCACAGTAATTTCTAAATGCATAAAATATAATCATTATTACAAAGGAAACCAATTATATTTGTAATGGAGGTTTTGGTGCAGGTGCAGACCTTATCAGATTGCTAGAAAGGAGTCTCCACCTGGAGGACACTAGGAGCTGCTTCTGGGAAAATCATGATGATGCATAAGGGAAATTCCTTGGAGAGAGAGGTAAACTGTGTAGACATTTCTAACTGCTTCTAGTGAACTAATCACATGATGGACTGGGGAGCAACAGGACTCAGAGGATGTCTCTGGGCCTTTTAAAAACTCTATTCTGTTCATCAGTTGCTGAGTTCCCATAGAGTCTCTAAGATCACTGGAGCCAAGAAGAGGAGGCTGAAGATGAGACATCTTTTAAAATTACTCCACAGCTAATCAAAGAGGCTTCAGAATCAGTCACAGCTTGTTCCCCTTACACATCATCACAATTCTCCTAGAAGTACATTCCTAGCTTCCTCTATGTGAAGATGCCATGACAGAAAGCTGATGGGGTCTACACATGTGCCAGACCCCCATTGAAATACAGTTAGGAAAAGATTTTTAAAAAATTCACAGGCTACAGATTAAGCACTTTTATTCTAAGATGATAAGGGGTTATGAATATCTGATAGGCACTAGATCAAAGCACTCAGGGACTGTAGAGGATAGAGTGTTAGATCAGGAAGACCTGAGTTCAAATCCAGGCTCAGACATTTAGTAGCTTTGTGACCTAGGGCAAGTCATTTAACCACTGTCTGCCTCAGTTTCCTCAATAGCACTTACCTCCCAGGGTTGTCATAAGGATCAAGCGAGGATATTTATAAAGCACTTACACAGTGCCTGGCACATAGTAGACATTATGTAAATGTTTATTCCATTTCCTCAGATAGGTAAACTGAGGAATCCAGAAAAGGAATTGAGCCCATCTCCCATGTTTACTGTTTCAGTAACTAAATGGATGAAGGCTGAGGTACAACTTGATCACTGTGGTACCTAATACCAATAACACCAAAGCTATTATTTGCAGTCAGAATTTTAATCATATTTTGAATATAACTATATCTTTATGTTTTATGAGAATGTTCAGAATGTTTCCTCTGCAAAGGAGAACATTAAAGATCTAGCTGAAGTTCCAACTGTGTCAGAGACTTGGACCACAAATAATGATGAGAAACAAACTGAAGGTTTGCAGATTCCCTTGGAATTGAGAATGTGAATAAGGAATTTATGGTGGGAAGTGAAGAGCCCTACAACTCCCTAAAGAATTATCACTGGCAGCCTTTGGCTACTGCTTCTTCTAGGGTCCCAAATAACATCCAGGAGTAACTCTGCAAATACAGAGCAGTCCCCACCAAGGTGCTATCCAATGGCTATACTAGCACTTTTTGGATTGGGTCAGATGTCACATTGTGTTTTGTTAAGTAGGCACTTGTTTGAATATAATTGTTGGGAGGATTGGGAGCATAGTAAGACAATGAAGAATTACCTCCATAAAAATAAAGATATTTAACCAGTAAAAAGAGAAAATGAATATTGCAAATAGCATTACTAGTAAGATTCAAGTGATAGTTATTTGAGGATATTGGCAGAAGTCTCAGTGTAATCAAGTAGGGAGAAACCCTGGGGTTCAAACACTGAAGAATGTAATGATTGCTTAAAGACTGGCCATAGAAAACTGAGTAGCTCCTTAGAAACTACCATAGTTTTGTTTCCACAGCGATAAAATTGGACTTGGGTTACAAAAAGAAACAAACAGGTTAGGAAATCTCACCAACAGGTTGGTGAGAACAGTCTTCCCACACTCCATTGACATTTGAAAGGTGAGTAAGGGAAACTATAATTGGAGTACAAAAATCGTCAGGAACTGCTTAAAAGCAAAAAGGTGAGCTTGCCTTCAAAAGCTATTTTGTGTGGTTGAGAGCAGAAAGAGCACTAGGTTTGTAGTTAGAGAGTCAAGCTTGAATCCTGATGCTGACTTCTTAGATGTGTGACTCTGGGCCTTGGTTCCCTCCTCTGAAAGAGGAACTGTCACACTTAGCAATATCTATGATCTTTTCTAAATATAAATCTCTGATCATATGAGTCTATCATGCCAGCTTTGCCAAGGACAATAGGTCACCAATCTACTTTCTATACTTAGTAGTAAAACAATCTTTTTTTTAAAGGAAAAGGGAAAATGCATTGGTAATATACAGGGTGAAGATAAGAAAATATATGAACAATGCTGTTAACATTCCAAATGTAAAAAGGTAAGCCAGTTTTGACCTGGTGGATGAAGAGTCCTCTAGGGGAGACTATCTAGTACAATCTACCCATTTGTAAAGTTGAGGAAACTGAGACCAGGTTGTGAGAATCAGATGTACATCTTCTGACATCAGAATTAGTCCACTTTCTTTTTTTTCCCTCTCTTTTAAATTTTTTTAGTTTACATCATTCATTTCAACAAGACTTTGAGTTACAAATTTTCTCCCCATTTTTCCAGTCCCCACAACCCTAAAACAGTGATCCCACTGAATATCCCCTCCCCCAATCTGCTCTTTTCCATATCTTCCCCCATTCCCCCTCTGACTTTCCAGTAAGGCATGGTGGCTTTCTATGCCCCAGTGCCTGTATATCTTATTTCCCAGCATGTAAAATAATAATAATAATAAATATTTTTAAACATTTGATTTTAAAACTTTGAATTCCAGATTCTTTCCCTTCCTCCCTCGTCACCCACCCTTACTGGGAAGATAAGCAATTCAATATAGGTTGTACATGTGTAGATTTGCAAAACATTTCCACAGTGGATGTATTGTGAAAGACTGACTATATATTCCTCCATCCTATCCCACCCCCACTTGTTCTATTCTCTACTTTGATCCTGTCCCTTTTCAAAAGTGGGTGCTTCTAACTTCCCTCCCCCTAATTCTGCCCTCTCTTCCATCATCCCCCCCTCATCCCCTTCCCCTCTACTCTCCTGTAGGGTGAGATACCCTATTTAGTGTGTTTGTCATTCCCTCCCTAAGCCAATTCAATGAGAATAAGGTTGACTCATTCCCTTTTGCCTTCCTGTTCTTCCCCTCCATTGTAACAGTTTTCCCTTGCCTCTTCTATATGAGATATTCTGTCTCTCCCCATCTCCTCTCATTATATTCCTCTCTCACCTCTTAATTTCACCTTTTAAGTATCATCCCTTCCTATTAAATTGGTCCTGTGCCCTCTGTCTATGTATACCTGTACACATATATACACACACTCACATATGTATTCATATGCCCATATACCCTCCTATATAGACATATATATGTATACATACATATGTACATACATATATATGCATATATATGTATACACACATACATTTCTATTCCCTTCAACTATTCTCATACTGAGAAAAATCGCATGAGTTACCATTATCATTTTTCCATGTAGGAATGTAAATAGTTCAACTTTGATAAGTTCCTTATGATTTCTTTTCCCTGTTTACATTCTCATGCTTCTCTTGCTTCTTGTGTCTGAGTGTCAAATTTTCTATTCAACATTCCACTGAATGACCACATTTTTCTTTTTTTTTTTTTTTTTTTTGTCTACATTGAGAGTTTATTTCCCCAATCTGAAAAGGAGAAGTAGTCAGGTGATTCCAAACCTGTTACCGAGGGCCTCCAGAGTTTGTGACACCAAACCAAAAGACTGGTGGCATCAAAGTGGGGGAGGGAGTGAAAGGAAGGGAGGCACAGGAGACACAGCTCCCAATCTGTGTGCGCTTGGTCCCATGTCTGTCTTGGCTAGGCCTTATAGGGTGAGGGTGGGCCCTGCTTGGGGATGGTGGCCCTGGATCCCATGGGAGTAAGAGGGGCCAGCTGAGCAGGGCCCCAGGTTGGCACAAATCAAGGCAATACATAACTGACAGGCCAGGCACAAGATTCCAAGGCAGGGGCTGAGAGCTCAAGCCAGGGACAAGTAAGGCTCAACCATTGGCTTTGTCCTTTGGGGGTCTTTGTTCAAATAGGCCTAGAGACTCCCTAGGCAGTAAAGTTGCCCTGACCACAGGGAAGTGACTGGGATGAGGAAGCCAGAGCGTCTCCAGGGAGTGGAAAACCCCCAGCTTTCTGGAGTGTGGGGGTGGGGCACGGAAAAAAGGAACAGGTTAGAGATTTGGCAGTTTGGCTCTCACCAGTTGGGAGCAATTCCTGGAACCCTGGTCTGGGAGAGAGAGTAGGGCTAAGACCCACCCCGGACAAGCTAGGGAGAAGGGACAGCAGCACAGACAGACAATGCAAGTTGCTGTAATTACCGAGGGTGTTGGGAAGGTGGGGCTAGGGAACCACATGCTCATGCAGACACAGGGGAGCCAGAGGTTAGTGATTGGGGGAATGCTTCTCCCCACATAGCACACGTTCCACATGTTAAGGCATCATGGTTACACGGTTACAAACAGCAATGAATGAACTGACGGGCCCTAGATGGCCACACAGAGGGGGCAGGAGAATGGCCAAAGGTCTCTTCACTACCCAGATTATGTGGTGCACCCCCCCCACCCCCACCTCCAAGGAGAAACAAGACATGATTGGTGGGGTTGCAGCAGCTGAGGGAAAAGAATTTAAATTCCTGTTGAAGCCCAGAACAGAGCCTCTTCCCTTTGGCCCAAGGGATGAAATGGGACTTGAAGGAAGTTTTAGGCCTTGGCTGAAGCCCCCACCTCCAAGCAAGATACTGGGCTGAAGAAGCAACAGGAAAAACAACGATTACCACCTGGGAGGTGGAAAGGGGGCCCAAGAAGACAAAAATGGGATCCCCCATCCAGAGGAGAAAGACCAGGGGTGTGAGAAGACAGTCAGGTGGGGGTGGGGACTCCCCTGTCAGCACTTTGGTATGGGATTAGGGATTGAGAAGGAAAGTAGGATGGGGATAGGGGGTTCAGGGTCAAGGTAGGGTTCTCCTGTGGCCACTGTCTGGGGATGCCTCCCTCCCTCCCTCAGGCCAGAGGTTCAGTCCTTCCACTCCTTTTTAATGGTGAGGTTCCACTCCCAGGAGAGATGATCCGTCTTGTCATCATCTGTGAATCGAGACTTGATGTTGTAGCTGCCTCGTGCCAGCATGCCCTTGGGAGCCTCCTCCACAGGGGTCAGGAACTCATATTCTTCTGCTCGAGGCCCATAACTTCCCACCATGTAGTCAGTTTTGTCAATCTTGACGCCTTTTCTGTAAGTGTGCTGGATGTACTTCATGCCTGATACAATCTCCCTATTCACCTGGAATGAGATTTTTATCCGGTACTCCACACCCTCCTTCAGCACGAATGACTGTTTCTTGAAGCTCTCTAGGTCACCAGTCAGATCTAACTCCAATGGACCAGGTGCAGTGCTGCACACCAGTGTCAATCGTGTCACAATGACATTAGGAGTATTAGGATCAGCAGAAACAGTCACACTGCCCAACAGGGCCTCTTTATACTTCCGTAGGCTCTCATCATCCTTGTCCAGCTCCTGGATCTCTTGGATGCTCTTCTGTGCTGGAGGCTTATAGTTGACAGAGTGTTCATCCTCCTCGTTCTCAGCTGCAATCTGAGCCAGCTGCTCTGCTGTAGGTTCTTGTTCTGCCATGCTCACCACCTGACTGGGCTTTGAAAACTTTGCCCGGCCATGTTGCTGAGGGCGGCGGCGACTGAGACACTCCTGAGGCATTCCCGGGTGGCCCCAGTTTGGGGGTAGCGGGCCTGAGGCCCTCGCTGTTCCCAGACAACAGCCCGCGGGGAGCATCTGGATGCTAGAAGTCCAGACTCCCTTCCCTGTCTCCACGGAAACCAGAGGATGCCCCAGGGCGGAGCCCGGCATTTGGCGCCCGCCGGCTGGGGGTGGGGGTGGGGAAGGGTAGGACTAGCGAGGCGTCTGTGGACCCGGCACCCGGCCCGTGCTCGCCTTTGGCTCCGCTGCCTTTCCGTGAGCTTGGGCAGGTGGCTTCAGTCAGCTTTAGCCGCCGTCTTCAATCATGACCACATTTTTCACTGAAACATGATAATCAGTTTTGCTGTGTAGGTGATTTTTGGTTTTAATCCCAGATCCTTTGACCTCCAGGATATCATATTCCAAGCCCTTCAGTCCCTCAGTATAGAAGCTGCCAGATCCTGTGTTATCCTGATTGTGTTTTTACCATATTCAAATTGTTTCTTCCTGGCTGCTTGTAGTATTCTCTCCTTGATCTGGGAATTCTGGAACCTGGCTATAATATTCCTAGGACTTTTCTTTTTGGGATCTTTTTCAGGAGGTGATTGGCGGATTCTTTCAATCTCTATTTTGCCCTCTGGTTCTAAAACATCAGGGCAATTTTCCTTGAGAATTTCTTGGAAGATTATTTCTAGGTTCTTTTTTTTTTTGCTTTTTTTGGAGGGCAATTGGGGTTAAGTAACTTGCCTAGGGCCACATGGCTAGTTTTTGTGTTAAGTATATGAGGCCAGATTTGAACTTAGGTCCTCCTGACTCCAGGGCTGGTGCTCTATTCATTGTGCCACCTAGCCACCCTCTAGGTTCTTTTTTTGATCATGGCTTTCAGGTCCTCCAATAATTTTTAAATTATCTCTCCTGGATCTATTTTCCAGGTTAGTGATTTTTACATTGAGATATTTCACATTGCCTTCTATTTTTTTTTTCTTTTGGTTGGATCTGTTTAATAGTATCTTGATTTCTCATAAAGTCACTAGCTTCCATTTGCTCCAGTCTAATTCTGAAGGAAAGATTCTCTTCAGTGAGCTTTTGAGATTCTTTTTCTATCTGGCAAATTTGGCTTTTTAAGGCATTTTTCTCTTCATTGCCTTTTTGAGCCTCTTTTGCTATTTGAGTTAGTCTATTTTTTAAGGTGTTATTTTCTTCAGTTAGGTTGTTGGCTCTCTTTTCATAATTTTCTTGCAATGTTCTCTCTTCTCTTCCCAATTTTTCCTCCACTTCTCTTATTTGGTTTCCAAAATCCTTCTTAAGCTCCTCTATGGCATGTAACCAGCTCATATTTTTCTTGGAAGCTTTTAGTGCAGGAGTTCTGACTTCACTATCTTCCTCCTGTTCCATGCTTTGATCCTTTTTGTCCCCAAAATAGGAGTCTAATAGATTGTTCTGCTTGCTTTGCTTCCATTGCTTGCTCATGTTGCCACTCAATTACTTGACTTTTGAGCTTTTTGCCACAGTAGAACTCTGCTTCCAGAGAGGAGAGCTTTGTTCCAATCACTGGGGTTTTCACAGCTGCTGTAGCTATTAGTTGGGTGCCCTCTCTGAAGCCTATACATACTTTGGCAAACTGGTCACACTCCTCAGGACCTTCAACCTCTCACTTTGTCCTTAGCATCTATGGGTTGATAATTCTGGAAACTGCTGGTGATCTGAAGTCCCTCTAGCTGGTGACTTGTCAGGCCACCCTGAGGCTAAAATCTCAGGCTCACACAGGGCTGGGCTCAGCTCCCAGAGCGCTACACTGGCCCCTTTCTGCTGGCCTGCCAGGTCTTCAATGGGAAGTTAGCTTCTCTCTCTCATTTTGTGGTTTTTGTAGTTCCAAAGTTTGTTTAGCATAATTTTTCACATGAACTGGAGGAGGTGGGAGTGGGAGCTGAGTGGAAGTCATGTTTCTTCACCACCATCTTGACTCTGCCCCCCATTAGTTCACTTTCTAACTGTACCCCATTGCCACCTGCAAGATACTTCTTAAATCTGAGATACCACAATTCTGTGAAGAAAAAGAAAGGAAGCCTAGGGGAGTGGAAGGAGAACTGAATTTGGAGTCCCAGAACCTAGGGTTTGAATTTCAGCTCTGTGACCTTGGATAAGTCACAACTTTTTGGGACCTAAATTTCCTCATGCGTAAAATGAAGGAAACAGACATTTATTAAGTTCTTTTTTTATGTGCCAGGCATTATGCTATGTTCTCTACAAATATTATCCCATTTGACCCTGATAACAGCTGTAGAAGGCAGGTGCTATTATCATTCCCATTTTATGGTTGAGGAAATTGAAGCAGACTTGCCCTGGGTCACATGGCTGATAAGTGTATGAGGCTGGATTTGAACTCAGGCCTTCTTGAGTTCAGGACCCATTACTCTATCCACTGTGCTACCTAGCTGCCTCCCTAGATGAAGGGATTAGACTATATGACTGATAACAAACCCTTAAATTCCTATGAACTCGCCACATTTATGGCACTTGATCAATGTTTCTGTTAGCTAGACCTAAATAAGAAATAAAGACATTTAATAAAAGATACAGTTGTTAAAATTCCAGCCTCTCATTGATCCAAGAGATGGTTTGCAAAAGATTCCCCAGAAGGCAAAGTCTAGGAGGAGGCAAGCAGCAAAATCTGAAATAAAGGGCATAAAGCTTTAGTCAGAATGAGGAGAGACAGAGGCAGAGGTGGGGACATAATTTCAAAGGTGACAAGTAGATTAGGAATGACAATGCTTTATCCAGGAGAGGGATGAGACAGGGTTGGGCTCTCTGCTAGAGTTCATAGCCTCTTCCTTGAGGTTTACATATAAGAGATTTTGAAGACAAACTTCCTGATGGCAGCAGCTTCTCTAGGTTTCTTGTGTCTGGAGAAAACACATTTCAATTACTTATGTAACCATGCTTGAGTGTGGCTGTTTAGGTTTATGGGAATTGTAGTCAAAAGGGATTCTTTTTTTGTTTGGAGAGGAAGGACTATGAAATCTGGGCAGTGGGATAGACTTTTTTGTCTTCCTGGGAATTTTTGAACAAATTTTCAATACAGATTGTAGAAAACTGAGACTGAGGCAAGAGGGGTGTGGTTGGCATTT
Source organism: Gymnobelideus leadbeateri (assembly GCA_011680675.1). Classification (NCBI taxonomy): domain Eukaryota; kingdom Metazoa; phylum Chordata; class Mammalia; order Diprotodontia; family Petauridae; genus Gymnobelideus; species Gymnobelideus leadbeateri. The sequence continues at coordinate 138,928 of WOXC01002638.1, forward strand.
GAGGGCAAAGAGATTTTGTATTTTGAAAGCAGTCAGAAAGAAGGAAACCCTTGTAGGGATTTAGAAATTTGAGTTCTGGCTAGTCTCAACAGCTGAACCTCCTAAGGGACAATGAACATTGGGTTAGCATTCCAGGGAAAGAATGGGGGAGGGAGGGAAAGAGAGAGAGGGGAAGAGAAGAGAAGAGAGGGGAGAAAGGGGTGGGGAGGTGAGGGGAGGGAGGGAGAGAGACAGAGAGAGAGAGAGAGAGAGAGAGAGAGAGAGAGAGAGAGAGAGAGACTGTGACTGTATCTATTCTATTTTTGGTTCTTCACACTGATGAAAAGTTGGCTATATTGGGTCATGATTTGTTGTAAGAGGAGTGTGTAGGTCTGCATTCTATATAAGGATAGAAATTCAGAGCCTGAAAGAACCCTTAGAGATCATCTAAGAGCTAACACTTATACAAAGTTTTAAGTCTGCAAAATGCTTCACATGCATTACTTTAGATCTTTAGAACACCCCTGAGGAGTTGCAACACTTTACAAATTAAGGAAACTGAGGCTGAGAAAGGTCAAGTGTCATACTCATCTTTACTCAGTAAATATGTAACTAAGATGGGATTTGAACTCAAGTCTACCTGCTTTCAAGCCCAGCTCTCTATTTACCATGCTACACTGTCTATTAGTCACAAAAATCATATCCTACAAAATTCCAGAGCAGGAAAGGGTCTCAGTGATCAGCCCATCTGACTCTTTCATTTTATAAGTGAAATGAGCACAGAAATAAAGTGTCAGTCAGTCAATTAACCTTCATTAAGTGCCTACTATGTACTAGGTACCGTGCTAGGCTATAGGGATAAAAAGAGGCAGAAGGCAGTCCCTGTTCCCAAGAAGCTCACAGTTGTATGGAGGAGAGAACACCCCCAAAACTATGAACAAACAAGGTATAGGATAAAAGGGACATGATCAAGAGTGGGAAGGCATTAGCATTAAGAGGGATTGGGAAAGATCCTTGTAGAAGGTGGGATTTTATCTGGAACTTGAAGGAAGCCAAGGAAGACTCGAAGCAGTGACAAGGAGTCAAATTCTAGGTCCAGGGAACAACCATTGAAAATGGAGTCTGGGGATAGAGAATCTTGTTCAAGGAAGACAAAGAAGACTGGTCACTGAATCAGAGTGCGGTGGAATCAGGAAGATGTAAGAAGTCTGGAGAGGAGGGAGGGCACATTTAAAGGCCTTTGAAATAACGTGACTTAAGATTGTGATGGGATAATCCTGTGCTATAAGAAATGATGAAATCAATGATCTTAGAAAAACTTGACTAGACTTGGATGAAATAAAGAGCAAAATGAGCAGAACCAAGAAAATGTTGTATACAATAACAACAATATTGTTTTTTTTTTTTTTGAGGGGGGAAGGCAAGGCAAGTAGGGTTAAATGATTTGCCCAAGATTACACAACTATTAAGTGTGATCAAGTGTCTGAGGTCAAATTTGAACTCAGGTCCTCCTGACTCTAAGGCCAATGCTCTATTCACTGTGCCACCTAGCCAGCCAACAATATTGTTTTTAAGAACAACTCTTAGTGAATAAATTATTTTGGCTATTACAAATACCTAAATCTACTACAAAGGATGTGTGAAGGAAGATTCTGTCTACATCCAGAGAAAGAACTGATAAATAGAAGTATGTGTGGAATGGTTTTACATAAATGTATACATATTTGTTCCTAATGGTAGTCATCTCTAGGGTTGGGGGGGAAGGAAGAAAAGAAGAAAGTTACATAATTATTATATATTTAAAAGGAATACCATGTTGTACATAATAGATTTGCAATTTCATGTACAATCATCTTTTTTTAAATTCTTCTATGCTATGGAAATACTTGTTTTATTTCTTAAGTTCTTAATAAGTTTCTTAATAGAAAAATAAAGTGACATCCAAAGTCATTGGTACTAGTATCCCAACCCTGACTCCTAGTACAATGTTCTTTCCATATTATTCTGTTTCAAAATGACACTTTTCTTTCATCCCTGTTTCTAATCAAGATTCTTCTTTTCTCTAATTTCCCCTGATCATGGGTTTTTAAGCGATAACATTTCTCTGCTCTGGATTCCCTAGACCCTCTTCTATGGGATCATAAGTCATTATAGGATCTGAAGATATTCTGAGCTCTCCTTTTGCTTTCCCTACTCATTTCCACTTGACTTCTGGAGAAATGAGAATTTGAAATAAGCTGTTATAACTCTGGTGTTTCAAAATCCCCCAGATAATTTGAACCATGTAGGTTCCTGTCACAAACCAAATGTATCCTGTAGACTCAATATAATCATGACCAATTTGGAAGAGCAAACATGCTTAGGAAATGCTTCTTATCAAAGAGTTTGGGGTCTTGGCTGAAATGATCAGACAAATTGATATTACAGTTGGGGAGGATTCTCTTTTATGACACTTTCTATGATACTTGTGATCAGAAACCCCATTCTGACTTTAGCTAATTTATCATTACTATTATTAGTAGCATTATTTCTCAATCTCTAGGCAAGGATAGATTTAGGAATCAAGGATCACACAGGGTCATTATGGAGCCCCAATTGCCCTTGGTAGTTTTTAAGGCATTCACTGCGTGAACCATGCATGCTCTCTTACCATGCCAGGCATGAGAGAGTGTGGTAACCAGAGCAGGTCAAATATAGGATCTGCAGTAACATGTGCCAAGCCAGGCATTCACAGAGAGATCAGCTTCATGCAGTCTATTTCAGGGAGGTGTTAATAGTTGACTAAGTACAAAAATAATCTGGAGAGACAGGAGGGCATTCACACTGGCAGAGACTGATTAAATTATTATATGCCAATAATAACAACAACAGAAGTAACAACAATCCTTAGAATTCTGTAAAGCATGAAAGAGTTAGAAAAAAATATGTATATATGCATACATATTGCTAATAATATTACTACTACTAGTAGCTAACATTTATTTAGTGCTTAATGCCTACTATGTGAGAGGGACTGTGGAAAGTGTTTTTTTTAAATAAATATTATCTAATTTGATATTTATAACAACCTGGTAATATGAATGTTGTTATTATCCCATTATATAGGTTGAGAAAAGTGAGGCAAACAGAAGTTAAGTGACTTTCCCAGAGTCACATGGCTAGTGAATATTTAAAGGCAGATTTAAGCTCAGGTCTTCCTGACTCCAAGTTTAGCTCTCTATCAACTGTACTACCTATCTGTATGTATATGTGTATATATTTTTAAAATGCTATATATGTGTATATATGTACATATACACATATACGTGTATCCATGTATATGCATATAAATATACTACATGTGTGTATACGTGTGTATATTACACACGTATACAACATGTGGTTGAATAAGCTTTTTTATGCTAAGGGGCCAGGTTTTGACACTTTGGAAGGTTATGTTAGATTCAACAAGATAATGTATTCCAACTATGAAAAAGGTATTTTGTAAGGAACCAGGAACACAATGACAAAAATGAAATCATCCTTGCCTTCAAGGAATTTGTGTTCTACTGAGGGAAATATGCATATAGATTAGAAAATAAACAAAATATAATTTTATTAATTGTATATATATAAAATACATCTTTATATGTAAAATATATAACGAGTAAATATAAATTAAATTTGGGGAGTGAGGAAAGAACACTAATACATAGCAGAGTGTGAAGACCAAGAAAGGTGTACTATTTCAAAGGAAACTAGGGATTCTTTTATGTGGTGATGTGGGAGGAGAACATTTTGAGCACAGGAGGTAGCCTATGAATATACAGGGAACACCAAGAAGTCTAGTTTGACTAGATTGTAGTTTATGTATGGGGGTAGGGGAGGAAGGGTATTAATCATTCCAAAAAGAGAGGTTGGAGCATAATTGTATTTAAATGCCAGAGAAGTTTGACCTAGAGGCAATAAGAAGGCATTAGGTTTCTTGAGTGGGGTGGTGATATGACCCTCTCTTCTTCAGGAATATTGTTTAAGTTGCTTTATGGAGAATGTATTGGAGAGGAGAGAGGTTAGGGGCAGAGAGCAATTTCAGGTGATTTCAATGACTCAGGTGAGAGGGGATGCCAGCCTGATAAAGGATGATTTGGATTTGAGTGATGTGAAGGTAGAATCAGCACAACTTGATCTTTGTTAAGATATGAAGGATATGGGATAAGACTGAGGAGCTGAGGATAACTCTGAGCTTGCAAACCTGTATGTCTGGAGGGGAAATTGGCAAAAAATGTGAGTTTTGTGTGGAAGATGAGTTAGAATTAGAAGAAAAAATAATTTATTAAATGGTTCCTTACTTTTTTCTTTGATAATGTGAATCAAAGTAGCATTTTATGGGGCAAAAAGTTAATCCTTTCTCTTTTCTCAAAGAGATTTGTCCCCATGTTAGGATACAGTATTATATTCTTGATTCAATCCAATTTGATAAACATTCATTAAGGACTTCCTGTGTTCCAGGCAGGTGCTAGGAACTTGATATGCAAAGACAAAAATAGAATAGGCCCTACCTCAAGAATCTTCCATGATACTGGACTGAATTGGAGTAGATAGATAGATTATGACATGTACATAGATGAATATCATAAAAGGAAAAGTATTGTAAAGCAAAGGAGAATTCCTTCTTAACATAATTGAGGAATTTCAAGTCTGATGGCTGGAGGGATGGCAAAGACATTGATAGAAAGCAGGAAGTTGGGAGAAGGCTTATGTGGGGAGGATGATGAGTTTTGAATGTATTGATTTTGAGGCATTGGGATAGTTGGCATCCCAATGCAGGTGATTGTTGTTGAATTGGAGGCCATTTTGAAATCTGAGGACTTGACGTCAAAGGACAAATTGCATCTACATAATGGTTTAGAGTTACATGCATTGGAATAGCGATTGAACACATGGGAGCACATGAATAGATTGCTATTGTTTGTCCTTCATTCTTGAAGAGGTCCAATGACATTAGGAGGATGATATCTTGACTTGCAAGTGAATAGGATTTAAGTGAGACAGAACTGTGCAAAATCATCAGCCTCACTCTCTCTTCCAGTCATCTGAGTTCAGTGACAAGACAAAGGTCAGACAAAGGCAATGGTCCTGGATGAAGTGGGAGACAACCTTTTTAAGCTAAGGTCTTTCCTAATCTTAACTTGTCTGAGGCAATGCCCACTAAGTAAGGAAAGGGTAGGTAAGAATTGAGGCAAAAGTTGGCCTACTTTGCCTTCATGAAGAATCAATCTAGGAGGGGAAGACACTCAGAGTTAGGTTGTAAAGAGAACAGAGGAGAGGGCAGAGGACAGAGACATGGTAAAGATTATAGTTGAATCCATTGGAGCTGATGAGATCACCAATAGATGAAGAAGAGAAGATGGCCCAGAACAGAATCCTGAGAGACACCCATGGTGAGCGGGCATGAGCTGGATGAAGATCCAGTTGAGGAGATTGAGAATGAAGAGTCAGACTGGCAGGAGGAGAGCAGAAGAGTATAGTGCCATGGAAGCTTAGAGAGAAAAGCTTATCAAGGAAAAGTGTCAAAAGTAGTAGAGAGGTTAAGAGTAGTGAGGAGTGAAAAAAGTCCGTTAGATTTTTTTTTTTTTATGCTGCCGTTGTGGAAGGGCCATATATTCATTCATTCACTCATTCTCTAGTCTGCACAGGGAAGGGGTCAGAGCTGGTTTCACAAGTGAAGCAGTGCCCACTGGGTATAGGCTGAAGCAGCCACAGCCCTGTTCCCTCCTCCAGCACTAGGCCCAGAGCTGATGAATGGGATGGGATCTGTACCCACCTAGGTCTCTTAGCTCTGCCGAGGGTCAGTGAGGAGAGGGATTGACTTGAATACACGGGGATGGAAGAAAGCAATCAGACATAATTACAGCCCTCCCCCTCAGTCCAGAGCCTGACAGACTCAAGGGCTTGGAGAGGAAAGCAGTCAGGCTAGAGTTCTGGGGGAAAGGCAGCAGAGCCTCCCTTCCTGCCCACTCTGGGAGCTCCAGTCAGCAGAGGCCCTCACTCGTCCAGTGGAGTCACATGTTGGCCTGGGGCAGCATCAAGTGGTATCCGAAGGAGAAGGTGGTGTCTTTGAGTATTTGCCTCAAACTCTACTCCAACCTGAACCTGCTCACTTGCCTTGTGGTAATAACTTGCATGGGCCCCACCTGACCCCACATTCAGTGTAGCCACCCAGTGCAGAGCAGAGTACTTCCCAGCCAGTGTCAGGAGAGCCCCCTCCTCTCCTGGGCGCTGGTGATATACTAGCTCTTCCCCCAGCACCAGATGTTGAGTAAGGCTCTGCAGGAAGTGAGTGACCATGATCACTAATTCCCCAATCAGGTCAGGGTTCCCCAGTGTCAGAGTGGCAGTGCACTCATCTCCCCAATACTCCCCATCAAACTGCCATGTCAGGAACTTGGCCTGTTGGGTCTGAAAGACTGCCTTGGCTCGGAGCCGCTCTGCCACGAGAAGCAGGACCTGGGCATTGAGGCTCCCACTGCTATCCATATCCCCCACCACAGTGGGGAACACCTCAGTAGAACTGAGCTGTTGGTCACCAACAAAAGCAGCATGGAGGTGATAGCCTGACAGGCCCAGGGCACTCATATGCACAGTGTGGGTCACCTGGAAGTGGCTGCTCAGAGCCTTGTTGACAATGAACTTCACTCACTTCATCTGTACCGGGAACACATCTTTGCAGAGCCGGTGCAATTCATCGAAACTCCCAGGGTTGGGCAGCGGCTCCGCACGACAGGCGATTCAGTGGGGCAGAGCTCCCATCTCAGCCTGGGGGAGTGTGGGGTCGGGTCCAGGAGAGGGGTCGCTACTGACCTCCTCAGCCCCCGATACCCAGCACCCCAACCCAGGGTGCCTCAACATGCTCAGACCCTGCAGCTGTTCAGGCCACCGCGTCACCCTTCTACCCCTGGCACATCCCAGTCATCTTGATGGGGGCGGCCATCTTGAGTCAAGTCCATTAGATTTTGTAATTAAGATATCACTGGCAACTTTATAGAGAGAAATTTCAATTGAATGATGAAGTCAGAAGTGAAACTTTTGGGGGTGGCTAGGTGGTGCAGTGAATAGAGCACTGGCCCTACACTCAGGAGAACCTGAGTTCAAATCCGGCCTCAGATGCTTGACCCACTTACTAGCTGTGTGACTTTGGGCAAGTCACTTAACCTCAATTGCCCTTCAAAAAAAAGCAAAAAAAAGGAAGTAAAACTGTAGAGAGAGAGAGAGAGAGAGAGAGAGAGAGAGAGAGAGAGAGAGAGAGAGAGAGAGAGGAAAGATGAGTTAAAAAGAGAGTGAGGGAAAAGGAAGTGGAAGTGTCAATTACAGATGACCTTTCCAGGGAGGTCAGCCTCAAAATGCAGATGAGTTATGGGTGGATGGTGGGTGGGCAAGGAGAGAGCAAGTGAGGGCTTTCTGAGAACAGAGAAGACATGGGCATGTTTGTAGGCAGTAGGGAAGCAGCCAGTGGTCATGGAAATATTAAAGATCAGTGAGAGGGTGGGGATGATCAAGAGGACAGTCTTAAAGGTGGGGTTTCATGATGCATTTTGGTGGAACCATCTCAAAGAATTCAGAGTCAGATCACCTGCAATCCAAGTATAGGCATTAATTGAGATTGACTCCTTTCAGGAAGCTGGCTAAGTTCCAAGAGGAACCAGCAACTTCAGAGAAAGCAATATGGATTTTTATAGGGTAAAGATCCTGATTACACAGTCAAAATTCATATGGAACATAGGAATATGATTAATATTAAAAAGGCAGGAAGAGTTTGTTAAAGGATTAGGTAATGGAGGAGGGGTCCCATCTCTGGTTTGGTGGTTAAACAGGTCATGCTGTCCTCCAATTGGCTAGCTATTGTGGTCCTGCCTGGTTAAGACAGATAGTTAGGTATTGTGTTCCTATCTTGTACTAGATAGATGATGTGATTATGGTTGAGTACAAGATCATACCTGTTTCTGTGGGAATGGGTCTGGGGGCAGTGACCAGGTAGAGGCATCACAGGGACAACTGCTCTTTCTGTGGGAACTAAGAGTTCATGAACACGTCTGTTGTTCCAGTGAGCAGTGAGGCATATATGAAGAAGTTAGGATATTGAGTGTTGGGGGGGGGGCGGCTATGTAGGTACAGTGGGCCTGCTGTTAAGTGGGGCCTTATTAGGATTCCATAATTAAGACAGGATGGAACTTGAGCATAAAGAGGTCTTTGTTTTGTTAAGGAGAAACCCATCTCTTCACATGAGACAGGGATAAAGGAGATGGCATTGGCAGAAAGCCTCTGGGTTATGTGAGATGAGGAGGAGAGGAGAAAATGGAGGTCCTGGCAAATTACGAAACAAACTTCTCAGCTGAGAGGGTGGGAACCATGGGAGATCTGGGGAAGGATGAAGAGATTTGGAAGAATTTCTATGGTGAGTGGGATAGCAAGTTAATTTGTTGTTGTTCAGTCGATTACAGTCATGTCAGATTCTCCATACTCTCTTTGGGCTTTTCTTGACAAAGATACTGGAGTGGTTTGCCATTTCCTTCTCCAGCTCACTTTACAGATGAAGAAATGGAGGCAAGCAGAATAAGTGACTTGCCCAGGCTCACACAGCTAATAAGTATATGAAACTAGATTTGAAATCAGGTCTTCCTGACTCCAGGGCCAGGACTCTATCCTCTGCACCACCTAGGTACACAGTGAGTTAATTAGGGAGGTGTAAAAGAATTGCCTTGCCATAGTGAAGACTCAGATGGGGTTATATAACACAATTTGTCACCCTTAAAGGGTCTAGTCATGTGTGGCTGGCTAGAAGTAGGCAAGGAATATCTGTATATCCTCTGCTCTAGACACAAAGCACAATGAAAATGATTTCAGGGTGAGGGAAAGACTCAAACAAGTGGGTAAATCAGGAAAAGCCTCATGTAGAAGGCAGTGCTTGAGCTGAGGCCAGAAGGAGTCAGAGGAGGCTCTGACTTGAAGGAGAGGAGGACATGTGTTCTAGAAGGTATGGCTCATGTGAAGGCTGGGAGACAAGAGATGGAACATCGTGTACAGGGAACACACACAGTCCAGTCTGGCTGGAGCACAGAATACACGAGAACTGCTAACTAATGTGTAATTGACCTGGAGAGTTAGGCTGGAGTCAGATTGGGAGACACAGGGGGTTAGACTTGATCCTAGAGGCAATTAATTATAAGCCATGAGCAGGGGAGGGAGGTGGTCCTTGAAAGGGTCCTTTTCCTTCCTCACCTCTTTCTGGAGATCTGCCATTTTGTAATCCCTAGAAAAAAAAAGAAATCTTTTTCTAAATGTTTATTTTAAAGGCATAGGATTGTTAAAAAGGTGATTCATTAAAATGAAAAGGTTGGTCCAGATGGCTTCTGAAGTCAGCTCTAGATATGATTTTAGCTCTAGATATGATGCAATGATAATCCACCCAGGCCATGTCCCTTTGGAGTTCTATGTCCTAACAATCTTAAACTGTAAATGACAGATTTAGCGCTGCAAAGGACTTTAAAGGTAATCTAGTTCAATTCCCTCACTTTATAGATGAGAAAACTAAGACCCAGCAAATACAGGTGAATTGCCCAAGGTCACATAGGCAGCAAAAAGTGGAGATGGGAAGGTTTAAACCAGATCTTCTGACCTCAGAACAGCACCATGCCCATCTAATGACTCAGTACAACCCTAAAAATAAGGCTGGCTTTTCACAAATACATTTTACTTAAAGTTGTTCAATACTAAAGGTTTACTTCTTGTCCCCATGTTAAACAATATAAGGACCCCTTTGGTGACTTGAAGAGCCTGTATTAAAGGTAATTGGATTGGTTAAATATCCATAGTGCTTTTGGGACTGTACATGCTGAGATTTATAAATGATAAAAGCAGTATCTACAATGCCCCAACAGCTGGTTCAACTCAACAATTTCAATTTAAAAACTAGTGAATTCATCAGAAGGAGTAGTTCAAACTTGTATATGGGAGTTGGGATAAGTTGATTGATTGATTTAATTTTTCACTTTACAACAAGTCGTGGAGTCAGTCTTCATTACCAATTTTTTTTTAAAACAAAACTTTATTTATACATTAATGTTGAGGGCTGGATTAGAGCTTAAGAAAGAAAAAGAAGGAAAACAGTCTATGATACAGAGTTCTTTACAGAAGACAGCAGAAGACAGGTTATAAGGAAGGGGAAAAGATAGACAAACACACATAGACATACACACAAGATAAAGGAAGGTAGTCTGGACAGCCAGGGTCAGGGATCTTGGCTAGTCACCTGCTTCATGTAGGTTTCCAGCAGGTACTTTTTAAAGGCTGTGAGATTTGTCCAAAGTTCAGCAGCATGTGTGTTCAATGGGCTGTCAATGTTGGGTTCTCCCAGCAGGCTCTGGATAGATAGCAGGATGGTCCTGACATCATACAGAGCTGACCACTTGTCCTTGAAGATGTCCAAACAGATATTCCCTTGGGTGTCCACATTAGGATGATAACAAGGTGTGACAAATTTCACGGTGGGAGCATTATAGGGGTAGCCACTGGGGAATTACAGGGAGAGCTTGTACCTTAGGTCTTCATATACAGTCCCAGCTGCCCCATGGATGGTCCCAACCCACTTGAAGAGATTGTCTGACTCGGGGAAGGCAGAAATTCCTTTGTCTCCAGACATCATTAGGGTCATCAATTCCTGCTGTAACCTCTTGCCCACGGACCCGCGGGCCGTGGCTGCCCCAGGCTCGGCCCCCTTACGGGAGGCGGCGGAGGCGCTGGCAGCGGCCGGGTCGCGATTCTGCGAGGTCATAGGGGACCGGAGATAAAGGAAGAGAAACTCCCGGGCGGCAACTGCCTCTTCATTACCAATTTAACCACTGGCTACTGTGTCTAATTGTATAGACCCTGCCATGATGTCTAATTGTAGGATGCTTCATTTTTTTTTTTTACCACTTTGGCACTGACGAAGCTATTTAGGGGCAGATATAAAGTCAGGCGTCAGCCCTGCCAATCTTCCTTTCTCCAGGCAGTGATTTTGATGAAAGCTCATTTTAATGAACACACTAGAGAGGCATTGTTGACTAGATAGAGACCTTCAGCTTTGTAACATGTCCAGGAGGGGTGAGTTTTATAGGCTTTCACTATTTCTGCTACTTTGGTTAATGAAGGTCTCCCCTTGATATCATAATTAGAGCAAGAACAATTCCCTCATTAAATGTAAAATAATGAACATAGTCTTGTACAGCAGTGCACACTATAGTGTTAGAGAAAAATCATAGAAATGTACTATTTGGCATACCAGTGTAAATGGAGGCAATTAAGGAAATGAGAGCCAATTGCATTAGGGAAATTTCAATTCTAAGTAAAGATTGACAATTTCCATGTTGTGGAAAAATTTATTTTTAATAAATTTTAAAGGAAACTAATATAACCTCTGGGTACTCCAGAGATGTTTAAAGAATAAGAGTATTCTAAGGACCTAGAAGACCTTGTTGTTGCTGTTGTTAAGTTTTTTCAGTTGTGTCCAGCTCTTCATGACCCCTTTTGAGATTTTCTTGGCAAAAATACTGGAGTGGCTTGTCATTTCCTGCTCCAGCTCATTTTATAGATGAGGAAACAGAGGCAAACAGGGTTAAGTGACTTGCCCAAGGTCATACATCTAGTAAGTGTCTGAGGGCAGATTTGAAGTCAGGGAGAAGAGTCTTCCTAACTCCAGGCCTGGCATCCATCAATTGTTATTTTACGGATGAGGAAACTGAGGCCTAGAAAAGATAAGGGACTTGTCCAAGTTAACACTGAACCAAGGTCCTCTGACTCCAAATCCAGTTCCCTTCTTATCATGCTGCAGAGGCATCCATTAGATGCCCACTAGGTACAAGAGGTTGTGGTAGGTTCTAGGGTGTACAAAATTTACATAAGACATGATATTTACACATCCTGTCTTCATAGTACTTAATACTTTCTTGTTGAAGCTTATGACCTATGGCAAATACCCAGATAACTAAATAAAAAAAAAAAACAACAGAGGATGTTTGGGGCAGATGATAATTCAATAGTTCAATCTGGCATACTACATGAGACAAGCATGAAAAAATGTGGGATGGCAAATGGAAAGCCTCAAATGGAAATTTGAATTTTACTTAGAAGGCAAAGGGAACTCTTAAAAAATTTTGAGTAGTATAGTGAAGTTATTAGGTCTATACATTAAGCAGATTGTTCTAGCAGTGGTATGAAGGGTAAAAGAGAGGATAGAAGTTGGGGCATGAAGACTTTAAAAGTCTATAGATTTAGTCCTGAGGTGATGGCCCTGGCAAGAAAATGTGAGGAACAGATGTCAGGGGAAGACATAGAAATGAAAAGATCTGGTCAATAATTAGATATAAGGGGTGAAGAGTCAAAGAAAACACCAAGATCATGAACCTAAGGGTCAGAGTGGAGACACTGATTAAAATAGCAGACAAAGGGTAGTCAAGGGGGAAGATAATATGCTCAGGTTGGGATAATTTGAATTTGTGGTTCCAGGTAGAGTTGTCTCTTAGAAAGTTGCCTATGAAGCTAAATTAATTTACTTATTCAGTGCCATACCAATCAAACCACCAAAAATTATTTTATAGAGTTAGAAAAATAACAAAATTGATCTGTAAGAACATGTCAAGAATATCAAGTGAATTAATGAAAAAAATGAAAAAGAAGGTAGTCTGGCCATGCAGATCTAACATTATATTTTAAAGTGGCAATTATCAAAACTATTTGATACTGGTTAATAAATAGAGTGGAGGATCAGTGGAATAGATTAGGTACACAAGGCAGTAGTCAATGACTATAGTAATCAACTGTTTGATAAACCCAAAGACTCCTGCTTCTGGGATAAGAACTGACTATTTGACAAAAACTGCTGAGAAAACTGTAAAAGAGTATAGCAGTAACTAGGTATAGATCAGCATCTTACACCATGTACCAAGACAAAGTCAAAATGAGTACATGATTTAGACATGAAGGGTTATTAAGCATAGTTAGGAGAGCATGGAATAGTTTACCTGTCAGATTTATGGAGAAGGGAAGAATTTATGACCAAACAAGTGATAGAGATTATTATGAAATGTAAAATGAATAATTTTGATTATATTAAACTAAAAAAGTTTTTCACAAACAAAACCAATGCATCCAAGATTAGAAGGAAAGCAGAAAGCAAAGAAATGATTTTAACAGTCAGTGTCTCTGATGAAGACTTCATTTCTAAAATATAAGGAGAACTGAGTCAAATTTATAAGAATACAAGTCATTTCCCGATTGATAAATGGTCAAAGAATATGAATAGGCAGTTTTCAGATGAAGAAATCAAAGTTATCTATAGTCATATGAAAAAAATGTTCCAAACTACTATTTATTAGAGGAATATGCAGATTAAAACAACTCTGATGTACCACATCATACCTATCAGTTTGGCTAATATGACACAAAAGGAAAATGACAAGTATTGGAGAGGATGTGAGAAAATTGGGACATTAATGCGCTGTTGGAATTGTGAACTGATCCAACCATTCTGAGGAAGAATTTAGAACTATGCTCAAAGGACAATAAAACTATGCATACACACCCTTTGATCCAACAATACCACCACTGGTCTGTATTCCAAAGAGATAATAAAAAAGGGGAAAGGATCTACGTGTACAAAAATATTTATAGCAGCCTTTTTGTGGTGGCAAAGAATTGGAGACTGAAAGGATGCCCATCAATTGTGGAATGACTGAACAAGTCATGGTTTATGAATGTAATGGGATGCTATTGTGCTTTAGGAAATGATGAACAGACGGGTTTCAGAAAAAACTGGAAAGACTTACACAAACTGATGTGAGTGAAGTGAGCAGAACCAGGAGAACATTGTATACAGTAACAGTATCATTGTGCAATGATCAACTATGATTGACAGCTTTTCTCAGCAGTACAATTATCTAAGACAATTCTAAATGACATATGATGGAAAGTGCTATCCACATCCATAGAAAGAACTGGTGGAATCTGAATGTAGATCAAAGCATATCATTTTTGCTTTTCTTGTGTTTTTTCCTTTTGTTATGTTTCTTTTTTCACAACATGACTAATGTAGAAATATGTTTTACATGATTGCACATGTATGACCTATATCAGACTGTTTTGGGGAGGAAGAAGGGGGAGGAGAGGGAGGAAGGGAGGGAGAAAAATTTGGAACTCAAAATCTTTCAAGACTGAATGTTGAAAATTGTCTTTACATGTAATTGGAAAAATAAAATGCTATTAAGTAAAATAAAAGATAGTTTCCTATGAGATTATTTTTACCTCTTAAGGTGAAAGTGCTCTAAGATTATGTAGACTACCAGCATTTGGGCTAGATCCTTTATGATAATTTGTTGGAAAATATGAACAAGAATCAAATAAAACTAGAAGGCATGAAGTCTTTCTGATCTGCCTTGGTAAAGGGAATATTCTTTATAATTCCTATACAACTCATATAAATCAAAGGAAGTCTTTAATGGAAGTACCTCAAGTATCTGTGTTTGACCCTGATATATTTGATGTTTTGATCAATGTCTAGGATAAAGGCATAGATGAAATGCTCATTAAATTTGAAAATGTTGCAATCCAGGATTCAAAAGGATTTTAACAGTCTAGAACACTGGACTGAATCTAATTGGATGAGAGGCCATAGGAATAGATGTAAAATTTTCAAATTCGGGTACAAAAAAATCAACTTCACAAGTGCAAGATGGGAGAATAAGCATGGTTATACATGAAAATAATTGGATTTTAGTATATTACAAGCTCAATGGGAGTAAGAAGGGTGATATAGTAGTGAAAAAGGTTAATGCAGGTGAGTGGACATCTGTGGTCCCCACTGCTGAAGAGGCTGAGACTGGTGAAGCTCTTGAACTGGGGCATTCTGAGCTCCAGTGGGTCAAGCCCATTGGACGACTACACTAAGTTCAGCATTAATATGTCATCTCCCTGGAAGTGGGGGCCACCAGATTGTCCAAGAAGGAATTAACTGGCTTAGGTCAGAAAGAGGAACAAGTTAGAGCTTCCATGCTGATTAGTAGCAGGATGGGGTTCATGAGTACCCTCTATATTTCTATCCTGGGTGATATAGGGAGTCCCACTCTTTAAAACAAAACAAAACAACAAGAGCACCCCTCTCCCCCAATTAATGATACCTTAGGTTTCCTTAAGGGAGCCATAGCTTCCAGGAACAGAAAAGTGATCATTCCATTCATTGAACTCTGCCCTAATTAGGCCTCAAATGGAGTATTGTGTTTGGTTCTGGGTACCTTCATCTAAGCAAGATAATGATAATTTAAGTGTTCAGAGAAAGATTACCAGGATGGTGAATAGCTTTGAGACTATGTCATATGCAGATTGGTTGAAGGAATTCAGCATACATTTTTTTTTTTCTGGAGAAGATTAGACTCGGGATGGAGGTTGGAAACTGACAGGTATCTTCAAATATCTGAAGGGCTTTCATATGGAGGAAGGATTAGGCATGTTCTGTTTGGCCTCAGGGGCAGAACTGTAGTTGTGGGTAGAAGTCACAAGCATGTACATTTAGGTTTGATGCAAGGAACAACTTTGTAATAATTTGAACTCTCTAAAAAAGAACTCTACTGCCTAGGGAGATGGTGGGCTCCTCCTTAGCAGTTTTCAGTCTAGGATTATATGAACACTGGTGGGGATTCCTATTTCCCAGAGTTGTGAGGATTAAATGGGATAATATTTGTTAAGTGCCTGGAACTTGAAAGGTACTTAATAAATGTTTCCTTCTTCTCCTTCAAATACATAGCCAGAGTCTAAGACATGAGAAATACAAATGTGAATTTTGGTGACGGCAAGTAGACCTGTGGTTTCAATGATATAGTGAGACTTTGGATGAGGACAATTCCCTGAACAATGCAGATCATCACTTCCTCTGCAATAATAGTGGTGTATAGAGTACTTGGGGATTAGGTGACTTGTCCAAGGTCAAACAGCCAATAGGTGTCAGAGGTTCATCTTGAACCTAGGCTTTTCTGGCACCAAGTTCAACTATCAATTCACTACTTCATGCTGTTTCTTAGAGAATTCCAATATAAAAGAGGTCTATTAAATTGATGAATTATCCTCCTGTTATGATCAGACAAATATCTAAAACAACATAAAACTCCCAATACAAATGCTTTAATTTCTTTTTTCTTTTTCTTTTTGGAGGGCAATTGGGGTTAAGTAACTTGCCCAAGGTCACACGGCTAGGTTTTGTTTGTGTGTTAAGTGTCTGAGGTCGGATCCGGACTCAGGTCCTTCTGACTCCAGGGCCGACGCTCTACTCACTTCGCCACCTAGCCACCCCTTTAATTTCTCTCCATGGTCTAAAAGATCAGATACTTTAAGATTAGGGCAGACAGACACCCTTCATTTAACCTGAAAAAGTGATTCCTTTGTGTGAATCATCATCCTCACAAAACTCGTTCTTTTCTTTAGCTTTCCTTCTACCTTATTGAACTTTGCCCCCAATATACCAAAATGTCATTCTCTCAAATGATTTCCAACCACTAGGGAATTTTTCACTAGTGTTTGACTGGCTGTGCACCTGTCTTTCTTGGCCTATGTTCAGCCAAATGGAATTCAACACAGCAAAATCGATCGTGTTGAATGGAAGTCATTTCTCATTATTAATATTGATTGCCCCGGCTTTATTGATAAAAATATGATAAAAAACAGCTTTTTAAAAAACCAATTCATACCCCAGTTGTTGGGTACTATGGAGACACACATTGACTATACAGCCATTTCTTGTAACTGACTCAGGATGGAGAGAGATACTGGTTAAGAGAGGTTCAAATGCAAAATGTTTGAAACTGGGGCCAGTCTGAGAGTATTCTAAAGAATGTTTTCATCATCATCATCATCATCATCATCATCATCATCATCATCATCATCATCATCATCATCTATTTGTTTTGTATCCAAGGATAACTGGTATGACTATAGACACAGGGACTTAAAATATTTTCAATTTTGTCTGGAGAAGTTATTTTTTGGAGATGTTACTTCTGTGTGTCATAAGCTTTAATTCTTCTTGCAGCCTAAAACATCCCCATAGCAGCTCCTCATGTGTAATGGAAGTGTTTTCATCCATCTATCAAGGGCAGACTGTTTAGTTAGCACAGTGAGATTTTGGGAGATAAACACTATTCTATGTCTCAGTTTGCAGATCTATATGGCTCGTCACCCCAGAAGCTGGCAAAATATCTTGTTACAAATGGTAAGACCACTTGTGAATGAGTCCCAACAATTCCATGTACATTTTAGAGAAGAAACACATTACACTCTCATTTGGGGGAAGAGGAGAGTGAGAAGGAAAGGAAACTACATGGAAATGAACCAAATAAGACTTAGATCCCTGTCCTTACCTCAAGCTGGAGGTGTTTTTTTGGTCCTCAGACTTCTTAGAGCACTTTGTTTGATTCTCTCTTCTTTATATATCAAAATTTTAATTAAAATTTTTGGTATCTTTTGTTTTTATGTAACTTATAACAACTCCTTTTAGAGAGCTATCTTTTAAAAATAGTTCAGCAAAATTAACACTATACCAACAAAGTTTGCTATGATTTATAGTGTTCCAGACCCATAATCCCCATCTTTGCAGAGGTTCAGGTTTGTATTTCTTCTTTAGTTCAAAGTTTGGTCATTATAATGTCGTAATCAGTCAGTCATCTAGCATTTATTAACTAATGACTACTTGCTAGTTGCTAGGAACTATACTAAATGTTTGGGATAAAAAGAATGACAAAAGACTATTCTTGCTCTCAAGGAGCTCACAGTCTAATGAGAGGGGGTAATAAGCAACCAATTATGTATACATAGGCACATATAAACATATATATGTAGAAGAGATATACAGAATAAATTGGAGATTATCAACAGATGGAAGGCACTAGAATTAAGAGGATCAGGAAAAGCATATTTTAGAAGATGGTGTTTTGACTGGCACTTGAAAGAAGCCCAGAGGCTAGGAAGCAGGGATGAAGAGGGGAAAAAAGATTCTAAAAATAGAGGATACACAGTGAAAATGCTGACTCTGGTGATGAAGTGTCAAGTGAGAGGAACACCAAGGAGGTCAGTGTCATGAGAATGTAGAGTGGTGATGGTGCTGGGGCTTAAGGGGGAGACTAAGATACAAGAAAACTGGAAAGGCAGGAGGGGTCTAGGGCTTTGAATGACAAACAGATTTTCTATTTGATCCTGGAGGTAATGGCGACCATTCAATTTCAATTATTTTCTTGTTGATGTTCTTTCTGCTTATATTGTTGTAGATATCTATTATAGTTTTTTCCTTGTTCTACATACTTTATTTTGCATCAGTTGGTATAAATCGTCCCATGTTTCTCTGAGTTTTCTCAGTGTTTTCATTTCCTATGGCATAATAATATTTCATTACAGCCATGCATCACAGTGTTTAAAGTCATTTCCAATTGGTGGACATTTATTTTATTTCTAGCTCTTTGATATTATAAAATGCTGCTATAAATATTTTGGTGTATATAAGAACTTTCATCTTATCATTGACATCCTTGGTGTATATATGTAGCAGTGGACTCCACTGGATCAAAGGGTGAGGACATTACTTTCTTCACATCATTTCAAATTGCTTTCTAGAGTAGTTTGACCAAACCACAACTCCATCAGGAGTGCCTTTGTGTGTTTATTTTTCACAACTCCTCCAACACTTGACAATTCCTATCTTTTACTGTGTTTGTCAACTGGCTGGGTGTGACATGATACCTCAGCATTATTTTGATTTGAATTTCTATTTTTACCAGTTATTTGGTACATTATTTTATGTGAATGTCAATGGTTTGCAGTTCTTTCAAGAAATATTTGTTTATTGGGGCGGCTAGGTGGCGCAGTGAGTAGAGCGCTGGCCCTGGAGTCAGAAGGACCTGAGTTTGGATCCGGCCTCCGACACCTAATCCGCACAAACAAAAACCTAGCCGTGTGACCTTGGGCAAGTTACTTAACCCCAATTGCCCTAAAAGGGGTGGCTAGGTGGCGCAGTGAGTAAGAGCGCCGGCCTCGGAGTTGGGATGACCCGAGATCAAATCCGGCCTCAGAAAATGAGCACCCACACATAAATAACGACTAGCCGTGTAACCTTGAGCAAGTTACTTAACCCCAATTGCTAAAAAAAAAAAAAAAAAAAAAAAAAGAAAAGAAATATTTGTTTATGTCCTTTAAACACATCATTTGGGGCCTGTGTTTTAATATATAGTTAATATTCATATACATGTCTAATTCTTTTTAGATTGAAACTCCTTGAAGGCAGGTCTGTATCTTATTTAATTACATATCCCTAGAATTTAATAAAGTAATTTACAAAGAGTAGATATTCAACACATTTGTTGATTTGAAATTGACAAAATAAAAGGAGACAGAATGAATGAATTGCTTAAAAGTTTGATATGTAACATGTAGCTAAACACAATCCTTTAGGAAGTTAAAAACTGTTCTTACCAGTTGAGATTTTCATTGTAACAAGGAGTCAAAAAGGGTGTGTGTTGGGAAAGTGGAAAGCAAGTGGGTGGAAGAAACATATTGGTAGAAAGCCTGAGAAAAATTCCATGAAAATGACAAAAAACATATTAGACCATTTATTTTTGATATTTTGAGGGAGAAAACAGATTTAACACTGACAAAAATGAGTTGAGTTAAACTTAGACATTCTTTCTTTGCATATTATTTTTTCCTGTAAGAAATTATTATTATTATTATTATTTGGCTTTTGTGGGTTCTCCCTTCCCCTGTTTACTTCAGGGTTGATGAAATCAACATTGTGGTGATTTTTTCCAAATCCATTTTTTTGACTCATATTTATTTTCATTCTCTAACTTTTGGTTCAAACCGATAATGGCAGCAGAAGTGGTGGGAAGATTTGTTCTAGTAGTCAACTGGTCTCCAAAGGTCTGTATACCCAGCTATATTTAGCTGCAAGTCTTTAAGCAAATGATTTTATGAAACTGAGATAATGTGGTATTGTGGGAAAGACACTGGATAAAAGTCAAGATGTTTGGGGTTGTGTGGGATGGGAAGACCCTTACCAATAATTTGCAGAGACTAAGAGTGTTGTAGTAAAAGGAGGGAGATGTTTATTGTGCTTTCTCAAGAAAGGGTACTCCCAGAGCACCTAAAATGGGGCTGACTGAGGAAAGCAAAATGCAGAAGCTCACAGATTTCTTTTATTATAATCCTAACCCCACCCGGCCATAATTATTACTAAGGAGTTTCTAATTTGGTTGGATAATATACATAATACATGAGGTTCATTAAGCAAGTGCAGTAACAACCCCAGAATACTGAACCCCACTAGTCCAACCTAGATGTGTCCTCATCTGAGCCTGAGTGTTCCAAGGCCACCGTCTGCTTTCTAATTGGTCAAATCCACCTGCTGCTGCCAGCTCCTTTTATTCTACATTGTTTCATTTTCAGTATTATCTAGGAATTCTCTGGGAACTGGGAACCCAACTTCCTCCCAGGGCTACTTCCTCAACTCTTCCCAAGGCTACTTATTGTCTGGTGCTTTTTATCAGTTGTCTTGTTTCAGCAATCCTTGCAGTTCTGTAGAAACTTAACCCTTTGCTACCTCTCACACTAACATTCTTTTATACACAATGACCCCTTATATACGGGGAAAGGATACTGAACTTAGTTGCAAAGTATAAAGAAGAAATAAGAATCTAACAGGATGTTCAGAATGGGGAAACTTCACAGCAGGTCATCTTCCACAGGATCCTTAAAACTAACTCACTCTATGACCTTGGGCTAGTTATCTAAATATATCTAAAGATATGGGTCATCTGAAAACAAGAGAATTGCATGAGAAATAATCTCTAAAGTTCCTTGACTCTAAAATTCTTTGACTTCATTTAAATAATGAGAAAAGGTTTGGTTGGATTGGAAGGCAAAGAAAGGCTATTGATATAAATGAAACAGAGGTCTCTACCATCCCTGAATTTCAGGAAATCCCACTCTTTCAGAAGGAGCCTCTTAGGCAAATAGCTACTTGAAATTTCTTTAATAATTTTGTCATTTCTCAAACTTTGAAATTACCTGGAGGCTAACTGATTGGTCCAAAGCTACACAGTGACTTTTATCCAGGGTCCTTCCCACAACACTTAATTATCTTGAATCTCCTAATGTTCTGGGTAACTCCATGAAACTATGCATTTCATGTAGATGGCAGCAAATTATATTCATTTTATTTTTTCATGTTTTTTTTTTGCTCTGTTTCTTCTTTCACAATATGACTAATATGGAAATATATTTTACATGATTGCACATATATAACCTACATAAGGTTGCTTACTGTCAAGGAGGAAGGAAGGGAAGGAGAGAGGGAGAAAAATTTGGAACTGAAACTCATAAAAAATAAAGTTAAAAAAATATTATATGGAACAAATGTCAGTTTACACAGGTCTGTACCTCCTCTTTCTTTCTCTTCTTGAAGAAAGAAAGAAAAAAAGAGTTAGAGATAATAGGTAAGATAATCAAAATGTCTTGGACTTTAGGTTAATGGATTGTATTAATACTCTCATTTTTTGAATGCTAAAAAGACATTCAAAGTCGACACTTGAATCGAGTTTGACCTGTAAACTCAGTAGCTTCTCTTTGGTAAATGACAGCTTTATGGCCTTGTTATAAGAGGCTTTTGGAACAGAGAAAACATCAGTTAATCAGTTTTGCAAATACTCTGTGAGTTCTGACTAATTATCTTGCTGATGATTGCAAAGTAATGCTAATAACATTTTTTAAAACCATCTCTGGAAAGTTGTTCTTTATTAAGAGAACCTTTGCTGGAGCAACACGACCTTAGGAACAATTATTTAGTAGTTATTCTAATTATTACTATACTAGTACCTTTCAGTCTTGATTTACATAAAGATGTGAAGTAATTTTCAAGAAGAAAAAAAAACAAACCCAAACCTTGTCCCCTATTTTGCTCTCACCTTACTCCATTTTTAAACCCGATTTCTATATGATCTCATTTGGACCCCTTTTTTGCCCACCTTCCTTCTTCCCCTCCCTCATTTACCAGGAAGTTATGAGAGCTGGAAATGTCATCAAGTGTGGTGAAGGTTGGATTTCAGTATTCTTCATGAAGCATGTGTGGAGATGGGTACTCCCCATTGGGCACTTGCTAAGCTGTGCTAGCTTCTCTGACCATATATATGTGGCTTAGCATGGAAGACTGGAATGATAAATGATATCTTATTGTGTTTGGTTTTGATGACTCAGTGAAGATGGCAAGAGGCATTTGCATCAAGAGACCAGACTACTAATTAGGAGGAATGGCTCACCCAATGTACTTTAAAGCAACTGACTCCCCCTTAAAACTATCTCTCCCCCCTTTTTTTTCCAGAATGCTTGGCAGCTAACTCTCACTCCCCTTACTTCAGGTGAGTCAGAAGTAGTTAACTGCTCCCAAAAGGCAATTAGCACATGTGCTTACCTATGTGAGCTTAAAGCTGTACACTAAGGCCGTAGTTGCTTTGTGTTTCTTTCCTGACTATTGATTCTGAGATTGAATTTCCAACCTTGGAGACAATGTTGTGAGCCAGTTGGGGTCTTCAGTTGGTGCTGGATGAACTTTAGGAGTCACCACCACCAATTACTACTACAGCACAATCCCTTGTCTGGATTATCAGAAAAGAGGGACCTGGAGGGAATTGTTTTAGACAGCGCAGAGCTGAGGTGAAGGTGAAATGTTGAAACATAGACTGTTTCATATTGTGATTTCTTTCTTTTTTTTTGTGAGTGGGGAGGGCAGGGCAATTGGGATTAAATGACTTGCCTAAGGTCACACAGCTAGTAAATGTTAAGTGTCAGAGGCTGGATTTAAACTCAAGTCCTCTCCAGGTCCGGTGCTCTTTTCACGGCACCACCTAGCCATCCCTCATGTGATTTCTTAAGCATCAAACCTCCTGGGGGAGTATTTTAGTTGTCATAACTTACTACTTGCTTAAGTCTTGTCAGTATGCACTTGTGAATCTTAACTTTTAATGGTGTATAAATATAGAGGATAAATAGCTGTTACCTGAGTATGGCACAGTGAAGAGAGAACTGGCTTCTACACCAGCTTCTGGGTTCAAATTCTGCTTCTGACACATACTGGCTGTGTGACCCTAGACATCTTTCTATGTTGCAGAGAAAGTACAAATCTGAATTGGGAGAGGAAGTTTTCTTATCCTGGAAGTCCCTTTTACCAATGAAATAATAGTGCTCATACCTAACCCTATGCACTGAATCTTTCTCTGTCTGTCTGTCTCTGTTTCTTTCTCTCTCTGCCTCTGTGTTTCTCTCTCTCTCTCTCTCTCTCTCTCTCTCTCTCTCTCTCTCTCTCTCTCTCTCTCTCTCCTCTCTCTTTGTCTCTGTCTTTGAGACTCTACACATAACAAACCTAAGCTTTCAGGGATTCTCCCTGGGGCTCTAGAATAGGGATGGTGAAAGGGCTATAGATAATTTTACAAAAGAGTCTGATCCCTCACCCATCCTCCAAAGCCAGACTTACTATTTCTTAAACAAGACACTTTGTGTCTTGGCTCCATACACTTTCAGTGGCTGTCCCTCATGCCTGGAATGCTTTCCTTCTTCATTTCTGCCTCCTGACTTCCCTGGTTTCCTTCAAGTCTCAGCTAAAACCCCATCTTCTATGAGAAACAAGTCTTTCCTAACCTCCCTTAATTCTAAAAAAGGAAGGAGAAAGAAAGGAAGGAAGGAAGAAGGAAAGAGCAAAGGAAAAAAGAAGAAAAAACAGAAAGGAAGGGAGAAAGAAAAAAGAGAGGAAGGAGAGAAAGAAGGAAGAAAAAAAGGAAAAAAAAAGACAACAGAAAGAACAGACCCATGGAAAGAGAAAAAAAATTCCTATCTTAAAAGCTTACCAGATCAAACTTAGAATAATTAACCAAGAGGAGCAGCCTCTAACACCCCATTCAGCTCTAAGATTTTACAATCCTAAGGCTCAAGAATCCACTGGCACTTTTTATGGAAATCAATACATACTCCTTTAAGATTGAAAAAAAATTCTCCACTATGAATAGGGGAGACAGATCATGAAAAATTAGATATTTAAGCAAAGAAGAAAAGATTAAAAAAATCTTTTTTAGAGAACTTCCCTTAAAGACTGTCATTTCTTTTTGATTGTATAGATGACCAAAATTTAAGTTTATTAGAAAACTGATTTATTGAAATAAATGTTTGTTGAACAAAAAAGAAGAAAGGAAGAAAAAAAGGGGAGGAAGAAAAGAGAGAAAGAAGCAAAGAAAGAAAAGAAAAAAGAAAATACATCCTAACCCTAAAGACTTGGTTTTATTCCTACTACTATCCTTAACTATCCACAGCATCTTAAATATCTTCTACCCTTAAACATCAACTGAGGCTACCTTTGGAACACCAGAACAACACGTTAGAATAGAAAAATTCAGTCATTGTTTTAACTAAACAAATTTTAAAATAATGATTTTTTTGGTTACTAAATTACATTTTATAAATGGTTGTGTAGCCAAATTCACTGTACCTATTATGAAAAGCCAATCCTTTAAAAATGTGGATAATATTCACTGACTTCCCTCTTTTGAATATGTGTGTGAGGGGTGAGGAGTGAAGTAAATATGTTCTGAAATCTCTAAGAGGATTCTTGCTGGCTGGTAAGTGGTATTACTAAGCAAAGGGTGATATTACAATTCTGTTTTAAGAACTGAGTTTGTAGATTTATCCCTTTAGAGAGAAAGTGTCCACTATGAGGCCTCTTCCCATGGTTAATATGAAATAACACTTATCAATGTGGTTTAATAGAAAGCTCCCTGGATTTGGAGTCAGGGGACCTGGATAATCACATTAACTCTCTGGACATCTGTATATTATACACACACACACACACACACACACACACACACACACACACACACACACACATATTATACATATAGATGGTTGGACTAAATGATCTCTGAGAATCTTTCCTGTGACTGTATTAGAAGAATGAAATCAGCTCCACATTTGACTTTCCAAATGGAAATAAAGAAGATACTTGGAAAAAATTTATTTGTGAGGGAAAGTAGTTCATTCATTCAGTATCCCTTAATGCAGGGGTCCTTAACTTTTTTTTTTTTTTTGCATCATTGCCCCTTTGTCAATCTAGTGAAACCTATGGACTCCTTCTTAGAATAATATGTTTAGATGCATAAAATAAGATGCATAGGATTACAAAGGAGATCACAGTTTAGCAAAAATAAAGAGGCAATTTTTTTCCCATACAAATTTATGGACCTCCTGAAATATATCTAGTCCATTGTCCCCAGGTTAGGAACCCATACCTTAAGGGCTTAAATGTGTCTACTTAAGTCTCAAATGGACAATCCCTTCACTTTGGGGAATGAGATTGGCTCTTCAGAGTTGAATCTGGGGAACCAGGTGAATTGGATATAACTACAAGGAAAGCAAAGTCTATCATAAAGGAGTAAAGGTGGGGAGATAACGGTGAATATAGCCTATGAGATATTCTTCCCTCTTTTCCTATAAATTCCCATTCATGACTATTCTGGGGGTATTGGTGGTATAGCCATATTCCTTGGGAGAGGAATGTTCAGACTTCCTAGGTTAGCTCTGATTCTTGCTGGAAGGGCAAGTTAGGAAATACCCTGTTTTACAGTTTTCCCTACCTCTTACCCCTTCTCAGATTGCTTGAGCATTGTATTACCTCCTAAATCTCAAACACAGAAATAAATGAGCATGTCATATGCCCCAGGACAACACTACAAACCTAATTTATATTTAAGCAAAGTAAGAATTACAATGGGGACTTTATATCCAGTTGCTTGAGAGGAACATAGTTATAATTTTTTCATAAAGCAATAAATAGTTCTTTGCTACAAAGTGCAAAACAACCTAGGTTTATTAGAGTCTTTTGGAAAGGTGTTTTGTTTTTAAATGGAAAGTTACTGCTGCATTCTTCCTTTAAAACACAGACACATATACGTGTTTTTATATATTACAATACAATATGTTATATTTATATATACAATATATTATATTCATATATAAACACCAATTTTTAAAAATGACCACTGCAGGCAAATTTTGAGTTTTCCTTTAGCTTAGGTGAATTAAAGTAAGTCAGCTGACACAATACCTTTGTCATTTAAACTGAGGTAAGGAGAGGGAGACCAGGATGAAGACATTAATTTCAGCTCTATTTCCTTGTGGAGGGTATTCATTTTGTAGAGTTCCAAAGTAGTCTCAATCCACCAATAAGCTTTAATTTAGCACCTACTATGTACCAGGCACTAGGCATTAAAGATACAAAGGTGAAAATGAGTAACACCTGACCTCAGGGAGCTTTTCTAAGTTTCACAAGAAAATGTTATATCCACATTTACTTTACAAAGCCCCAAAGCTTGAGATGTAAGCACAACCTGGAATTACAAAAAATGGATAGAGCAGGGAAATCACATAGTCCCGATAGCCTCCAAAAGAAAAAACAAATGGGCAAAACAAGATGTGTATGAGAATTGTGGAACAGTACTTCATTCATTCAACATTTATTACATAGTAAACTTTTCAGAATTCTCTGAGAGCCTCTGTTGGGGGCAACAAGATGGGATGTTGTCCACAATGTAGAGTTACTCCGGAAATCTCCTGTAGCTTAAATGTTCTTGTTTTACTTCTAACTGTGGTCTTGTTTTGTCTCCAACATGAACTGGCATGCTCTTTGAGGACAGCGTCTGTGTTTTATACGTACTTAGTACCAGGGATAGTGTTTATTAAATACTTGTTAAATTCTTGAATGAATTAGTGGTTCCAACTTAAGAGGCAGGAAAGAATGAGTGAAAAAAAATTATTAAGCACTTTATGTGCTAAGCACTGTGCTAAAGTGGCAAGTGCATTTTATGGGAAAAAATAAAATAAATGCTCATTGACTTATACAGGAAGCCTTACATTTTTTCACATTGAAAAAACCCGACAAAAACAATTTGTCCACTTTTTGCAAAAATTTCTTGTTTTACACAATTTGTTATTGAGTTTATAAGACTTCAACACATTCTTTAATCCTTCATCATGAAGCCATAATGAATATCAAATGTACTCTTAACATATCCATTTTTCAAAATCTAGTTGTGATTTTAGCCTTTCTTTTTATTTAATAATTTTTTAGTCAGTGAAAATCTACCTTCTTTCCTTCTTGCTTACTCTCCCACTACCATTGAGAATGAAAGAAAAACAAAACACCTGTTACAAACATGTCTAGTGAAGCAAAGCAGATTTTCCCATTGGCTATGTCCAAACACACACACACACACACACACACACACACACACACACACCTGTTTATTTATTTGTATTTGCATATGTATATATAATAAATATACACTCATGTTTCATTCTAAGTCTTCTCTGTCAAGAGCTAGGTAGATTATTTCATCATGAGTACTTTGGAACTGTATTGATCAGAATTCCTAAGTCTTTCAAGTTATTTGTCCTTAAACATTACTGTTATAAATTGTTTTCCTGGTTCTCTATGCATCGGTTCAGATAAGCCTTCCCAAATTTCTCTGAAACCATTCCCTTCATTATTTCTTATAGTATAATATATCCCATCACCTTCATATGCCATAAATTGTTCAGCCATTCACCAGTTGATGACCACTCTTTTGGTCTCCAATTCTTTGTCATCCCCAAAAGAGCTGCTACAAATATTTTTGTGTGTTTGGTTCCTTTGCCTCTTTCTTTGATCTCTTTGTCTTAAAGGCCTAGTAGTGATAATGCTGAGTCAAAGTGTATGCAGAGTTTTACACCTTTTGGGTAGGGTTTTAAATTGTTTTCCAGAATAGTAGACCAGTTCAGAATTCTACAATAGTGTATTAGTGTATTTCTCTTTAGCTTACCCAGAATTTGTCATTTTTCTTTATTTTTTTTATTAACTTTGCCATTCCAATGGGTGTTAAGTAAAGCCTCAGAGTTGTTTTAATAGGCTTCCTCAAATTATTAGTAATTTATTAATTAGTAATTTTATGTGACTATTGCTATAACTTGAATTTTTTTTTCTTCTGAAAAATGCCTATTCATATCCTATCCTTCATATCCCCATTTTCCATTGGGGAATGATTCATATTCTTGTGAATTTGCCTCAGTTCCCTATATACCTTAGAAATAAGACCTTTAGGGGCGGCGAGGTGATACAGTGAATAGAGTACTAGTCCTGGAATCAGGAGGACGTTCAGGAGTTCAAATCTGGCCCCAGACATTAAACATTTACTAGCTGTGTGACCTTGGGAAAATTACTTAACTCCAATTGCCTTGCCTTCCCCCCTCCAAAAAGGAAAAAAAGAAATAAGATCTTTATTTTGCTGCAAAGTCCCCCTACTAGATTTATGTTTCTCTTCTAATTGTAGCTGTGGTTTAATTTATGCAAAAACGTTACCATTTTTGACCACACTTTTCTTTGCATTTTTGGTGGGGTTGATTCTGTTTCATTGTGGAATCGAACGTTCTTTGAAACAACTTCTCTAGACTGATAGCTTCCGATATATTTCTAATAGTCACTGAAAGGTGCTCCTTAAAGAACTACAGCTTTTGCATGTTCTTAAAATCCACAAAATTAAAAATACAAAATTACAAATTACAAAATATAAAAAAGAAAGCAATGAAATACTTGAGTACAGGAAAACCAGCCCTAAGATGACAGTGAGCTCACTGAACTCAATGCTGTTTCATGAAGTCAGGTCAGATGCAGGGTCAGTCTAGCGTTATTAGACAGACATATGTGTGACCATCACTGTGACAAAATGGTACCATAGCAATATTACTGCTTGTCTGAAGAAATTTATCCACCACTGAAACACTGAGGATAAAAAATTCCAAACCAAAGACACTCCCTGATCTTAATGAGATCACATTCTATTATGGATGATGGGACTGTGAAGACAACACATCTTAAGGAAGCTGTTTATTGGGGATGGGTGTTTTGGTTTAGACTTAGGGCAAAAATCACACTTTTGGAATGGTGCAATCACTGCTGATTTTTTTTTTTTTTACATTTATGTGAGTGTTGATCTGGAACAATGCTTATGTTGTTTCATATTAGTGTCATAAAATTTATAGAGGGATTTTTGTTTGGTTCTAAAACATGTTTCTTGGCCTGAAGATTTGAAACATAAGCAGTATTGTTTTCTTTTTTTGGAGGGGTATTTCTAATGTGTTCAGAAATATTATTTTCCTTTTGCAATTTTTTCTTACTAAAAGGCTTGTGATGACAGGGGTGGTGAAGTATGGCTGGAAACAATATCTTTTTGTTTGTTTTAAAACTCAGGGAAGTAAAGGTGAGACCACATAATTTGATGTTGATAGTCATATAAAAAGCTGGCAACAGTTGCCTCCAAGGTTCTATGTAGCAGAACATACCATTGCTACAATATAATAAACCTACTCTATTACAGATGTAATTTGCAGGTTCCTAGGTGGCAAAGTGGATAGAACATGGGGTCTGGAGTCAGGAAGACCCAAGTTCAAATATGGCCTCAGATACTTACTAGTTGTGTGACCCTGGGCAAGTCACTTAACTCTATTTGCTTCAGTTTCCTCATCTGTAAAATGATCTGGAGAAGGAAATAGCAAACCAGTCCAGTATATTTGCTAAGAAAATCCCAAATGAAATTTTGAAGAGTCTGAAGTGGCTGGACAACAAAAAGCAACCTTTTCTCCCACCATCCAATCTAAATTTTAGACATTCTTCTTCTGTCTAGTCTCCTTGAACTGGAAAATAATTTTATTGTTTTTAAATTCTTTATATTTCTTCTTCATGCAAAAACCTCCTACCTTTCATGATTTTTTCTGGGTTTGCTCCAGGTAGGTCCAATCTAGTGAGGCCATAACTCTTATAACGTATCTGCTGATGTGCAGGAATAAGAGGCCATGTGGTGTTGTAGAGAGAGTGCTGACTTTGGAGCCAAAGAAACAGGGTTCAAATCCTGTCTGTACAACTTGCTACCTGTGTAGCCTTTAATGAGTTTCTGGGCCTTAATTTTATTTACTTGTAAAATTTCTAGCTTTTCTAGTTTTTAAGAAATTAAACTGATTTTAGATTTATAACACTTGTTTTTGTTTATTTGGTTTTTGGAGGGGGGGAAGGTAGGGCAATTGGGGTTAAGTGACCTGCTCTAGGTCACATGGCTAGATTTTTGTGTTAAGTGTCTGAGGCTGGATTGGAACTCAGGTCCTCCTGACTCCAGGGCCAGTGCTCTATTCACTGTGCCACTTAGCCACCCCCACATCTCACTTGTTTTTACATTACATTACATTTACATTCCTTTCCTTACAGAGTTAAGTGACTTACTCAGGGTCACATAACTAGTAAGTGTCTGAAACTGTGCTCTGTCTTTTTCACCACTTAATGCCCCTATTCACATTCATTTCTGAATACATTTGTCCATACCTCAATCGAATTGTCCTTTTTTCACACAAAGATAAGAAAAAGAAAAAAAAACAGTTCAGCAAAACCAGCTAATGCATCAAACTTTATATGACAATATATGTAACATCTCAGATTCCCAGTCTATCACCTCTCCAGGGACAGGAAAGAAATATGCTTTTTTTCCAGCTCTTCTCTGAAGTCAAGCTTGGACATTTGAATTTCACAGTATTCAAGATGGCATTATTTATATCTTATATAACTTATATGGCCTTATATTTTCACTTATATCACTGTAGTCATTGTATGTATTGTTTTCCTGTCTCTGCTTCCTTCCTTCTGTGTTAGTTTATCTTCTCAGAATTCTTCATAGTCACTATTTCTCATGGCATGGTAATATTTCATTGCATTCATTTGTGACAGGCTTGTGTTCTTTGCTACCATAAAAGTGATACTGTAGATATTTTGGTGTATATGGGATTGTGTTTGTGTCACTGATGCCAAGCAGTGGGATCTTTGGTAATAAAACTGACCCCTTCTGGTTCTATGGAAGGCAGGGTCTCGGGAGCTAGGAGGGTGGTTGGTCACTTTAAGATAAGGCTTTTGCCTAAGATGTAATTAAAGGAGTGTTGGTGTGTGGTCAGAAGTCTAGATTGGAGTCTTGGTTCTGACACGTTCTTGATTCACAAGCTGGGCTAGGTCACTTCATCTCAGTTTTCCCATCTGTAAAATGAGAGGCTTGTACTAGGCAATCCCTAATGCCTCTTCTAGTTCTGACATGTGGTTCTTACTTCCTGTGGTCTCTTGTGAGACACTTAGGGATGTCATTTCTCAGCTCTAAATTGCTTCAGTTCACCCACCTGTGAAATGGAACTCTTAGAGTGAATGATCTCTAAGTTCCTTTCTAGCTCTTAACTTATGAGCCTAGGATCCTTAGCTGGGAAAAAGAGGTCAGTTCCCTGATTAAGACTTCCTTATAGGCTTGCCTTTCAAAGACCAGTGGCAATGCTGCAACCGTTGGCTTCTGTCATTTTCATGGCTTTACTCTGATCTATTTTGTTCCTTTTTTTTTGATGGGGTAAGCTAGGTGGTGCAGTGATTGAAGGCTGCATCTAGAGTCTGGAGTTCAGTGAGTTCAAATCTGGCCTCAGAAACTTATTTAGCCCTGTGACCCTGGGCTAGTCACTTAACCCTGTTTGCCTCAGTTTCCTCATCTATAAAATGAGCTGGAGAAGAAATGGCAAGCCACTTTATATGTCCTCCAAGAAAATCCCATATGAGGTCATGAAAAGTTGGACATGACTCAACAACAGCAATTTCAAGTTTTTACATGAGGCTTCAGACACTTGAACTGTTATGATGTCAAGAAGTCCTGAAAAATATTTCACTCCCCTCTCCCCACTTAATAATTTATCTTTCCAATTCATGTAAAATAGTCTTCAACATTCACTTTTACAAGATTTTGACACATTTCATTTAAACGAATATGTTTTAAAACTGAAACAGAGTTCAGAATTATAGGTAAGAGGGCAACTATGTTTCTCTCTCCCTCTTCAACTTCCTCTCCCTCTTCCTGTCTTTATCTTTTTAAAATTACATAGATCCAACCCAAGGGAAGATCAGCTTTTCTAGAAATGAGCTTTTTACTGAGAATTGTGTTTCTCCAAGTTGTCACTGATGAAACTTTTGACAAGTGCCTGGGAGATATTCTGGGATCTGAGAAGGATTGTGTCTGGAGTGGAATTGGGGCCACCTGCTGAGTAGTATGTTAAGAGGTCTGTTCATTCCCTGTGTCTATACTGCCAAACACTAATGTTTGGGGAATGCCACCATGGCTTTATTGGTTTGGATTCAGAAAGCTGGGGCCCAACGGTGTTTTGGGTGTTTGCACATCATTTCTAAGCAATGGATCATTGTTTCATCACTGCCAAACATCTACACACCAGATTTCTTTGTTTGTTTTTCTTGCTTTTTGGAAGGGGGAAGGCAGGGCAATTGGGGTTAAGTGACTTGCCCAAGGTCACATGGCTAGCAAATGTTTCTGAGGCTGGATTTGAACTCAGGTCTTCCTGACTCCAGAGCTGGTGCACTATTCACTGCAACACCTAGCCACCCCTTACACACCAGATTTCTAAATTGGGAGAGGTGCATAGCATCTGAATACAGGGGACTGCGCAATCTCTCCAGCAGGCACAGGTAGCTTGAAAGATGAAAAGAGAAGAAACGTGGAGAGTCAGCCTAGGGTAAGAGAACAAAACAAAATTTCAAGAAGAAAAAATAATCAGATATTTTTTGTTTGTTTTTAAGAAATCACTTCTTTAGGGGTGGCTAGGTGACGCAGTGAGTAAGAGCGCTGGCCCCAGAGTTGGGAGGACCCAGGATCTGTTCCTGCCTCAGAAAATGAGCACCCACACATAAATAATGACTGGCCATGTAACCTTGAGCAAGTTAACCCCAATTGCTTAAAAAAAAAAAAAGAATCACTTCTTTACTAGAAAGAAAAAAAATCCTTCGGCAACAGTTAGAACCATTGGTTCTATGACTTTAGGGTTACTCTCTCAACACTGTGATATGTACTAGCAGATTTGGTCCCCAGAAGGCAGTTGTATATTTGTGCCCTGAGGGTTCTAAGAGACCCTGAGCCATTGGGAACAGTTTCCTTTTTTAAAATATTTTTTCATCTTTATTGATTTGTTTATTTACTTTTAGTTTACCAGATTCAGTTCCACAATCCCTTGAGTTTCAAATGGGAACAGTTTTCTAATAATGTTGCTCATGAGCACAGGAGTGATTTTCCCCAGTGATTATCAGGTGATATCAACTAACTAGCAGACTTTAGTGGCTTTAAAAAAATAAATTAGGGTAGATAGGTGGATAGAACACTAAGCCTGGGATCAGGAAGACCTGAGTTCAAATCTAGCCTTAGACGCTTAGTGGCTGTGTGACCCTGGGCAAGTCACTCAATCTGTTTGCCTTAATTCACCGGAGAAGGAAATGGCAAACCACTCCAGTATCTTTGCCAAGAAAACCCCATGGACAGTATGTCCCTCAGGGTCACAAAGAGTTGGACATGACTGAACAGTAACAATTTATTAAGGTGGTGTAGTAAGGATCATTGGTATAAAATACCTGCCCAAATTGGGGATATACACTTCTATAAGCATAGATGGAATCTAGGGGAAAGCGGTCTTAAACTTAGACAACTCACAACAAAGGGGTAACATAAAACATTTGGCTCCAGAAGTCATTTTCTCCCTTTTGGGGCCCTAACGAAGTTGCCCTTATGCATGGTGTTAACCTCACAACTTCTCTGTGTCCTGAAGGAAGGTCTTTAAGACTGGAAGTGGTTGATCTCTATTGGTAGGGGGAGTTTCTATTCCAACAGTTCTCTAAACAGGCTTGGCAGAGGTCTGGACAAAATATACCCATATACATCCATTCATACATAATACTTAACCACATACATACACTTGAATACATTTTCTGTTAGGTCTCCAATGAGAAGTCCAAATCTTCTGACTTTCAATGTTTCCACAGTCCTCCTCTAGTGGGATTTAGCTGAAGAATTGTTCTTTCCATTCTCTCCCATGTGCCTACACCCAGAGATTCCCTCTCAGAGACTTAGCTATTTCCACCACTCTGTAATGGAAATGAGAATTTAAGATCTTCCCTGCCCCTGGGTTAAGTGCACCTGGAGCCTGTGGTGGGAGGCTTGTTTTTCAGGAAAGCCCACACCTTGATACTTTGTGATTGGGCTGTGGATCAAGAAGGTTGTTACATTCTCTGAGCCAGGAGAAGGCTATATAAACCCTAATGGGAGGCTTTGCTTTGGGGCTCACTTTGAGAAGTTCTGTGGGATTTGATCAGATGAGACTCTGGGCTGCCATTGAGAGCCCCCCAGCTTTGAAAACCCAGATGTTGATGCTTCCCTCTCTGGTAACTGTGATTTTGGTATTGATAATGGTTGGACACTTTGGAAGCCTGTTTGTTTGATCTGTCTGTATACTCTGAAGTTCAGGGTGCTGACCTTTTCCCCCTGAACTAGGTAATAAATGTTTGATTGATTAAAGTGAGCTTGTTAACCGATTTTGAGTTGCTTTCCTTTACAAAAGCAGATCTAAGAACCTGTGTTGGCAGCCACCCTGGGGATGTTGGGGTGCTTGTTGCTACACACTCATTGGTCAGACAATGGAATGTTTGTGTTCTAGACTGACTATTTTATAAAAAAATATTCCCATGGGGCATGACTGTCTCCTCTCAATCAATACTAATATACCCTTTTTTCACTCACTTTACTTCATCCAATGGTTTTCTCTCTTTCCAAATTGATTAACTAGGTTGCTCACACCTGGTCTGGTGCCCTTGATTGAATCATTCATTCATTTAATAGAGCTGTTCTTACTTGATTGATTGCCTAGCTCCTTGGGCAGTACAATCAACTTGTAGATAATTGTAATACATAGGAAGCTTTTTCAGAAATCAAGTCTAGATAGGAAGGAAATGAAAGAAACAAGTATTTGTTAAAGACCTACTATGTGCCACACACATACTAAGTACCCTACAATTATTATCTCATTTGATCCTTACAACAACCCTAGGAGGCAGGTGCTTTTATTATCATGGCTATTTTACAGTGGATGAAACTGAGGTAGATAGAGATTAAGAGATTCTATGTGTCCAAGCATCACATAGCTAGTTAAATATCAGATAACAGATTTGAACTTGGTTCTTCTTAACTCCAGGCTCTACCTCATTGCCTATGTACAGCTACTATAAAAGTATATAGATTGATAAATAATGGATAGCACATAGATAGCAAATAGATAGATTATAAATTGGCATTAGATAGTATATAGATACATAATAGAGCTATATAGTAATTAGGTAGATAGTAGATAGATTAGATTAAATTAATACTAAACAAGAGACTTTGAAAAAGTCATCTTTCTGTGTCCCCCAAGAAATTTTAAGACTAGAAATTGTTGATTTGTATTGGTAGAGGGAGTTTCTATGCCAAGTGGTCCCTAAATGTATATAATCATAGATCTGGACAAAATACACATCTATCTATCTATCTATCTATCTATCTATCTATCTATCTATCTATCTATCTATCTATCTGTCTGTCTGTCTGTCTGTCTGTCTGTCTTTCTGTCTTTCTGTCTTTCTATCTATCCATCCATCCATCCATCCATCTATCCATCTATGTATCTATCTATGCAAACATAATACACACATACATACATATGTACAAATACATTTGTTGGTGCATCAGAGTGCTGGGGCTGAAGTATGGAAGACCCATCTTCATGAGTTTAAATCTGGTCTCAGACATTTACTAGCTGTGTGTCCCTGGGCAAGTCACTTAACCCTGTTTGCCTCAGTTCTTCATGTATAAAATGAGCTGGAGAAGTAAATGGTGAACCACTCCAGCATCTTTGCCAAAAATAATTCCAAATGAAGTCACGAGGTGTCCAAAAAAACGGAACAAAAGTCAAATTGAATGACTGGACCAGCTCAGGAATATAAACAAAAAAACAAAAGCAGAGAAGGAAAGACAAGCCTATCTATTAAACCACCCCTTGTAACAAAGCTCACACACACACACACACACACACACGCGCACACACACGAAAGTAAAGTAGTTCAGCCAAATTAAACATTGTATCAAGCATATCTGATAATATGTACAATGTTCTCATTCATGGTCCTTTTCCCTTTATAAAAGAAAGGTGGAATGTTCATTTGTCATCCTAATTTCTAGAGTCAAGTTTGCTAAGCACAATGACATTTTAAGTAGATCCCTAACAAATCTTAGGGGTAAAAAAGGCACCAGATCCTTGGGTAGCTGGGAGGTAGAGGGAAGAGAGAGAAAATTAGGTGTTGTCACATAAACAGACTGCATTCCACTATACTACACTGAAAAGTTTCAAGAAGACCAGAATTGACTGATAACTAACTCTAAACTATTTGAAAAACATTTTTAAAAATAAATTTTTATATAAAAAGCAAAAAACCCCACAAAACTGCATCCAAATAAATCACCCACATAAATTGTCTTGTGTGAACATGGTCAAAGACTCCAAATAGTCACCTCTTGATTTTCCACACAAATGAAGAACAACAATAAAGTGGATAATCCCAAATGGTGGGAATTCCAAATAATCCAGAAATATATGGATGTGTCTGTGGAAAGTGTTTCGTTACTTAAATTGAAAAATGGTGTATCTAATGTTCTTGCAATTCACTTCTAGTGTATACGATGAAGATGGTTTTGGGAAAATATCAGTTTTTTGACATGTTGCTCCTTGCCCCCTGTTCAAATCCTTTCCCCTAAATACTTTTTATGCCAGGAATAGATAACATTCCTCACAGGCAGATGGATAGTGTCAGTCAAAAAGAATTGTTCTTTTAAAAACTTTTATGGGAGTAGACATAGTGATTAAGAGTTTTGGTTTCCAAATGTTTTCCTCCTGACATGTAGAATACAGTGAGATATCAACCAAGTAAGCGGACCTGATGTTCACTGACATCAGAGATAGTTTAGGTGGCAATAAAGTGGGTGTCTAAGTAGAGATAGTAATGACTATAAATACACCTGCAAGTTAAACTCATCTCTGGTCAGCTCGCCTGTTGTTGTTGAGTTATGTTCTATTCTTAGTGAGCCCTCTATCCTCCACTATCTCTCAAAGTCTGTCCAAGTTCATGTCCATTGTTTTCATGTACTATCTATTCATATCATTCTCTGAGTCCACTTTTCCTTTTGCCTTCAATATTTCCCAACATCAGAATCTTTTCCAAAGAGTGCCATCTTATTATTGTTTGGCCAAAATATTTCAGTTTCAGTATTTGACCCTCCAGGGAATAGCCTGAATCAGTATTTATGTATTGACTGATTTGATCTCCTTGCTGTCCAAGGTACTCTTGAAAGTTTTCTTTAGCACCACAATTTGAAAGCATTGAATCTGTGACATTATGGCTCCTTATGGTCCAACTCTCACATTGCTGCTATAAAAACTGTAGCTTTGACTATGCAGACCTTTGTCAGCAAGGTGATGTCTCTGCTGTTTAGTATTCTGTCCAGATTGACTGTAGCTTTCTTTCCAACGAGCAAGCGTCTTTTAATTTCATGGCTGTAGTCACCATCTGCACTGATCTTTGAGCCTGACGATATAAAATCTGACACTACTTCCATTTCTTCTCTCTCTATTTTCCAGGAAGTGATGGGACCAGTTGCCAAGATTTTTTTTTTGACCCTAAGTTTCAAACCAGCTTTTACACCCTCCTCTTTCACCTTCATCAAGAAGTTTCTTTATTGAAGTTAGCGACTTGGATAAATTCGATGTGACCAAAAATGATAAAAAAGTTTTGAAACAAGAACTTAGCATTTTTAGATATAATTGAAATTTTTTTCTTTTCAAACAAGAGCATTCTTTGAGGAAGAGAAAAACATAGTGGGATTGCCCACAGAGAGATATCTATATCATTAGTGTCTGGATACACTTTCTCCATCCAATATGCAGCAATAGGAGACACTTAGGCCAGATCTGGACATTGATCATCTTTGGTTGAACTCTGCCACAGGCCCAATCAAATTTTCCTTCCTAAGCATTAATGCTAAGGAGGCAGTTGTGGGCTATTTTAGGGACTATGGCTCTTCTGTGTAAACTTCTTTAAAAAACAAGGAACTAGGCAGCCCAGGAAAATGAGTATTTTCCTGATGTCCTCAAATCCCAGCTTAAAAATTTGTTCATTTTAGGGGAGAAAGCCATTAATGATAGCATTTCACATTCCATGTAACTATGATTGAATGATAGGTCCCACCCACTCAGAGGAAAAAAAAAAGCAGGGGGGAAAACTCCAACAACATAGAGAAAGATATCAGAAAAGAATAAAGCTCTATTTTAGCCTGAACATTTGATATCTTTTTTTCTGAAAATGATAATTGTAACTTCAGAATTTTCCTATTGTTAGGGATTGAGAGTCTTTCCTTATTTATTCAGTTCTTAGCCCTTACTAAATGACAACAGATATCCATATTAACTATAAAGGACATACGAAGAAAGATGCTATCTGCATCCAAAGAAAGAACTGATAAATAAAAGTATGTATAGAATACACATACAAATATATGTGTATACGTATACACACCTCTGTGTCTAATGGTGTCAACAGGCAATCAGATCATGAGACTCATGTGAAAACCAGCTTTATTACAAGAGAATTAAACATGCATGTGAAACCCAAAGTATTTCCAGTCTTTATAGAAGCTTACATTTTTATAATAGCAGGACAAAGGGAAGAGAGGATGCCAGGAAGGGGTGTGACATGGGAGGGGAGTGGTACAGCAGAGGTGGGAAAAAAGCAAGACCACTCCCCAGAGGGAGGAGCAAGGTGATGGCAAAAGCCATTTTCTTTTCCCTTGGGAACACTAGAGCTAGACTATGAAGATAGGAAGGTCTGCTCATATGCAAAGGCCCCCCCAGATGCACAAGCATTATCCCAGACTGGCACAGACTGGCTGTTTTGCCTCCCAAGTCTGTCTTGCCTCCCAAGGACACACAGGGAGTCCAGGTTGAGGTGTAATCAGGGTCATGTCAGCTCAGGGGGGGTCTTTGTCCTTGACAGATTCAGGGGGCCTCCTGGGCCTTCTATGTCCAGTGTTTCTGGACAATGTGGCAAATAAAAAAGATAAGCTCAGGGGACCCCTTAACCATCCTTAACAATGGTAGCCATCTCTATGGCGGGGGTGGAGGAGGGTAGAAAAAAAAGAATAAAAGAAATTTACATAATAATTTTATTGTATATTTGAAAAGAATAGCAAGTTGTGCTTAGTATATTTGCAGTTTCATGTACAATCATCTTTCTTATTGTACTATGTTGCAGACAATCTTGTTTTATTCCATTCCAATACATATATTAATGTAAAAAAGAAAAAAAGGAAAAATACAAATGAGAAGGCATTTTATAGTTGTATCCCATCGTATCTTTGCAATGACCCTGGGAGATAGATACTATTATTCTTATTTTATAGATGAGAAAATCAAGACCAAGAGCTTGTGATTTGCCCAGGGTTACCTAGCTAGGAAGTATCTGAGGCTGGATTTGAATTCAGGTCGATCCTGGTTCCAGGTGTTAACCTCTAACCACTGCACTACCTAGCTGCCTCAGAATCACCCCTAAGATTTTAAAACTCAACATATACTCTTTTGGAGTTTGAAACGAAACCTTTCATTTATTTACTCATCCATTTATTCATCTACCCACCCATCCATTCATTTATTTATTCTGAATTTTGGGTCTGTGCTTTGATTTTATTACTTTCATTACATGAAATTGAATCTTAGCCTAGGCAGTATACCTATGAAATTAAGTTAAGGTTTGGACTTGCAGTTTAATTAACTAATTAGAATGCAGTGAAAGTATTTGGTTGGGATGGGGTTGGGGAAAGCAATCTGCTGAGATTCATGAAGCTAAGCTTTCACAACAGGGCTGGGAAGGATCCAAGAGGAGAAAATACATTTCCAACTAAAGTATTTCCTTTGTTGCTCGAGAGTCAACTTGTTAGTGTAATGTGCCTCTTGAGCAAATTGACATTGGGTCCAGATGGCAGGCGAGCCCCTGGGAGGGTTGCATTGTACATAGCTGTGCCCCTGGGAGTTATGGATCTTCTCCCAGTAGTGGCTGACCTCGTCAGCAAGAGCTGCAGCAGCAGGCTTCTCATGTTTCTTAGTACTGAACAGGGCCAAGCATGCCTGCTCTTGAGAGCAGAATGACCTCGGCTTAGTTGAAGAAAGAGGCTTAATTTTGAAAGATTAGCTTCAGTGAAACCTGAGGGCTTTGGAGTTGCTGCAATCACTGGTCGCTGCTGGAAATAAATCCAGAATTTCAGTCTGTGGGTCTTTTGGGGCCACCCGGAGCCCTAGCCTTAAAATCTGGCAGATTTACAAGATTCTGATCCAGAGGTCTTTATGAATCAAACTAATTAGAAAAAGAAGGCAGTCTCTTCCTGTGGCCTCTGCACAGAGGTTCCTCTGTCTTGTTCCTTCATTTATTGTTTATAATTTATAATTATAAAAACAACAGTCATTTACTGTTCTGTAAAACCATATGCTCCAGGTGTAAAATACCAGATTCATCAATGATGTTTAGTGTAATCTATCCTTATAACTTTGGCTTAGTATTAAGGCAGTTAACGTTGTTTTCACTATCACAGCTTGGTCCTCCAAAATGCTGCAAAGATATTGTTTACTTAATAAAGAGAATTATCCAGGTATAGTAGAATGGGTACTGAATGGATCTTAGAGGAAAAAAGACCCTTCTCCACAACCTGTTCTGCCCCAATATTCATTTTATTTATCACAAGGAATTATGGGACCTGAGCTTTTATTTGTCACCCCAGACCATGAGACTCTGCTTGGCTGAGGATCATAGATTAAGAGCTGGAAGGGTTCTGAGAAGGCTGTCTCATCCAACATACTCATTTTACAAATGAGGAAACTGAGGCTGGGAGGGTCACTTGTAGATGTTAACAACTGGCTCTTTCAAAAAGTCTACTCAGGACACATTTTTAAGATTAATTGGTATTAGTAACATTTTCTTCATCATTTTCTTAAGCCTAGACAATCAATAAAGCAAGTAAAACCTTGATTTATGGTGTTTTCTCCTTTCCAAGGTGTGGATGCTCACACAGAAAATATTTTTGAGCTGGCTTTAGTACATTCCTGGGGGAAGAGTTGTGGGTGGGTTTAAGTCACTTGCCTAAGGTCACATAGGCAAGAAGAAAAAAGAGGAAAGATTCAAACCCAGGTTCTTTGATTTCCCAGATTTCACAAAGGCACATTGTTTATTATGGTTTTTTTTTTTTTTTGCTTTTTGGAGGGCAATTGGGGTTAAGTGTTGCCCAAAGTCACACGACTAGTAAGTGTGTCAAATGTCTGAGGCTGGATTTGAACTCAGGTCCTCCTGACTCCAGATCCAGTGCTCTATTCACTGTGCCACCTAGCCTCCCCATATTATATTTTTTTCTTCTGGGTGTACATGTTCCATTCTTCCCCCCAGCCCTCCCAAAAGGTCTGTGAAAGTTAATTGCAACAGAGCTCCTCCTCATTCTCCAAAATAATTCTCTGATTTGGCTAGCCTCATGACAAAATGACATATTTCTTATTCTCTGCATTCTGTGTCACCTCCCTTTGCCTTCTTCCTCTTCCTCTCCTTGCTTTTGGCCCATCAGTCTCATCCTTTCTTTGGCACCTGGGGGAGGCGCTGGGAGCACACTCCATGTGGTGGAATCCCAAGGCCGTATCATGTTATTCTGCTGACACCAAGAAAGGGCCACAAAAACTTGCTGTTTGTATCCAGATCCCTGCCTTTTATGAGAAGATTCCCCTGGCCCAGGGCTCAGGTTCCTTGTCAACAAGTGCTGTTTATGGGGAAACAACTGGAACCAGTAGCTTATGGGGCCATTTTGTTCCCTCTCAGAACACGTGGTTCTGGGTGTTTGCCACTAACGGGAGAACAGTCCCCCTACAGAGATCTCATTGGGCAGCTCTAAATTGGGAAGAACCTTTTACTGTCTGATCTGTGTGGGCTATGGAGAGCATCTTGGAAACTAGAAACTATTACAGAAATGTGAGTTTTTATGATATAGGGGATTATGAGGGGAAAGAGGGCTAAGGTAAAAATAAAAAATGTACTAGAATTGTCAAAAGTGGGGAGAATTTGGCCCTTTGTGAAGCATCATGGGGAACGTAAACCAGAAGCTATGTGTATAATTAATTTGTGGGATCTCAGAGCAATAGATAGAAAGTACCTCAGAGGGTAAATAGGCCAACCTTTTCATTTTATAGGGGAGGAAGGAGAGGCCCAGATAGTTTAGATATTTGCCCAAGGTCACAGAAGTCATAAGTGGCAGACTTAGGGGTGACCCCCTACTTTTCCCATCGTTTCATGAACTTGCAAATCTTGGCATCATCTTTCTGATGCCATGGTCCTCTTTGAGAATGAAGGACAAATCAGAGCTACAACCTGGTAAGCGAGACGCTAGGAATACAAAAATAAAAACCATCCAGTTGCTGCACTCAAAAAGCTTCATTCTTTGGGGCCAACAACATATACCTAATAATGATAATAAGCACTATATATGTAACACATACATACTACATACATAATACAAAATACATAATATGTATAATACATTATGCATATGTAATATAAAATATGTACTTAATAGAAAACATATAGGAGGTAAATCTAAGATGATTTTGGAAGTGGGGAAGGCGCTAGCAGTTTGGAGTATCAAGAAAGACCTCATGGTGGTGTTTGAGCTGAGCTTGGAATGGGGATAGAAAGGCGTGGGGTGGCATTCCTGGCATGGGGAGCAGATTGGATAAAAAAACATGGACAGAAGATGTATGGATGACTGGCACCTGTCTTGTGGTTGGCTTGACTCTCAAGGACACACTGGGTGTCCAGCTAGGGGTGCAAGCAGAAAATGATGGAAGCTTGGAGGTAGGGTAAGGGCTTTATCCTTGACTCCTTCAGGGTTACCTGCAACTCCCAGGTGCAGTGTTTCTGGAAAATAGAGCAACTCAAGAAGACAGGGTAAGTTGACTTCAGGGTAGCATTATGTTTCTAGATTCTATTTATTCTTTAACTCAGATTTATGCAACCTTACATTATCTACCCCTCACAGCAATCCCATGGGATAATATTAATAACAGTTCCATAATAGCTAGTTTCTAGAAAACTTCTAGGTTTTCAAAGCACTTTCCATAGATTATTTCACTTGGTTTTCACAACACCTCTGTGAAGTAGCTGTTATTATCCTCATTTTTACTGTTAGTAAAACTGAGGCTGAGAGATATTAACCATGGCCATGAAGCCATCAAATGTCTAAGGTGGGATTCAAAGCCAAGTATTGCTAACTTCAAGTCCCCTAGTCTGTTCTTTATGTGGGTAGCTTAAGTATTCTCAGTCCAAATTTGTAAAGAATAAGACACTAAGGCTTCTGCAGATTAGGGGACTTGCCTGAAGTCACATAGCTGGTCAATTTTAGAGCCATTTCTGAAAAGCAGGTCCTCTCACTCTAGGTCCAATGTCCTTTCTGCAAAGCTGCAAAGCCCTATTCATGGACATTTATATGTGAATGGTTATCTCAAGGTACAGGTAGGGAGGTGGGGAATTTCAAAATGGGGTTTAAGAAGGAAGGCTTAATAATTGCTCCCCAGCAGGCCATGGAAACTATTTCCTTCTGGCCTGACATTGCCTTCTCTGGGTTGGACAAAGAAATTGCATTGATATAGTCTTAGAAACTTGCTGTTAAATTACACTCAGGCAGGGTAGAAATCCCTCAGTATTCTCCTATTAGCACTTAAAAAATAGATTGGGTAGCTAGCTGGTTCAGTGGATAGAGCACAAGCCCCGGAATCAGGAGAACCTGGAATTCAAATCCAGCCTCAGATATTTACTAGCATGTGTTACTTTGTGACCTTGGACAAGTCACTTTAACCTTGATTACCTCAAAAAAAAAAAAAGATTGGTGTGCCAAATTAGCTCTTCTGTCTATCTTGACCCAACTTCCTCCTTCCCGGACCCCTGTATTCTTTGTCATCATTCTGTTCTCCTTGCATTTGTAAAACAAAAATATATAACCATGCTAAAAGAATTTCTAAGAGAGTGGATGAAATCTTTCCCAAATAGAAAAGAGAACTTCATTAAAAAGGGATGTTTGTTTCAAATGTAGATGTTACAGTGCTGAAAATTAAAGTTACAAACACCCAGTAGAATAAGAATGACAATTTAGCACATCTATACTTTGTCTCCTACTGGAGCTTTTCTCTTTGTCTTTCTTCTGCCACCTTCCTACCCATCTTTTAAAGAAAAAAAAAGATAAAGAAGAGGATAAAGAGAGGGACAAGGAAAGCAGAAATTAGAGGGGAAGACTGATAGGGAAATGGGATATTGCTCGTGCTAGCGTGGGAGGTAGGCTGCTTTGTGAGCTCGGGTCAGTAAGCATCTGTTTATGGGTTTGGAGCTGGTTTTTTTTAAACCTTCTTTTGGATTCTGGGTATATTAGACCGTGGAGATAGCTGAAGTTGTATTATCTTTGGCACAAACTTTCTGCTTTGAAGAGGTTTGAAAGATTGTGACGATCAGAGAAAATATTCAGTCCTCCATCTTTTTGGTCATGTTTAAGTAAATTTTTTTTTAAAAAGTGCTAAAAATAAGACTGAGCGTGAAGCCCTTGTCTGGAATTTTCCTTAAATTAAGAGAAGGGAAGGAAGGTAAGCACAAGGGGGATGATATAAAGGGGCAAGTTTCAAGGCTGTGGCCAAAGAAAAAAAAATTTTCTGGTTTCATCCTTTGGTTCGTGCTCTGGTTGTCTGTGGTGTGAGTAAGCAAAAGGTTAGCTCTAAGAAAATTACTGATGCAACTTGAGCTCCAAGGTACATCGGCATGGGACACATTTAGCCCTCT
Source organism: Gymnobelideus leadbeateri (assembly GCA_011680675.1). Classification (NCBI taxonomy): domain Eukaryota; kingdom Metazoa; phylum Chordata; class Mammalia; order Diprotodontia; family Petauridae; genus Gymnobelideus; species Gymnobelideus leadbeateri. The sequence continues at coordinate 183,845 of WOXC01002638.1, forward strand.
TGGTGGAGATCAATGCCCCTTGGCCAAGGCAGCACTAGAGGAGAACTCTTCCTTCCTTCCTTCCTTCCTTCTTTCCTTCCTTTCTTCTTTCATTTAAGGTCAGATTTGAACTCAGGTCTTCCACTGTGCCACCTAGCTGCCCATGACTTCCAAATCTATAATTTAACCCCACTTCAGGTTGCTGAAGAGAAAATAAGACTCTGTAAAGAAACCAATGTGACAGGAGAGGAGCTGATAGTTTCTGTCATGCCCCCACACCCAGCTTGCTACATTAGAGACTTCGGAGAACTTCTTCTTGGGTAAGATCTGGGACTCTCTCTCTCTCTTGAGCTAAGTTACCTCACTGCCAAAGGAGAGCTCCTTCACTTTATATTGTCTGGGATATATTCTCCTAAGTATACTTTCCCTGATTTCTATTTTGCTATCAACCTGTATAAATGGGTTTCTTTGTTACTTGCTATGTGTATTCATTGTAGAACTGGTATCTAGGGGAAGAGAGTCAAACCTTGGTTATAAAGTTTGGGTCCTCCTTTCCCTATTAATGAATAGTGATCAGAAGTTTAGGTGGAACCTGAAAACCACACACCCAGACTAACAATATTTGAGGGAACAGATAGATAGAATTCTTGCCTGGTACTCTTTACATCTGAGATTAGTGGATTGGCCACAAGTCTGGCCCCAACCTTCCACATTCTCTACTGGCAGAAATTAAGATTTCCTTTGGAGAAGGGTGAGAGGAAAAGAGGCTAGAAAGGTCTACTTTGTCTGTCTTTTAGCCACACAACAACACCTCTAGGCTATGTGTAAGAGATAGCCCTTGCTAGGGGGAAAAATCAGAGAATGTTGGGAGGGAAAAAATGATTATTATTTTATTTTCCTTTTTGGAGGGCAGTTAGGGTTAGGTGACTCACCCAAGGTCACTGGTTAGTTTTTGTGTTAAGTGTCTGAGGCTGAATTTGAACTCAGGTTCTCCTGACTTCAGGGCTGGTGCTCTATTCACTATGCCACCTAGCCACTCGGATTATTTTTCTAAAACTAATTATTGATATCAGGATCCAGGGTTCTTTCTCTTTTTATTTCCTCATTCAAAATCCAGCCCTTGTAGGTCAGTCAGTCTCTGAGGCACAGGGTTAATGATAACATGGCCTCATCATCTAGAAACATTCTCCTCCTTCTTGAGCAGGACCCCACCCAGTTAGGAGAGCTTATTTCTGATTGAAGTGTAAAGAGAATCTAAGCTAGGTGAATTCCCGCTCTCAAAGCATTATGTCCACGTCCCTGAACTCTACTCCCCTCCCCTCATTGTTCAATGAGAATGGTCTAGATGGAAATGCAGTGCTTGGCTGAGTCTATGATCACTTCATGTTCTCAACAGGAGGAGCTGAAGACTTTTGGCTCACATCCATATTAATATGTCCACCCCTTCATTGATTGTTTACCAATCTGGGTTGTTCTCTGCCTATCAGGGCACCCACTTTTCCAAAGGTATTTAAGCTTTCTATGATCTCTGTGGCCTTTGTCTTTGGTAACTGAGATCACTGGCTGTGAATTTGTTGATTATTTGCTAACCTAATTAATAGAATGATTATTATTTACTCAGAAACTCTGTCTCTCAGGCTTTTTATTCCTCTCAGGAGACAGTGCAGTTCAGTGGAGGCAGCAACGAATAGGGAATCGGAGGTCTTGAATTTTCCTCTAGCTTTTGTCAGAAACTAACTGGATGGCCTTAGGCAAGCAGTTTCACTCTCTGGGTCTGGTTTTACATCTACAAAATTTGGCTGAATCTTCTCTGAGGCCACTTCTAGGTTTTAAATTCCATGAATCTATGAGAAGTCTTATATTAGATCAGCCTGATCAAGCCATCTATAAGTAAGCATTTATTAAGTAATGGCTATTTGCCAGGTATAATACTTGATATTATATAGTAATGCAACTCTCTAATTACATTGCAGTAAGGAGGTGGAGTAGTGTGTCTATAAAACTATATACAAAGCATAGGAAATACATAGAAGGTCATGGAGCAGGGTAAGTGTGGTTGGGGTGCACAGCCTTCATGGCTTATTCAGACCAATGTCCTGTCTCTGACCTTGTTGTTAGGAGAATAGCATTTGCCAGCAGAGGGCAAGAAGCTATTGTGGGTAATTCTAGAAGATTTAGGTGGGCCTGGAGAGAGTAACCCATTCCAACCAGAAAGCATTGGTTACAGTAGGGGTTTCAAAGATGAGCACACTTCCTCCTTCTTCCTCTTCCTTTTTCTCTTCTTCTTCTTCTTCTTCTTCTTCTTCTTCTTCTTCTTCTTCTTCTTCTTCTTCCTTCTTCCTTCTTCCTTCTTCCTTCTTCCTTCTCCTTCTCCTCCTTGTTTTTCTCCTCCTTCTTTTTTAGGGGAACAGGGATGTATACCTTGTGGTCAATGACACTGTGAGTGATAGAACCAAAGGTTGTGAAATGGGAATGTCTCAAGGCCTTGTGGTACCATGAAGAGAGAACTATGTCAGGAATGGAAAGATCTAGGTTTACAATATTGTCTCTGAGGCTTACTATCTGAGTGACCTTGGGCAAATCACCCTGCTCCTTGGCTTTGGAGGTCCTTTCTAACTCTAAAGAAATGATTCTATGGTTTCTTGGGGTGGGGTGTGCAGGTTGGGGGCTGAAGGCATTGAAAGTCTGACACAGCCAATGGACTTCTGAGGCCCTCTGGACTACAAACTCCTGTAGCACTAGCATAGGTTATTAGATGTGCTTTTCTAAAGGAAAGCAACTAAAATGGATTAACAATCTTACTTTAATCAAACATATATTAATTACCTAGTTCAGGGGAAAAAATCAACACCCTGAACTTCAGAGAATACAAACAGAGGTTACAAGCAGAAGTTACAAGCAGACAGAGAAACAGATCAGCAGACAGACCTCCAACTGTCTGAATGTTACATTCATACCTAGTTATTTAACAGAGAGGGAAGCACCAACACCTGGGTTTTCAAAGCTGGGGGGCTCAATGGCTGCCCAGAGTCTCATCTGGCCAAATCACACAACTCTTCCCAAAGTGAGCCCCAAAGCAAAATCTCACATCAGGGTATATATAGCCTTCTCCTGGGTCAGAGAATGTCACAACCCTCTTGACCCACTGCCCGATCACGAAAAAACAAAGTGTGGGCATTCCTGAAAAACAAGCCTCCCACCTCAGGCTCCATGTGACCGCATTCAGCTTATTAGGGAGCAGAGTATATTTTTCAAATCAGAGAAGGTTCTCAGAGTCACTTAAGCCTATCAAAGGGCCAAGGGGCAGGGAAGATCTTCAGATTCCCATTCCCATAACAAGCAAACAGAATATGATGTCTTCCATTTCCTTCTTCCTATTGTACAATCACCATGGGAAAGGAGCAACAGGAGTAGGGAATATGCCTTTGTTAAGTACCTACTATGTTCTAGTATTGTACTAAGTATCTTTACAAATATTGTTTAATTTGATTTTCATTGATTGAGGAAACTGAGGAAGACGTCAGATGAATAGAGCATTGTTCCTGCTATCAGTAAGACCTGAGTTCAAATCCTACCTCAGACACTTTCTGTGTGATGCTGGGCAAATCACTTAACCTCTCACACCCTCAGTTTCCCTATCTGTAACAGTGGAATAGTAATAGCTTCTTCTATCCCCCAGGGTTGTCATTAGGATAAAATGAGATAATATTTACAAAGCACTTCACAAACCAGATAGAGCTTCTTTAAGTTCTAGTAAGCTATTATAACTAAACTGTGTTTTTTTTTCCCCCCCGAAAGTCAGCATGATGCAATGGAAAGTTCCGTGGCTTTAGACTCAGGGGTCTTGGTTTCAGATCCTAACTCTGCCACTTACTATTGTCTGTGTGACTTTGTGCAAGTCACTTGTCCTTATCTGTGAAACAAGGGGTAGTGGATAAGATGGCTGGCTTTAAATAGATGATTATAGGATCTCATGTTTTAAAGTGTCCTGAAAGGGGAAGATCTTTGTGGCTGGTCATTGTGTCTGATTCTTCATGACCCCATTTGGGGTTTTTGGCAAAGATACTAGAGTGGTTTGCCATTTTCTTCAGTTCATTTTACAGATGAGGAAACTGAAGCAAACAGGTTAAGTGATTTGCCCAGGGTTACACAGCTAGTAGGTGTCTGAGGCCAGATTTGAACTCATGAAGATGAGTCTTCCTGATTCCATATCCACTGCACCTCCTAGCTGCCTAAGACAGGAAATGTCCATTTATGAAGTGCCTACTATTTGTCAGACATTATGCTAAGTGCTTTTCACAAATGTCTCATTTAATCCTCACAACAAATCTGAAAAGGAGATGCTGTTATTATTCTTGCCCAGTGTCACACAACTATTTAAGTATCCGAGGCTATATTTGAATTCAGGTCTTGATGCCAGAACTATCTACTGCTCTATCTTACTCTATCTACTAGGCTACCAGCTGCCTCTCATGTCAGGGTGAAAATACAACAAAATGAAAAACACAGAAAAAATCAACCAACTATTGGTACGGAGTAGGCTTGTAAAAGAAGAATTTTTAGCTATTATATGCAAAATAACTTTACCTCTAAAGCTCACCTGAGAGAAAAGAGTTAGTGGAGTGATAAATAAAACTTTTGTAAGAATAATCTTTCTCTGATATATATGTATATATACATATATATGTGTATAGATATAGAGATAGACAGAAAGACAGATAGATAGATAGATAGTTCCTAAAGTATTAGGGTAGACCTCAAGAAAATTAAATGTACTGTGAATTTTATATTTTTTCTGAGAGCCTTGCTAAGATTGTCTGGAGGAAGAAATAGAGTGTATGATTAAATTGTACAATAACATGAACCTTTGAAGGACATTGCTATCAGCGACCTTATTCCAGTCCCTGACAAGATGAAGTATAGCTAGCATGCATTGGGCTTAAAATGATAGCATATTGGGTAGAGATAAAACATACTTCTCCATGTACCAGGACTTCTGCTCTGGGCAGTGTGTTCCTTTTGACTCTAAACTCCCTTCCCACCTACTTCAGAGTGGTATGAATTTCCTTTCCTTTGTCTCCTGTTTGATATGTTTTTCTTACAAACAACAGATTTTGAGGTTTTGCTTTCTTATTGAGTCTGCCACCATTTACTATCTTATAAGTCAATTCATACCATTCACATTATGGATGAAACAAGCACATTCTGGATCCCTCTCAGTGTCAGACAGCTTCATCTGCCCTTCCTAGGGTATCTTGATGTATTGAAGGGTGTCTTTCTTCTATTGCCATTTACTTGAGCTTCTACAAAGTGTACCTCTCAAAGTTTGGTTCCAATGAGTAATGCTTCAGGTTTATTTAACTGCTTAACATCAATTAGCTTTTACAAAGGGACATTTACTTCTAAAATAGAGCAAGAAAAAATATGAAGAAAATTTCTCCATTTCCTTGGAAGAGTACTCTCCCCTACACAGTCTTGGCATCTTGGTGAAGTAGACTCATTCTTAGCTCGATTCCCTCATAGTACTAAATTCATGTCCAGATGCAGAAGTGGCATGACTGCCAGATGGATTCTTTTCTTTGGTACCTTAGTCTGGGTCCCAAAGATCACTCCCAAGATCACTCATTGCTCCTGGGCACATCAATGTTGTTCTAGAATGCAGGAGTCGGAATTCAGATTGGATTTTGTAAAATCCAATCTGAATTCTGACTTCTGGATTGTTGTAGCTTACTCTCCTGACCTCCAAATTAATCTCTTGTGCTGAAGATAGAAAAGAAAAAAAAACAAAACAGAAGCCAAAGATCAAGGCCTTTCCATTAGACCACATGGTTTCAGAGGAGAGAAGGTCCCAAGGTCTCTATCCCTACATCGACTCTTATCAATTATCATAAATGAAAAAAAAGTCAATAAGATTCTCCTGGAGTAAAGAGGAAGATAATGAGACAAAAAAAAAAAGGATGGTGGAAGCTAGCTAAGGTTATTGGAATGCCTATGCAATTAATTAAAGAACCTTCCTCTTCCTTTTCTATTTTATAGAATATTGATGCATACTCCACTGTTTTTCCAAACTCTTCTTTTATTCCTCTCTCCCAGAAGCAGATTTCTGAGCTTCTCAGAGATGAGAAGAGATGAGACGCTATCCAAGGTACTCTGTGCACGTGCCAGACCCTCATTACACAGTGATGATGATTACATTTGTCATTCTTCATCAAATCTTGTTATTTTCCCCCACTTCTCTACCTTTCCTTCTTTAGAAGAAAATAAGATGGGAAAAAAAGGAATGAAATCATTGTTAGGTACTAGCATTTATATTTCTGAGAACAATCAGATCCCCATCTGCTCTATTTTCTTTCTCCTAACTAAAAACCAAATCATTAGTTCTTCCCATTCCCCCCTCCCCATTTCCCCTTTCCCTTGTAATTGGTATTCCTTAGTTGTAGTTTGTTTTGCTTAAGGTGATCTCTCTGACCCTACCACCCCCTTTCCCAATCCTCTATTCACCTTCTCTGTCCCAGTTTAGTCCCCTACTTACTTTACAGTATTTTATGATTTGAAAACAAACAAAAACCTCTTTCTGACTGATTAGAAAAAGAATGAAATTAATGACATTTCTAATATGCCACTCCCCAACTTTACTATATGTTTGAAATATTTCTTTCTGTTATCTATATCCCCTCTCCCCTCACCCCTCACTCCTCAGCATACATGTAAGAAATAGACTCTTCTATTCCATTCTCTTTCCCTTGAGTATTTTTGGGGATCTTTTTTTTAAAACCCAAACTCTAAGTTAACACTTAATAACGTCTCTCACTGACTTTTAGAAATGATGAGACTCTTGAAGAGAAATAATGTCTTCTCCCCCTTTTCCAGATGTAAGTACTGGGTTATCTCTTAGGCAGCTGGAGACATAGTGGGTGTGTGAGAAACAAAGGAAGGAATTCTGTTTCCACAGAATTTCCACTCCAGCTTTGCAGGAGTGATAACAAGATGTAAGTCAGAGGTGACGGGTTCTAATCAGAGCTGTGATCTAGCAGAACCAGGCTTCTGATCAGGTAAAAGATCAGAAGCTTATACAAAAGCTTAACAAGCTGTTTAATATTATCCAACCCCCCTTCTCTTCCCTCCCCCATGAAGCAAGCTAGTTTAAATGCACATGCAATCCATGACAAGGGAGAGGAGACATACCGAGGAGAAGAACATGGAAGAGGTGGTCTAGGAAGTTGTATCCAGCCAGTGTAGAACAAGGCAGGGAATTTGAATTAGGAGCAGGAAATAAATAGCCTTGCATTTATCTGAGCAAATATGCTCCTTTAGGGAGTTACCCACTCACAAGAAATGTAAAATGAATGTAAAATAAAATGAGAGCTTTCCTGGCTTCAGCAATGAATATTGTTCTTTCTAGAGTGAACATGCTTCTCACAGATGGAATGCTGGGCCTGGAGTTAGGAAGATCTGAGTTCAAATCCAGTTGGTAACATTTATAACTATGTGACCCCGAGTTTCTGTTTGCCTAAATTTTCTCAACTGTAAAATGAGAGCGATCTTAGTACTTGCCTCACAGGGTTGTTGTGAAGATTAAATGAACTGATATTTGTGAAATCACTTGGCATGATGTCTGGCACAGAGTAGGTACCATGTAAATTCTTATTTCCCCCTCCTGCCTTCTTAATTCTTTTAACATTTTCAAGTTTGTTTACCTTTCTTAAGTTGCTTTTTTCCTCTATATTTGCCTTTCAAAGACTGGGACCAACTTTGATTTTTCTAACTGGGTATGTGGAAGTCGTGTATTCTGTTAAAGATCCATACCCTGTCCTTCTCATTTCCACTTAATATTATGCTCAACATTTCAGGGTATATTATTCTTGGGTACAAGTTAATTTCCTTTTCTTTTCAATATATTGTACCCAAACATTTTATTTCCTTTCAAATTCAATGCATAGCCCTCAATGATTCTAAATAGAATTTCTTGGTAAGATATCTATTCTTGTCCAGTTGAAATTTTTTTCTTTGACATAGGAGCCATGCAGTTTGGTGATCACCTTTCTTTTCTTTTCTTTGAGGGGGGAAGGTAGGGCAATTGGGGTTAAGTGACTTACCCAAGGTCACATGGCTAGTTTTGGTGTTAAATGTCTGAGGCTGGATTTGAACTCAGGTCCTCCTGACTCAAGGGCTGGAGCTCTATTCACTGTGCCACCTAGCTGCCCCAGGTGATCTCTTTTCTAAGTGTATTGTAGATAGAATTTCTTTTTAGTGGCAATCTGCAATTTCTATGTATCTTCGTCCCTCCCCATACTTCTGAGCAATTTTCTTTTAAGATTTCTAGAAATCTAATATCTGGAGTTTTTTGCTTTATGCTGCATGTTTTGTGGGAGTCTAGTGATCCTTAAATAATTTCTCCTCACCCTATTTTCTAAGAATTTTTTTTAACATCATAAATATCTCTTACATGTTTTTCCAATTTTTCTTTTGTTCTTACTCAAATATTTCTTGTGGAACCTTTGATTTTTGTGGTTCCATTATTTCTATTCCCTTTTTCCTCCTGGGGTGTCTACTGCTCTGCTAAGGTTTCTCAGGTTTTCTTCTAATGTGTCTATACCACTCCTTATCTCTTTCTTTAATTATTTTCATTCCAATCACTCTTGGTATGTTTGTATACATTTTTTTGGTCCTGATTATAGTGACTATAGACAATTTTGTTCATCTGGAGTTTTGTCCTTGGATTCTCTTACCCTATTGTATTTCTGTACTGTTTGGAAGCCCCTCCCCCCTTCTCTGTCTATTTTTAAATTTTAACTTTTTTTTTTCATTCTATAAGGAATAGAGGACTCAGACTGAAAAGCTTTCAAGGAGGAGACTCTCCTGGTGGTGGCTGGGGAAGACCCCAGTGATTCTCTTTTCTCACTACAGTTACTTTTAGACTGCTCTGGACATTTTAGCTGCTCGAGACCCTGCCACATGGAGCCGTCAGCATAGGAGGCTGACAGCAGCGCCAGACACCTGAGTGGCTGGCAAAGGACCTTGGTGACTGTCCATCCCACCTGCTGTTCCTTCCAGACTTCCTCAGATTCCACAGCTGCTCTAATCTCAGCCACACAAAAACTTCAGCCTAGAAGCCAATGTCAGGATGGGGAGTTGATAGTGAAGCCCTTTTGTTTTGTGTTTGTGGTAATTACCTTGGGGAATATACTCTTTTAAACTGTTCTTTAACTTCATATGACACATTCATTACTATTTTTGACATGGTAGTAGAGACAGATGAATTTAGGCAAAACTTTTTCCTTTATTGTATTGTCAAAAGCCCTCTGACCTGGGTTTGAGTCCCACTTAATACTTGTGTAATCTTAGACTATCTCAGATTTAAGCTTCACTTTCCTCATCTATCAAATGTTAATGTTGTGAGGCAATTGCTTTTGTAAGTCAATATTTTATATTGACATAATGTAAATAATAGATTATTTTATATTTATGCATTATGCAAATAATAAAATAAACAGCAAAATATAATATTTTAATATGTCAACAAGTTATTTTGTTATTAATTATGTAGTCAATTATTTATAATCTTGTTAATAATCATTGTTTTTATTTGTGTAGCCTTTAGCTGTTTCCCTGAAGAAAGGCTACTACATCACATTATTCAAAGAGGGTTATTTCAAATTTTACATAACACTGAACCCACCAAGTTCATGCCCAGCTGAAGCATCATCTATGATCTTCATTTTAGCCTCTGCTGGCCTAGTTAAAAGTCATTCTTTGCTGTGCTTGGGGAATCGATACTGGGCAGATATGACACCTGGTTCTCCAATGCTAGGATCCCAGGGTGCTCCTATGATGGTGTAATGTTAATGGGATATAAGATCTTCCCCACCCATTAAAAGGCCTCAAGTAGAGAGCTCTTTAAAGGAAGCTTGCTTAAGGGAGGTTTGCTTATAGGAAGGTTTTAACACCTTTTTTTTTGTATGTGTGTGTTAAGTCCTCCTGACTCCAGGCCTACTGGGCCTACTCACTTCGCTACCTAGCCACACTGGTTTTAACACCTTTTGTTAATTAAGCACTGAGTCAGGAGGGTTGTGATGCCCTCTGGCTCTATCTATCTATCTATCCTCTTAGGTTAGCATTTTGCTTTGTGGCTCACTCATTGGAAGAGTGTTCTCATGATTTGACCAGATGAGACTCTGGGTAGCTGTCAAAGAGCCCCCCAGTTTTGAAAAACTCAGACGGTGCTTCTCTCTCTGGCGACTAAGCATGTATTGCCTGGGTCAGACAGTTGGATCTGCCTGTTGATCTGTGCTAATTTCTCAGACAGTTGGAAGCCCTGTCTGTTGGTCTTTATTTCTCTGCTTGTATTTTCTCTATTTTCTTTGGATTTTTTCTGAAGTTCAAGGTGATGATTTTTCCCTTGAACTAATGAGTGTAATTAAAAAAGATTGTTGACCTATTGAACAGCTGCCTTTCCTAGTTGAGCAGATCTAAGAACCTGTGCTAGCAGACATCTTGGGTATACCAGTGTGGTTGCTGCTACAGATAAATGGCCTTTGAACTTCCTTCGGGTAAGAGAGTCTGATCCCTTTTCCTAGAATCCAAAAGAACAAATGAAAAGCCAAGGACTAGGGCCTGTTCCTCAGGTCACATGGCTTCAGAGGCGCCAAATGCTTTAAGGCCTCTCTTCCTCTACAATACAATGTCTCATTGGATGCTATGGGCAAAGAAGTCACTGAATGAAGAAAGACAAAGAGGAAATAGCTAAATCTGACAGGCCTTTTTAAATGCCTTCACAGCCTCCTCTCTTACATGTGCTTAGGAATTGGAACCTGTTATAGAGTGTCTACGCAAGTTCCAATGCACTTCCATTCTGTCTCCAAAATTCTCCTGGAAGCTAGACTCCATAGCTTCTTCCACATCTGAAAGATCACATCTGCTGCATAAGCTGATGGTGTCTACACTTGCTCCAGACCCCTATCACATCTGCATGATCTACTTTCTTGGAAGGCCAAATATGTGAGTACCTCTATATTGCATTCTCTGTCTAAAAGATCAATATATAAGAAAGCCTTTTTCATCCTTCTGATTCTATCCTCTCCCTGAGTTCTTCTGCACGCTCTAAAGGCCTTAACTGATCCCTTTTTGTCTTAGGGAAGATTCATCTTGGGGGCATGGTAGTGACTGTGCTGACTTTAACTGATGGAGGAAGATTAGGTTCTGACCAATGTATGTACTGAACAGAGATCCTTTCTAATGGCCCCATTCATTATGGTCATTTTACATTTTATTATTATTAAATCATTTTAGAAAACCCAGAGAGTATAACACTTTCCCTGACTACTTAAAAGAAAGAAACCTGAAGACCTTCTCTCCACCCTTGCCATACTTTTTGAAAGTATCTGCCATTTTTGAACTGCCTGGTTTTATTCTTTGCAACGATACTACCCATTTCAATGGTAAGTTCTGCATCCATTTAGCAGATGAAGGCAGATGGGTTGCAGGGCTATATATGTGGAGCTACAAGCAACCACAGAGTTCAGCTAATCCAACCCTCTCATTTTACAGAGCAGAAAACAAAGGCTCAGAAGTCAGTCACACAGTTAATAAACGTCAGAGGGGCTTGCATTTGGACCGACGTCTTACGACTTCAAAGCCCATTGCTCTTCTTATTGTACCACACTGCCTCCTGGGGGGAGGGAATTAATTCTCTCCAGTTGGTCCTGTGCCCAGTCTTCAAGGCAAGGCCAAGCAGGCTGGGATACAAATGATGGAGAAAGATGAAACCAGTGCTTACGAGGAAGCTGAGTGAAATTGAAAAGGGTGAGAAATAGGAAATAACTGATGTGAGTAAAAATCTGTTTCTCCTAATCCAGATATCCTTGACACTCCTCCAGTGAGCTCCCAGGTCCAGTCTATTTAATGGTACCAGTTTCTAGTCATTTCCCCCTGACTCACAGCTGGGGCTCGTTTTGATTGGGACTGTCATCTGTAAATTGTTGTCAGTGAGGATCTTTGAGAGTTAATTGGTGAAAATGACCTGGAAGGTGTTGGGGGACATGGTGGTGGTTATCAGAGACATGTGGGGGGACCAGTTTTCTTTCTTACGCCCAACCCCATTCCTCCATTGGTGAAGCTGCTGGAGTCAAGAAACAACTGGCTTTGAGGGTTGAGCTAACTTTCCAATTTAGGAACTAGAAAGCCCTGCAGATGAGACCCCATCAAACAAAAGTGCATTTCTGAGCCCTGGTGGGAGAGGAGGGCAGTGGCAGGCAGCTCATGTGAAAGGAGATGGAAGCTGTCATTTGGAAGGACTTCAAAGGCTGACTGGAGGCAGTCCCGTTTAAGGCCCCGCCAATGCCAGCATGTTCAGGCTTCTAATCACAGTGTATGAACTGAGTTCCTGAATCTGAGAAGGAAAATAATTACATCTCTTTTAATCTTCCTTGCATCCTCTCAAATAGGAGCCATCTCACAGCAGGCCAGAGGAGTTTACAACCAAGAAGAATGAGTGCTGGAATGGTTTGATGTTTTTTGCTTTCTTTTTGGTAGTCTTACATGGAAAGAGGCCAAAGCACTAAGATAATGGGAGAAAAGCTTCCAAGATCTGAAAATGGGCTGAAAATGAAGGAAAATTCCCTTATGTTCATGTCCCGGGGTGGATTGTAGATGGATACATACCAGCAAAGGTCTAGAAGAGTGACAGCTCAAGGTCCCATTGCTATATCTTTTGGCAGTCACCCAATGATGAAATAGGGAAGCACCCAAAGCATCTTTGGGGCTTCAGCCAAGCCAGGCCAAGACATTTGGGTACTTGGGACAAAGTTTGAAAATTGTGCCTTGCATGTGTTACTGTCTATCAATAGCTTTGAGAGGCTTCCACTGGAACAGTGTCCTATAGTCGATCCTCCACATGGTGCCAGAATGTTATTCCTAAAGTATAAGTCTGATCATATCACTCCTCTGCTCAAGAAGTTTTGGTGACTCTATTATCCCTAGGATCATTTAAAGCCCTTTTCAACCTGGCTCCAAGCTGTAATTTCCAGTTAGGACATTGCCTCCATCATTCCCTTCTCATCAGGAAATTGGACTCTATCCCTGGAAAATCCCTAAGCTTTGGTTCTATCTTGTTTAATTCCAATCCTCTGAAGCACTCCTCTCCTCAGACAAACGTAGCCATGACACTTCATGTGTATCATGGCCTGCCCCCCACCTCTCCCTACCCCAGTTTTTGATCTCTCCTTTATTACTTTCCCTGATTAGAACATCTTCCTTCCCTCTTTTTTCTGTATCCCTTCTCTCTCCTCTCTCCTTTCTCCTTTTCCTTCCTCTCTCTCTCTCTCTCTCTCTCTCTCTCTCTCTCTCTCTCTCTCTCTCCTTTCTGACTTAAGTGGAGAGAAGCAGATGACTGAGAGATGTTGTGGAGGTGGCAGTAAGATTTGGGATTCATTTAATATGTAGGGTGAAGGAGAGTGGGCAGTCCAGGATAACACTAAGATTGTGAACCTTGGTAACCTGAAGGATAATGGTACCCTTAACTGAGAAAGAGAAGTTTGGAAGAGGAGTGGAACTTTTGGGAGAGAGAATGAGTGAATGACTTCTGTTTTGGACATGCTGAATTTGAAATGTCTATAGTACATTTAGTTTGAAATATTTGAAAGATAGTTGAAGATGAGAGACTGGAATGAGAGAGAGAGAGAGAGAGAGAGGGAGAGAGAGAGAGGGGGGGGGGGGGGGGGGGGGGGGGGGGGGCAAAGAGACAGAGACAGAGAGACAAAGACAGAGAGAGACAGAGAGAGACAGAGAGAAACAGAGAAAGACAGAGACAGAGAGACACAGAGAGAAAAGGGCCAGATATCTTTAAAAATATGCACACACATATAACATGTATACATACATGAATGACATACTATAATGCCAAGCAAAGGCAACTTCCAAGGTTCAAAATACCAGCATAGCAGCCCTCCATTTTATTCAGTGACAAATTAAGAGCAGAGAAAAGCAAAATACAGCATAATTCAAAATACAGCATTCACCAAGTGTAATTCAATAATTTCCAAATACTACTCCACCCCTGGGCAGTACATTCATTTAGTCAATCACAAAGTCCCTCTTCTCAAATAGAGATTGGTTTCCAATCATAAACAAAGTACATTCATCTGGTCAGTCGCAGCACACAAAAAAATCAAGCACACCTGGATCACAACTGAATTACAATTTTCATCAGTTAATGCTAAGCACCTTTTCCAAAGGGGCAATAGAGAGCACAAAGGCCATCTACCCCTGAGCACAGCATTTAATACCCAAAGAGAGGTCTATTCTTCATCTTGACTGGAGGCAAGTTCTCAGCAAACTCTGTTCCTGGGGAGACAAAGCTTAACAAGGCCACAAGATAGATTGCCAGTGTCCTCATTAATTCATTCTCTGTTGGCAGAACAGTCCTAGGACCCCTAAAACATCAGCAAGACCCTCTTCCAGGATCTCTGTAAACATATAAGAAAATCCTCTTCAGAGCTTCTGAACCAACAGCAAGGTTCCAGGACCTCTGCAACAACAGCACTGTCCTCCACCAGGGGACTCAATTCACTCTCTGTCTGCAGAACAGTCTCTGGACCCTTGAACCAACAGCAAGGTTCCAGGACCTCTGCAACAACAGCACTGTCCTTCACCACTGGACGAATCTGGCAAAACAACATCAAAACAGACAAAGTACTGGCATCACAGCCATATCTCCTCAGTCCTTGGCAGCTCCAGGTGGCAGCTCTCAAAAGTCCTGGGCAGCTTGAACTGGCCCTCAGCAATTCTCTCTCTCTCTCTCTCTCTCTCTCTCTCTCTCTCTCTCTCTCTCTCTCTCTCTCTCTCTTTTTCTTTCTGTCTCTCTCTTTCCACCTCCATGATGCTGCTTCCAAAAATTCTTCTGCCTCTCTTCCTCTGCTTGTGACTCTTCAAATCCATAGCACCAGCTCTTCCTAGTTCAGCCCTCTCTTTTCATGTCAACAAGTCCATCCCACAAGTGGGATTCACAAGCTCTGGGTTTTAACACTCAACCTGAAAACCAAGCCAATATAGGGGGATCTTTAAATTCCATTACGATTACACACACACACACACACACACACACACACACACATCTATGTGACATCTATACATATGTATATATCTTCATAGAGATTATAATCAAACCCATGGGACTGACCAGAAGAGGGAGCAGAGGGTCAAGGATAGAGCCTTGGGATACACCCACACTTAGGTAGTGTGCTATACTTGATGAATGTGCAAAGAAGATTGAGAAGAAGTGGTCAGAGAGGTTTTAGGAGAAGATAGAGCAATGTCAAGAAATGGAAGAGTATCCAGGTGAATAGTATCAATAGTGTCCAATGCCATATGGAAGCCAAGAAAGATGAGAATGAAGAAAAAGGCCATAAGACTTTGCCCTGAAGGGATCGCTGTAAACTTGTTTCAGCTGAGGATCATAGACCTGTAGCTTGTGAGAACGTTAGAGATCATCTCATCTAATCCCTTCATTTTATAGACAAGCTCACAGAGGTCCAATGGGATTAGGAGCTTGGGCAGTAAATATCAGCTTGGGGATTTGAGGCCGGGTCTTTTCACTCTTCAGCCAATTTTCTTTCCATCACTATGGAAGCCAGACTGCCAAGGAATGAGAAATGAGAGGAAGTGTGGGCAACTGAGTACAGACAACTTTTCTTAGGAGTTTGGTTGTGAAAGAGAGGAGATAAGAGGGGATGGTGGAGTCTAGGGAGCATTATTTTATTTAAGAATGGAGAAAAATTGGAGACTTTTTTTTACCTTTTGAAGGGGGGAGAGCAGGGAAATTGGTGTTAAGTGACTTGCCCAAGGTCACACAGCTAGTGAGTGTTAAGTGTCTGAGGCCAGATTTGAACTCAGGTCCTACTGACTCCAGGGCTGGTGCTCTATTCACTATGCCACCTAGCTGGCCCAGTTGAAGACATTTTTAGGCAGCAGAGAAGGAGCCAATAACTAGGGACAGGTGGAGATTTGACACAAAAGAAATGATTGTCTTTACTTGTATTTACTTATTTATGGACAAATGGTTCCCTATAGAATACTTTGAGGACAGGAGAATTGTTTCCCTTTTACCTTTGTAGCTTCAGCACCTAGAAGTGTTCCTGGCACATAGTCGACATTTAATAAATGTTCATTGGTTAAAAGATTAATGTCTAAGACTTGACTTTAGACAAAATCAGTGCTTCTATACATATGCCATGGAGAATAGAATTTTCAGATGTTAAATAAATATATGTTCATTTATGTAAAATAGTAATATTAAAAAGCCTTCCTTTTTGTGTCCCCCAGAGTATTGTATTTTAGGCATCTGATTATCTTGACCTCTGCCTCATTCTCAGCACTGTAACCTCCCTGTGTTCCTTGCCTAATGGAGTCTAGTTCCTTATGTGATACCTCAGGGGGAACAAAGACTTGAGGGTCTGTCTTGCAGAAGATGGGTTAAAGTCTTCCTATTTGACCTAGAGAGAAGAAACTGAAACAATGGATGGGAGTTGTAGAAAGGCAAATTTAGGCTCAATATCAGGGAAATTCTTTTCCCCTAATTATTAGAGCTAACCTAAAGTATAATGGGCTGTCCAGCCAGTGCTTGGTTCACCATCATTGAAAATTTTCAAGGAGAGACTGGATGGCCATTGGGTGGGTATGTTACAGTGTAGGGGCAGGGGGAGTTCCCCTTTGGGTTATTTGGAATAGATGGCCACTGAGATCTCTTCCAACATTGAAATTCTATGATTCAATAGTAGGGTTGCCTCTTTTCCCTCTAGAGGGAGGAGTTAGATTGTTAGAATTACTGACATTATTAAGTGTAAACTAATGAGAGAATATGTGTAAAGCATTTAGCACAGTTCCTGGCACATAAAATGCTTATTAATATGCTATATATTATGAATAATATATGTATGTCTATGTTTATTCATTTTCCTTCCCCCTTTTGCCACCAAAGGAATTTTATTAGTCCTTGTGTTTATCCTCATCTGGCCTAATAAAAATTCATATATTCAGGTATCTTTGGGGGCTGTTCACCCCCATTGGTGCATTTGTAAAAAGCTCTAGCTCCCTTAGTCTTCATTGCTACAAAACCCCACAGAATCTAACCTCCAGGGCTATTCAGAATGAGCCCAGACTATACAGGAAGGGATGGTTGCCTGAGGCCATTTCATAGTTCAATTCTTAGGACCAGAATCAATATGAGACCTAAAGAGCATGCAAATACTCAATGGCCTTTGTCCAATAGGTCAGTTTTTATATTATCAGTAGACCTAGTAGTTAGATTAAGTGAGCAGGATGTTCTGTCTCTGTGCCTTGAAATCCTGAACCACACTGATGGGCTGCCCTTTCACTACCTCCTCTAGACTTCCTTCCCCATATTTCCCAGGGATACAGTACATTCACCTGGCCAAAGTTTCCCATTCTGCCATCTTCCTCAGTATCTTATACTTCAAAATTGCCTGCCTTTTGACTTCAAATATGAAAAACAAACCAAACAAAAACCACATTCACTCTCTCAGGACTTCTATCACTTTCATTTAGCTGTTATATCAGGAGGGAAGAATCTCATTGGTGAGAGTTCTTTCCAGAATCTTTATATTTGGGAAGACATCCTTTCTCTTCTAGACTTAGCCTCTTTGTCTCAGCTGCTTCTGGTACAAGCTCCTTTTCCCACTTTTCCCTCTTTTTTCCTGGAACCACTATTTTGAGGAAGGACCCCAGACCAGCTATCCTTATTCTGAACTTGTTCACCATGCCCTTCCTTATTCATGTACCTCCTCCTCCACACCAAACCTCTCTCTTCAGTACCCTTTTATGGGATTTTCCCCCAATTAGAATATAAACTCCTTGAGGGTAGGGGTTATTTTTCTTTTTGCATGTATTTGTACCCCCAGTATGTCAGACAGGGCCTTGCACACAGTAAGAGTTTAAGAAATGTTTATTGATCATCATATTAGGGTATGAGTGCATTTGAGAATTTTCATTTCAAAAGAAGTTGCTTATTGGCCAATTGAACCTGAGGTTGATAATATTTTAGGCAATGCCACAAAGTCCAGAAAAAAATAGGAGATATTTTGGGAACAAGGATCTATTAAATACTTCATAGTGACAATTAAATGACCATGAAGAGGTTTAAGGTTTACAAAATATTTTACATATATTATCTCATAGCTCAGATTTTCATAGATTTTCATAGATTTTCTCTGCCTCTCTAAAGATCAATTCTGCCCTATTCTCTTAAGTCCCAATCTGGACCTTTTGCATTTTTAGGGCTTCAATTTCATACTATAAAGATGGGAATAGGGATAAGAGGATTGAAATAAAAAGGATGTTTTCTTCAATTAAGAGCAAGAGGCTCAACTTGGCTCCAGGGCTTTCCCTATTTGGAATATTTCTAAAATATATTCCATGGTTGGAATTATTTAGATTTGACTGTAAAACTTATTTTGATTTAGGTTTCTATTGGGTTTGAAAATACCAGGTAGCAGCAAGCAGTATTGAACAAAAAGCTGAACCTGAGGGTTCTAGAATTCATCAGACTGCCTGGAAGTTCTTCGTTCTGTTCTAGAGCAACTTCCTTTCTCCAACACTACTCACACGTTGTTGCATTTGTCCTTTTTCAAAGAGGACCGTGGCATCAAGGAATTGACAACATGACTTGCAGTTCACTTTGATTTGAGTGAAGGAGGACAGTGCAAGGTTACCAGTCTCACTTTCTCCTCCAGGACCATCTGGGTCCAGTGACCAGATATTCATCAGGAAGACTGGAGATGGGCTATTCACTGAATGGGCATTATTACTTCACTCAAAGTTAGAACCTGAGAATTCATCCAACCTTACTAATCCTTCATTAACTAGAAACCAGCACTATGAATGGGAAGAGTTAGTGCTGGGCATGTCATTGAGATCTCTGAAGGCTGCCGAAAAGTTCAACACCCTCCCAATCTTCCTCCTTGCCCTTTGCCCCCAAATACATCCCCCTTGACTTGCCATGATTCTTGATATTCTCATTGGTGGAATCATTCTTTAGACTCATGAATTATCATCAGGTAGGCCTTGTTAAGATATTCACGTTATCTTCAAAGAATAACTCACTAGCATATTAACCCATTTGTTCAGATTAGCTTTTCAGATAATCTAGCTGAGAGCCCAGCAAGTTTAGAATACAGACGGGTAAGTACTAATTGATGGTATAGGGAGGTAAAGTAAGGAGATGAGTGTGGAGTAGTGATTAAAGAAAGCAGACACAGGTGGGTGCTTCAGTGGGGTGGAAAGAAGGCTGACATTGAGTGATGATGCAGCAAAGCACTGGACATGATCAAATGAAGGGTGGAAAGATGGTTTTCACCACACTTTCTCAGTGACAGACAAACATGGAGTTTGTCTCTAGCATAACCCAGAAGTCTTCTACTCTGCTGCTCCTTCCATTGTGCAAGCTCCCAATCTTCCTACTTGTAAGTCAGGAGTTGGCCCTTCAGGATAGTTATAAGCTGTGATCCCTGGCACCGATAGCCCCAGATATGCTCAGAAAATTCTCACTCTTAACTCCTGGTACACCTGCCCCTTATCATCTAGGCCCTTCATGGTTGTAGCAAGCATTTTCATGACCCCCCCACTTGTTTTTGTCACATTTCACACTTAATTAGTCCCATTCTGTGTGACAGAGGCAGTCACATAGATGAGCAGGCATAGCTGGGTTGTGATCATCACAAAGTATCTCATTATATTATCCTTCCCTTCAACTCTCTCTCCCCAGCCTACACTCCCCCCACCCCCTTAAAAGCTTCCCTTTTCTTGTCAAGGTTACCAACATAGCTCTTATTACATAGGTTCACAATCCCCATGTCATTAAATTTTTTTTTCTTTGCTTTTTGGAAGGGGGAAGGCAGGGCAATTGGGGTTAAGTGACTTGCCCAAGGTCACTTGGCTAGTAAGTGTTAAGTGTCTGAGGCCACATTTGAACTCAGGTCCTCCCGACTGAAGGGACAGTACTCTATTCACTGTGCCACCTAGCTGCCCCTCCCATGTCATTTTTTGACTCCATTTTCCTTCACCTCACATATCCAATTCATTGGCAAATTTTGTGGTTTCTATCCCCACATATTGATTATTTGTGGGGAAGAAGGGAGGGGAGAGAGAGAGAGAGAGAGAGAGAGAGAGAGAGAGAGAGAGAGAGAGAGAGAGAGAGAATGAAATGAATAAGAAATGGATAATCTGCCACTCTCCCTTGGCTTTGTAACACATTTTTATATTTACATGGACACAAACACAGAAGGGTCTAATGATGTGGAAATTAAGCATTTCAAGCAAAATAAAGTATGCTGAGGATTTGGTTAAGGAAGAGGTGGGAAGCTACTGATTTTTCCCATTCTAAACTCTTCCCTACCCTTCACTCTATCCAAGGAAGAGACGATGTCACCTATTAGAATACAACATTTTATTCTAGGCAGTGGTTTTTTTTCCCTTCTTTTCCTTTCCTCTCTTCTCTAAGCTTGTTGTTTTTCTAGCTTTCCTTTTTTAGGAGGTAAAGGAGGTAATTAAGATGCCTTTTCCTTTCAACCCCTGATGGCCTGTAGATTTCATGGAACAACAGGAACATAATTCTATTCTACCAACATATTGCCTTCAGAAATACCCTCATTGTGTGCTCAGTGAGAGTTCTCTCTTTTTTTTATGGGTTTCTGAGTCCTATAGAAACTTTCTGTGCATTAGTCCTACTAAAACTTTGAGAATATGAATAAAGAGAAACATTGCCATCATCAAAGGACTTGCACAGGAAGGAAAGAAAAGGGAATGAGCATTTAAGTACCTACTATATGCCAGCTAGGGGTGGGGAACCTGTGGCCTCAAGGCCACATGTGGCCCTCTAGGTCCTCAGGTGCAGCCCTTTTATTGAATCCAAACTTCATAGCTCTTCATAGCCTTGAGGCTGCAGGTTCCCTATCCCTGTTAAGCACACAGGGCTTTATAAATATTGCCTTATTTTATCCTCACAATGACCCTGGGAGGTAGGTGTTTATTATTATTACTTTATATATTATTTATTTATCATATTTTTATATTATATATTTATTATAATATATCATACATAAATTATATTTATATATTATATATGTTTACATAATTACATATAATAATGATTTTACAGTTGAGGAAACTGAGGCTGACTGATCCCAAATCACACAATTAGACAAAAAGATTTATGTTCCAATCCTGCCTCAGATAGCAGTTGTCCATCTCCAGACCTAGTCTCTTATCCATTGCACCACCTGGTTGCCTTCATAGAGTAAGGAATAACATCAGGAAAACCTCAAAAACAAAATTAAGTGATGTGTGACAATGTACATAGATTACCTCCTCATAGTTGAGAGCTGACCAGGTATCCTGGCTGTTGTATGGTAATTTGGGGCAGGGTCTCCCATGGCAGGTGATGCAATTTATCACAGATATTTCTGTTTTTCTGGAAGGCTAGCTTGAAACACCATCTGGGGCAGAAGCATGTGGGCACTTCTAACAAAAAAATTCCAGGTCCTTAGGTTTGCTGATGTGAAGTAAGCATAAGAATGTACAGTTAACAGGTGAAGGATGGGGAGGGTGTTTGCAGACTCAGCCCGACACTGAGTCCTGTTCCATTCGATTTATATTATTTACCGCTCTCTTTGAGATACAAACAAGCCGTCAAAATGTTGCTAGGCATGCTGCTGTGTGCTTGTTTTAATGATTCCAGTACTTGCCATCCATCTGCATAATAAGTCTAGCTTTCAGAGGCAGTCGCCTGATTTTTTTTTTTTTTAGAACCTGCAGGGTTTTTTCCTGTCTCCTCTTTATTCAATTTCTAAAATGCATGTTCCTAAGAGGGCTACAATTACATTCACTGTGCTTGATTGAACTTAGCCTTTTTTAACTCAAGTATTTTTTCATTCACTGAACATTTCAACGTCTACACACTTATGCATAGAGCTGTGCCATTGTTTTTGTTTTTCAGTTGTGTCCAACTCTTTATAACCCCGTTGGGGTTTTCTTGGCAGAGATACAAGAGAGGTTTGCCATTTCCTTCTCCAGCTCATTTTTCAAATGAGGAAACTGAGACAAATAGGCTGAAGTGACTTGCTCAGGATCACATCGATAGTAAGTGTCTGAAGGCAGGTTTGAGCTCAGGAAGATGACTCTTCTTGACTCCAGGCCCGGCACTCTATCCAATGTACCACTGAGCTGCCCAAAGTAGTCCCTGCCCTCAAAGAGCTTATGGTCTACTGGAGGAGATACCAGGCAAACAACTACCTAGAAATTCTTCATGACCCCATTTTGGGTTTTCTTAGCAAAGATACTGGAGTAGTTTGCCATTTTTTTTTCTCCAGCTCATTTGCCAGATGAGGAAACTTAGGCAAACAGGTTAACTTGCTCAGGGTCACACAGCTAGTAAGTGTCTGAAGCCAGATTTGAATTCTTGAAGATGAGTCTTTCTGACTTTGGGCCTACTGTTCTATCCACCTTGTCACCCTGCTTCTTAGAGCTATGTTAGGCTAGGGTAATAAAATGATAGATAAAATAGCACTTTCTCTCAATGAATTTACATTCTAATAAGGAAGATGATGTGTTGACCAACGTAGTAACTACAAAACAGAAGTTGGAAGGTTAACAGAAGAGGCATGAATGAAGTGTTGTTCAAGATCACTGGAGGCAGCAAGGTCCAATGGAAAGAGAACTGGATATTGGAATAGGAGGGCTTAATTTAAATCCTAATTCTAAAACAGATCATTTATCCTCACTCAGTTTTCTCCACCAGAACAAGACTGAATCAGAAGTTGTTCCTTTAGTTATTTAAAAACGTTCTGAGGGGGCGGCTAGGTGGCACTGTGAGTAGAGCATCGGCCCTGGAGTCAGAAGGACCTGAGTTCGGATCCAGCCTCAGACACTTAACACACACAAAAAAACAAAAACCTAGCTGTATGACCTTGGGCAAGTTACTTAACCCCAGTTGCCCTCCAAAAAGCAAAAAACAAAACAAAATAAAACAAAAAATGTTCTGAAAACTATTTTTGCCAGGCTTCCATTGGGACTCATGTAACAACAACAAAAAAAAAAAGTTAAGAACTCCTGCACTAGAGGTACTTAAAGTCCTTTTTGGTTCTCATCCTATGAGGGAGAAGTCAGTTTTGGCCAGAGTGATCATGGAAGGTAAGTGGAATTTGAGATGGTCCTATAACATGAGATAGGGTTTCAACAGGTTTTGGGGGAGGGCATTCCAGGCCCTTTGCAGGAGCAAAGCTAAGAGAGTCTTCTGGATTGCCCCAATGCCTTACTGACCAGTAACTGCTTCATCTAGCTGTACAAGTCAATACCTCCATTGAAATAATTCAGGGATTTTCTCACCTGTAGATAATCAAAGGAAAAATTCCAAGCTATCCTCGACAAGTTTGGTGTTGTGTTGGTTATTTGACACAAATTTACTGACCAATTTTAGTTTGCAGGCTCTGCAAAAGGAGGAAGCTGGATCAATTAATCAATAAGGATTTATTAAGCTTCTACTATGTGCTACTATGACATGGTGCATCTAAACCTGGCTGGCTTCAGATTCAAGAGGGGCTAGGTTCAAATCCTGCACCTGATATATATTGATGATGTGACCCTGGGGAAGTCATTGAACCCCTGAGTGTTCTAGGCAACCCTCAAAGGCTGTATATTGCATTGGTAGAGGGAATTCCTTACTGGAAGTATTGTATATTGATAAAATAATGGATTTGGAAGGAAAAAAGAGGTCAATGATTAGGCACCAGAGATACAAAACCCAGATTGAAGTAGTCCCCACCCTCAAGGAATTTACATTCTACTAGGGAAAAAGTACACACAAAATGTATATGCAATAAATAGAGGTTGTGTGTGTGTATACAATACCATTTTTATCTGTGAGGTATAGTTAAGGAGAATCCATGGGAAAGCATGCACTGCCCATACCTAAGGCAAAACCTTAGAAAAAAATATACCTGGCTAAAAACTGAAGAATTCATTCAGGACACTTAGATTCGCTCTCAAGATTATGTCAACCAGTCAGCTGGTTAAAGATCCCTCAATATATCAAAAGGTGACATTGACACTCCCTCCTATCAACACAGATTTTGACCCTTCTATGACTTGGAAGATGGTTTTACAAAGTTGCTATGACCAAAAAATTCATTGGCCTGAAATTATCCTGGTGATGGGCCTCTTAGCATGTGGACATCAGACATAGAATCTACCCATGGACCATAAACAAAAGCTTTTATTTTTTTAACGACAAAACAAAACAAAAATTTTTGCTGACTGGTGCCCACTATGCCAGATGAGAACAGATTGAAGACAGATAAAATAAGAATTGTCAGACTACTTGAAAGCTATGATAAAAAAAAGAATCTGAATATAATATTGCAAGAAATTATTAAGAAAAATTGCCCTGAAGTTCTAGAAAAAGAGGGTAAAATAGATATAAAAAAATCTACCGTTAACTACTTGAAAGAGATACCAGGAAGAAAACTTACAGGAATGCTATAGCCAAGTTTCAAAATTCCCAGCTTAAAGAGTAAATATTGCAAACAGTAAGAAAAAAAACCCCATGATTTAAATACAGTAAAAAATAGTGAGGATTTCACAAGATGTAGCAGCTTCTATACTCCTATATCTTGTATTGCACTTGGAAAATGAAGTGAAAAACAGAGGGTTAGTTAACCTTGAAGTCTGACATGAGGAGAGAGCAGAAACCTAATTGTCACAACATCCAATTAACTTGACTAACTTGCTCATTTGGGAATAATAATGTCCTGAGAAAAAGGGCTCTAAAATGCTCAGCCAGAGCTAAGGTCCCTAAGCAAAATGAGTTGTTTTGTAGTTGTTTTTCTTGTGGTGTGATAATAGTATAATAAGGACAACAACATCAACTAGTATTCATATAGTGCTTTAAGGTTTGCAAAGCAATTTATGAATATTATCTCATTTGATTCTTGAAACAACCCTGGGAAGAAGGTACTATTATAGCACCCATTTTACAGATGAGGAAACTGAGGCACGGTGACTTACCCATAATCACACTGCTAGAAAGTATCTGAGGTTGGATTTGAATTCAGGGCTTCTCTGTATCTACATGATATCTGATTAGCTTGGTCAAAGACACTAGGAAATTTAGTCAATGATCAGGCTGTTTGATCTGTAGGACATCAAACACCTACATTCACTACATATTTTCATGGTGTTGAGACAGCTTATCAGGTACTCTCCTGGGTAGTGGATCATTCTTCCCATGAAAATAATATTTTTTCTTTATAAAATGAATCTTTAGGACACATATTTCAGTGTCTTTGGTTAAGAGTACTTGATTAAAGGTCCTTTCTTTGAGGAGTTTCAAGCTGAATTTGCAGTCTCTTTTTAGAGCAAGAGAGAGTTCTGTTAACCTGGGGTCTCCATGGGGTCTGTGAATAGATCTCAGTGGGTCTGTGAACTTGGTTGAAAAAAAATTTACATCTTTATTTCAATATAATTGTTTTTTTCTGTAATCTAGGTATTCTAGCAGCAAACTTCTCCCAAAGCCTTGCTTTGTAGAAAGTTTTGAACTTTCAGAACTTTCCAGATCCTTTCTCCATCAGCAGCTTGGCTGGGTTTCAATTCCACAGAATACCATGCATTGTTCCAGGCTAAGTGGATTACCTGAAATTTTACCATTATACCAATTGACTCAGTTTTTGATACATAACACCTTTTCAGCTCATTCACAAGCCTCTCCCCTCTGATTGGAGGGCTGAAGTTTACCCAAAGCTTTCCTTTAAAAAACGGATGAGCTTAATGATCTTAGAAAAATGTGGATAAGCTTACACAAAATAATGAAGAGAGAAATGAGCAGAACCAAAAAGACATTGTATACAGTAACAGCAATATTGTTTTAAGAACCACTTGGAGTGAATAAGTAATTTTCACTATTATAAAAACCCAAACTAACTACAAAGGGCATATGAGGGAAGACACTATCTGCATCCAGAGAAAGAATTGATAAATAGAAGCATACATAGAATAATTTTACATATATAGACAGATTTATGCTTATGGATACCATCTATGGGGGGGGGAGGGAAGAAAAAAAGAAAAAAAAAGAAATTTATAAAATAACTTTATATATTTAAAAGGAATATCAAGTTGTACATAATAGATTTGCCAGTTTCATATGCAATCATCTTTTCTATTATGCTATGGTATGGAAATTCTTGTTTTATTTCTCATTTTATTATTAAAAATAAATTTTATTTAAAATATTATTAAAAATAAAATGCATAAAGAGGGTTTTGGAAGTTCAGTATATTCCAAGTAATCTCTATCAGCATCAATGCTTGTCTCTAACTCCATTGAATACCATACCATACCGGTACTCTCTGACTTCCCTTCTTCCCCTTTCAGCTTCCTGTAATGTGTAATCTTTCCCCATTAGATTGTAAACTCTTTGAGGTCATACACTGTCTTTCTAATTTACATCCCTAGCACTTAGTGAAGTGCCCAGCACATAGTAGGCTCTTAATAAATGTTCATTGAATTGAATCTGTCTCTATTTTATATTTTTATGTAAAATCATCATTCCCTAGAAGAGTTCATAGGCTTCACTAGACTGCCAAAGGGACCTATCACTCACACACACACACACACACACACACACACACACACACACACACACACACACAAGAATCTCTGTTTGGGAGTGTTCCTTAGCCAAAAAGCTTTCCTTCCCCCACTTCCCTTTCTCCCATCCCCATAAAACTATGTAAGGGAAACAATTGGAATATCATATCATTGAGCCATCAGATGTTGAAACGTTTGTGATGAGCTGTTGTAGAAGCTTAATGACTTTTGAGTCCTGATATTAGCTATTAGCTATTTGGTGACCCTGAGCAAGTAATAACTTCTGTAGGTTTCAGTTTCTTTCTTTGTAAAATGAGGGAATTAAACTACTTAATTTCTAAGGTTCCTAGGAGTCTAACAGTCTGAGTGTGAATTTATGGGTCTGGGAGCATTGGTCTTGAATGGCTCCCTTCATCCCAGCACTGTTTATTTCTTGTTGTTTGCTTGTGTCTGCCTCTTCATGACCCCATTTGGGGTTTTCTTGGCAAAGATACTGGAGTGGTTTGTCATTTTCTTCCCTGGCTCATTTTACAGATGAGGAAACTGAGACCCAAAGGGTTAAATGGTGTGTCTAGGATTACACAGGGAGTAAGTGTCTGGGGTCAGATTTGAACTCATGATGAATCTTCCTGACTCCAGACCCTGCACTCTGGCACCATTTTAGCTGCCTTTAATTTGAATCTACAGTAATTTCTTTGGTTTTAGCTCATCAGCTTTTACACTTATATGACCATCAGACTAGAACTGGAAAGGTCCTTAGTGGCCAGAGTTCTATATTCAAAAATTACAGATGAGGAAACTAATACTTGGGAGGTTTGAGTGAGTTGCCCAAGTTCCCGGAGAGGCAAGATTCAAACTCAGGTTTTCTGTGTTCTTTCTCCACTGTTGTAGAATATTTCTCCAGAGTGAGCCCCTTATATATATACTGAGCATCTCTTCAGCATTTAAGTTCTTATGCCTACAGTTTTTCCTAGGTGAGTCTTGTTTTATGTATATGATAGGACCAAATTAGATTGAGGGAATGGTTACTATTAATTCAATTTGATAAACTTTGGTTAAGCCCCTCCCATGTTCAAGTCACTAGACCAAGCACTGGAG
Source organism: Gymnobelideus leadbeateri (assembly GCA_011680675.1). Lineage (NCBI taxonomy): Eukaryota > Metazoa > Chordata > Mammalia > Diprotodontia > Petauridae > Gymnobelideus > Gymnobelideus leadbeateri. The sequence goes on from WOXC01002638.1 coordinate 211,571, forward strand.
ATACAAAGACAAGAATGAAAAATGGTTCCTGCCCTCAAGAACTTACATTCACATGTACAACTACTAAAGACAACAATAATTTTCAGGGCAGTGTTTTCTTTGCCGTTTTCTGTGCTCAGATCCAAAGGAACTATTGAAGATTCAAATTAAGGGCAGCTAGGTGGTGCCTGTGGGCAGGGTCTGGAGTCAGAAACACTTATCTTCATGAGTTCAAATCTGGCCTCAGATATTTAGTCCCCATGTAATCCCAGGCAAATCATTTAACCCTGAGTGTCTCAGTTTCCTTGTCTGTGTGGTTTCCAAGGAACTGAATAAAGCTTGATTCCCTCCATTTTGGGTTGCTACCTAAATCTAGGGAATCCTTGTATGTCGACACCTGGGTGAAATTGGATATACATGTAAGTTTACATTCCAGATAGCCTTTGTTTCAACCTATGTTCCTTTCATTTTGCTTAGTATAAGGAAAGATATGACCTTCATTCCATTTCAGGTAGGTTTTTTTTTTATAGTGAATGTTTTTATAATTACAAGCCTGAAGTTGCCACTTTCCTACCCTCCAGAGAAGTCAGCAAGCCTGGGTTCACCTTGTCTACATCTTTCCAAGCTGCCTAGTGTGTGGGATAGTGAGGACAGTGATGGATTTGGAATCAGAGATCATTTGAATCAGGTCTAACACTTTGGGAAAGTCACAGAATTCTCTGGGTTTCTATCTCATCTAGGAAATGAAAGGTGAACTCTGTGATATTTTTTTAGCTCAAAATCTATAATCCTATTAGGAACAAAGGAATGGGAAGAAACAAGTATCTATCAACCACCTATTATGTGCCAGGAATTATGAAGCTGATCCTAACAACTACCTAGCTATAGTTATCTATATTTTACAGTTAGGGAAATTGAGGTTAAGTGACTTGCCCAGGGTCACACAACTAGTAAGTATCTGCGACTGGATTTACTCTAGACCTAGAGCCCTATCCACTCTATTCTTAGTTGCCTATAGGTAGGTTTATTAGACTAATAATCTTGCAAATTGAAAAACAAAAACAAAAACAGGAAGAGTTCAATATAGCTTTAGATAAAGTTACATCATTCCCATAGAACTTGCTTCTGCTCCTTTGGAGCAGATTGCATGGATCGTTTTTTAGCACATTAGCATGTGTTATGGAAATTATCATTTTATCATAATTGAGAAAATTATCCCTTAAGCTAAGCCCACCTCAGCTTTGAAGGATGAATTAAATAGGCTCATGGGGAGAGGCCTTTGAGAGGTCTTCTGGTCTGACCCCCTAATTTCACAATGCAGAGGGAGATTGTGACCCATCCCAATCACTAAGCTAGGGAACCATTGACCTGAAAATGGAATCTTTCCAGGTATCCTGACTCTCTCAGCCCAAGTCTCTTTTCCTATGCTGTTTCTGTTCTGTGGTTGTCCAAGTTCCAGCATCTGGAAAAATAGAAAGGGAAGAAAACACTGCAAGGGGTCAGGACTGCCTGCTTCGAGAGCTCCTTCCTCAGAGGTGCTCACCATCAATGAAGGAGTAATGTATTATATGTCAATGCCACTATCTTTTCCACGCCATTTTCCAAGAAGGGGAGTTTGAGGGAGACGGCCCCTTAATAGAAAGACTAACCTTTTGCTATGACAACTATTTAGTTGGGACATAGCTAAAGTACCCGGCTTGCAGCTGTCATTAACAGGGCCCTGCCAACCAGCTGACTGGTTAACCTGATCCACTTGGGTTTCGACACCACTGTCAGATTAAGGAATAACAGTATGAAAGATGAATTCAAAGAAGATGTAGCTTAGGAAATGTCAAACTTGGCTTCCTTTGGAAAACATTTAAGAAAAGCCTTATTGAAATGTGTTTCTTTCCCTAATTTCTCACCGAATCTCACCAATGTCACCAAAAAGCATAAAGGAGGACAGTAATTGTTCCTGCAGCTGTACTGTGTCTCATCTCCCACCTCTCTTATTACTCAGCAGGGCTTCCCACATCCTATAAACATGTTTAATGATGTAGAGGGTTAGTGTGCTTTTAGAGAATGGAGGTGGGGCCGGGGGAGGGAAGAGTCCCAGCTGAACCAGCTTCCTAAACTACCGTGTTATGTTTTCCTGATGTTTTTAATCAGAGACAATACAACTGCATAGGGACAGTACACATTCTTAATGCAGAACACATGGCCAGTTTGGGAGATAAATAAATGTCTTGATACATGTTCTCATTTCCATTCACTCCTCCCATTCCAGGTTATTTCTCTGAAAAATATGAACATGAAAAATCTGTTTACTTGGTGCATGAGCCAAATGCATGCTCTCCTTTGGGTTTCATTTTTTTTTTCAGATCTTCTGCATTTTTTTTGGGGGGGGGGAGAGTGTAGCTGTTGAAGGCTAAAAATACCCCACAAGTATTTTCATAAAATCTGAAAATGTTTATCTTCATCAACACACTGCCTTTTGTTGGGTATATGAAAATGACTTCTGATTTATAAGGAATAAACTTCTTGGGATTGGCTGAGAGAATGAGGGTTCTAAAACAAAATGTGTGTGTGGGCATGAATGTAGATCTATGCAAATACATAATACTGGATATACTACAATGAACTATATCCCTATTTATAGCTGTATAATATATGGTAAATGTGTAACAACTTGCTCTCCAGGAAAAAAGTACCCTCATGTACTTTTAAGTTAATTTGCATTACTAACACATCTTAAATCTTAAATAAATAAATAAATTAGAGTGGAGTCATGAACTTTATCCTAAGGTGGCCAGAGACTGATTTGTTGACCAATTTCCAGTGATTTCTTAGGTCTCCTAAGGACTTCATCATTGAGTTGTGCAGGAGTGGCAAGGCTGCAACTTTTTGCCCAGGGTTTCATGCTACATGTTGTGGCACCCCAGGGTGGGCCCTAATTATTATAGCAAAATGACTCTTTTAAAATATTTTCCATAGCTTGAGAGGTGTTGCAGTATGGTAACTATAAGACCAGCCTGAGAATCAGAAGCTCTGAGCTTAATGCCTATCACCTATAAACTATAAATTATGAGGGAGCTGTCATCAGTATGATGATTTTCAAGGATAGAGATGATTTCTGTACTATGAGTTGCCTACATCAAGTTCAGTAAAGAACTATTTATTAAGTACTTATGTGCCAGACACTGTGCTAAACTCTGAGGATATAAAGAAAGGCAAAAAATAGTCCCTGCCTTCAATGAGCTTGCAATTGAATGGGGGTAGACAACATGTAAAAAGAAACTGAAAAGTGGGAGAAAAGAGAAGGAGAGAGGGTACCAGGGCCATGAGGAAATCTTGCAGCTGGTGGGAAATGTTGAGTTGGTTGCTCTGGCCACCCTCCTTATATGGGGAATCTAGGAGGATCTTTTCAGTGCCCACCTTCCATCCTTTCCATTCAGATGCAGGGAGAGGCCCCATTTCAGTCGATGTGATCTGGAGAAATTGCAAGGGGGAAGAGAATATGTAAAATGGGTGGGAGGAGGTATGTGCAATGATTGGGGGGCAAAGTCTGGAGAATCAGAAGTAGGGCCAGGAGAGGAATGAAGGATAACTGGCCCAAATCTTTCTTCAAAATGGAGACTCTGGGGGGAATTTAACAGTGACAGAGTGGGGCTGAATGTGTGAAGGTAGCTTCCAGGGTGAGAAGGCAGAAGGCAAGGGGGGGATTTTCAGATTCTATCTTAAGCTCAACATGTCTAAAGATGAAGTCATTTTATTCCGCTCTCTCTCCCCCAACCTTCCTTTCCCTTCCTAACTTTCCTGTTACTGTGTCAAGAGTACTGCCATCCTCCCACTTACCCAAGCTCATGCCCTAAGTGGCATCTTTGACTCCTCAATCTCTCTCTCACCTCACATATTGGATCCGTGACCAAGACCAATCATTTCCACCTTTGTAAAATGTCTCATATATGTGCCCTTCTCTGCTTTGAAAATGCCACTAACAATGATGTAAGCCCTTATTGCCTCATACCTGGACTATTGAAACAATCTCCTGGTTGGCCTCCCTGCCTCAAGCTTTCCCCCATTCCAATCTGAAGTCAATCTCCCTAAAACAAACATCTGAACATATCATTCTCATATTTAATAAACTTCAGTGGCTCCGATTACCTCCAGGATCAAATATAAAACCCCCCTGCTTGACTTTCAAGGCCCTTCATAACTTGACCCCATCCTTCTAGTCGTCTTACACCTTACTCCCCTTCACCTGCAGTGGCACCAACCTCCCCAGTAATCCTCAATGATAATACTCCATCTCCAGACTCAATTGTTTTCACTCACTGTCCCCAAATACCTGGAATGCTCTCCCTCCTCATCTCTACCTCCTGACTTCCTTCAAGTCTCATCTAAGGTTCCCTCCCCTTCAAGAAGTCTTTCCCAGTCCCTCTTATGCTTAGTGCCTTTTCTCTGTGATTATCCCGTTTATCCTGTATATATCTTGTTTGTATATAATTGCTTTCACGTTGTCTCCCCCATTAGACTGTGAGCAGGAGACTTTTATTGTTATTGCTTCTTTTGGGTGACATTTTTTTGTATCCCTAGAGTTTAGTACACTGCTTGACACATAGTAGGGACTTAAATGCCAGCTGATTGGCTGAGAAAGCAGTTGAGGCAGGGTGGTGAAGTCTACAGAGTCAAAATCAGAGTCAGCAGGATGAAATTCTAGGTTTGTATAACCAAAAAACAAAACCAAACAAACAGGATAACCTTTAGCTCCTGGAAGCATCCCTTTTGATTTTGTTTGCTTACCACTGAAATAATTAACATTTTGTCTGTGATTTTGTTAATTGATCTGCTTTTCTTAAAAAAAAAAATGGTAAAATTAGATGACCAGGGGTCATCTTGCTTTTAGTCAGGTGATGGGTTGGAGCTAAAATGTTTTCTTCTTTTATCCAGAGTGGGTCCAATGAGATTCAGAGCAGACTATCGTAAAAGACATAAAAAGTGCCATATAACCACTCTGTGAAGTCTGTTCAGAAATCCCTTTGGTTCTTCTTTGTGACTTGTATGAACATAAAGCTTGGGTGAACTAACATGATTGATTTAGATGATCTTTGGCCTATTTCTGAGCTGGCCAAACCAACTCCACAGCCTTCAGTTGACTGGGGAGCACTCCACACAAAAGCCATAGCACACATACTATGTCCAGGTATACACTGCTGCCAGGTCAGCTGCACCCCCAGGCTGAACTTCTATGGACAATTGGTCAGTCACCCTCTTCTCCCGACTACTCTTTTCTCTCTGGGTTTTCACAATGTCCCAAACACCTGGTTCTGCTCCTACCTGTCTGACTTCCTTTTGCTGGATCTTTATCCAAGTCACACATGTTACCTGTGGGGGTCCCCAAGGCTCCACTTTGGCCCCTCTTCTCTTTTTCCTCTATATTGTTTTACTTGGTCCTCTAGTCAGCTCCTTTGTATCTGATTATAATCTTTGTGCAATAAATCTCAGATTTATTTATCCAGCTTTAACTTCTCTACCCGAGTTAGTCAGGTGGTGCAGTGGTTAGTGCTAGGCCTCCAATCAGGAAGACCTGAGTTCAAATCTACCACAGGCACTTCCCAGCTGTATGACCTTAGGTTATAGGTGACTTAACCCTGTTTGTTTCAGTTTCCACATCTGTAAGACTGAGCTGGAGAAGGAAATGGCAAACCACTGCAGTATCTTTGCCAAGAAAACCCTAAATGGGGACACGAAGAGTCAGACATGACTGAAATGACTGGATAACAACAACAAAAACCTCCCTACTGGTTTCTAGTCTTGCATCTCCAACAGCCCATTGTACATTTTAACTGGATGTCTTACACATGTTTTAAATGAAACATATTTAAAACTGAACTCATTATCTCCTCTTGCCCCAAATCCTGTCCTCTTTCTAACTTCTTTATTATTGAAGAGGATTCCTTCATCCTCCCAGTCACCTGGGCTGCCAAGTTAGGTTTCATCCTTTTATACCTTCACCCCCTATAGCCAACGAAATTCTGAGACATGTCCTTTATTTCCTTTGTAACATCTCTTTTCCCCTCTGTCACTGCTACCTTTTAGACCATTATACTAGCACTTTGGTTGGTCTCCTGGCCTCAGGTTTCTCCCCACATCAGTCCATCCTCCACTTTGCTGTCAAAGTGACCTTCCAAAAAACATAGGTCTGACCATATCACCCTCTTCATCCCCCAATGTAATCATTGGCTCCCCATTACCTCCAGGATAAAATATAAACTCCTTTGTTGGCCTCTCAAAGACCTTCATAACCTATCCTTCCCTTCCATTTTCCTTAAACCGTATCCTACTCTTCTCTGAACTCCAATGTCACTGGTTTCCTTGAACAGCATGCTCCATTTCCTGCTTATTTTCACTGGCTGTTTCCCACACTTGGAACTCTTCCCCTTATTCCTGTCTCCTACCTTCCTTGGCTTTCTTCAGGTCTCAGATAAAGTTTCACTTTTTGCAGAGGGACTCTCTGTATTTCCCTTAATTCCCTCTGTGAATTATATCCAATTTATTCCGGATAGATTTTGTATGCATATAGTTGTTTACATATTATCTCTCCCATTAAACTATTACTCTTTGAATGTAGGGATTTTAAAAAACTGACTTTGTATCCCCAGAACTTGGCACATTGCCAGGCACATTATAGGCATGTAACAAATGCTTGTTGGCTTATTGACCTCCTATGGCTAGACCTCATCTTTAATAGACACATGTGCACACCCATATAATAAAGGTCATGGTAACAGAGTGACAGTTTGGCCACCCAAGTCAGAACCGGTTTTCTAAATCTGATTATCAGTGGACTTTATAGATGGAGTCATCTCTATTTTAACCCTCTGGGTAATTCTAAAGGAGGAGCTAGAGTCACTGGGTTTTAGTACAATAAGGGCAGTCTAGCTTGTAAGAGATTCTATAGTGTTTTTGGCAGCATGTAGGTTGATGCATGACTTGCAGTGTGTGTGTGAGTGTGTGCAGATAAGAGCAGTGTCAGAGCACACCCTGTCTCTATTAATAGGAGACAGGGACAGTGAAGGCTATTCTGTCCAAATGAGTTGTCTCTTTTTAGGAGAGCTAAACATTTTTTTTTCAATGTAGCTTGGACTCGAGAGTGACTCATTCCTCTGAATGCCCTAGGACAAGAGTTTTGTAATTGAAATCTATGAATTGAAACAATACAGATTTTGATAACTCTATTTGGGTATAATTAGTTTTCTTTGTAATCCTGTCTTTTTTATTTTATGGACTTAGAAACATCATTCTGAGGAGGTATGTCCAAGCACCACCAGACTGCCAAGGGGTCCAAGACACACACACAAAAGCTAAGAACTCCTGGGATGAGGGGACTATGGTATATGTGTGTGTGTTTGTGTGTGTGTGTGTGTGTGTGTGTGTGTGTGTGTGTGTGTGTGTGAGAGAGAGAGAGAGAGAGAGAGAGAGAGAGAGAGAGAGAGAGAGAGAGAGAAAGAGGAAGGAAGGGAGAGACAGACAGAGAGACAAAGAGACAGAGAGAGACACACACACAGAGCATGGTGATGATAGAAATTTTCTTTTGGTTGTAGAACTGTGACAATATGTAAACCTAGCATATATCACACCTCCTTAGGTAGAATTATCCTTCTGTAGTTACCTACTAAAGAACTTTCTAAATGTTAGTTTTTATGAACTCCTTCTTTAAGGACATATACCAGAGGAGTATCCTACAGGTTCTATATCATAGGAAGTACCTCTTACTGGTGGGGATGGGATGGTGAAGGGTTCAGTATTCAAGTTTTGATTGTGTCCAATTCTTTGTGACCCAATTTGGGATTTTCTTGGAAAAAGATATTGGAGTGCTTTGCCATTTCCTTCTTCAGCTCATTTTACAGATGGGAAAACTGAGGCAAACAGGGCTAAGTGACTTGCCCAGGGTCACACAGCTAATAAGTGTGAGACTGGATTTGATCTTATGAAGATAAGTCTTCCTGATTCTAAGCCTACTGCTCAATACACTAGGTCACCTAGCTACCTATAGTGAAGGGAAGTTAGGTTTATTAGGAGACTGATGGAAATAACATTATCTCATTTGATCCTGAGAATGACTCTGTGAAGCAGGTACACTCTTATTCCCTTCAGAGAGTAATGTGACTAGCTCCAGACCATACTACTGCTAAATGCACTGAAGCCAAATTTTAACCTGACTCATGGCCTAGCACACTATCTCTTGTATCACTTACTGCTATGAAACTCAGGATTGGCTTCAGATTTCCGGTTTCTGCTTCTGCTGTTATCAGCCAATAGACTTTTGTGGAGTTGGGATACAGGTAGGGGTGGTGACAGGTGGGAATGGGAGGACTTCATATGCCTCTAAGCTGGTCCCTGCACCAGCTTTTTAGAGTTTGCTTTTGGCATCACTACTCCTCTCACTTGTTCTAAGGTTTTTGGCTTTTGTGAACCATGGTCCCCTTCTTAGAATCACATTTTTAAATACATAAACTATGAGCATGATATTTATAAAAATAACACTTAGTCCTTTGACGTGGGTATATCCATTTGTTCATTCATTCAACAAACAATTATTGAGAACCCACTATACAGATTTTATTTTTTAGTGAATTATTAGTTTTTAACATTAATTTTTACAAGATTTTGGCTCTAAATTCTCCCCCTTTCCCCTCCTCTCCTCCCCAAGATGGCATGAAATCTGATATGGGCTTATACAGGTACCATCATATTAAACATATTTCCACATTATTCATGTTGTGAAAAAAGAATCAGAACAAAAGGGAAAAACCACAAGAGTGAAAAAACAATAAGAGAGAAAATAGTATGCTTCCATGTGCATTCAGACTCCATAGTTCTTTCTCTGGATGTGGATAGCATTTTCCACTTTGAGTTTTTTGGAGTTGTCTTAGATCCTTGCATTCCTGAGAAGAGCTAAGTCTAACAAAGTTAGTCATTGCAGCATGTTGTTGTTACTGTGGACAGCGTTCTCCTCATTCTGATCACTTCACTTGGCATCATTGTCCTGCCTTGTCATGTTAACCCATCTGATAGGTATGATGTACCTGTACTCTACACATTTTTAAAAATGGCTTTCTAAAATGTGGCACAGTGGATAGAGTGTTGGTTTGGAGTCAGGAACATGTGAGTTCATGTCTGGCCTCAGATAGCTACTAGCTGTGCAAGCACAGGCTAGTCATTTGTTGTTTGCCTCAGTTTCTTCATCTGCAAAATGAGGTAATAATAACACTTAGCCCTCAGGGTTGTTGTGAGGATCAAATAAGGTAATAATTGTTTAGTGCTTAGAACAGTTCTGACACAGTATAAGTGTTAGATAAAGTTAGATATTATTATTATTATTATTATCATCATAAATGGTTTCTAAAGAATTAAAATGAGAGCTATTCAGGGTTAGAAGCACAAGATGTGTGTGAGTAGGCCAGAAGAACATAATTAATGATAAGAATGAACTGGACTAAAGGATGTCACCAGAGAAATGCATGATTGAAAAAGAAGATTGACTGGTCATTTGTCAAGAACTAGTGGCTACTGTTGGATATTGGTGGGCTCCACCATTGGCTTCCAATATCAAAAGAACGTGATGAACGTCCCCACCATATTAGGAAGACCCCACATGGTGAGCCTGGGCAAGGGCATGGATAGAAGTTGTTCAGGGCAGGTAGGCAAGAAGGGACTTGGAATATGTGACATTGGAAAGAGCATTTGTGAAGTCCTAGGTCCATTGATGCATTTAAGTATAGTTCCACTAACATCCCCTCTCCCACTGATGGATAAACTAAGACACTTTATTGCAAATGTCCACAATTTCACAGACGCAGAAGTCTAAGGGGTGCTCTGTTTTTTTTTTTCTTTTTGGAGTGGAGAAGGCAGGGCAATTGGGGTTAAGTGACTTGCCTAAAGTTACATGGCTAGTTTTTGTGTTAAGAGTCTGAGGGCGGATTTGAACCCAGGTCCTCCTGACTCCAGGGCTGGTGCTCTATTCACTGAACCACCTCACCACCCCATAAGGGGTGCTCTGATGAGTGGAAAATATAATCTCTCTTTTTAGCTTGGCTTTGCAGGGGTCTACTTTTCTTCATCTCTCCCACAGTCATCAACTCTGTTCTCTGCCAAACATTTTGATTTATCTACAATGCAGCACTCAGAGAGCAAGAAGCTTTCCATGTCTGGCTAAGGGCAACACCCAAGCCATGGTAATTTAGAGACTCTTTTCTTTCATCCATAAAGGTAACTAGGTCAGGTTACAGAGAAAGGGCAGAGTTAGAGCAGGATTGTTTTAGAATGGCAGCCGGCCAAGTTGTGTTGCTAACAACAAAAAGAAAATGACATTGACTCAAAGACTAAATGAAAGTACATGTACCAAAAATAATAATATGCTAAAATTTTATTAAAGTAAATTGTTGCAAGATTATACATCTCTAAGAAGATTATTATCCTTAGTTAGCCCTTTAACAGTGAAAGAAAAAGTGTGAGGGAATGATGGGACAGTAGAATGAGCACTGGAGTCAGAGAACCTGAATTCCAATCCCATGGGACACTAACTGTCTCACTGTCTGGGGCTGTGTAGTGGCAACCACACTGGTATACCCAGGATGGCTACTAGCAGAGGTTCTTAGACATGCTTTACTCGGAAAGATAGCTATTTAAGGGGTTAACAATCTTATTCAGTTATATTCACTATTTCAGGGGAAAGGTCAGTACCATGAACTTCAGAGAAAATAAAAGCAGAGAAATAAAGACCAACAGACAGGGCTCTGACTGCCTGAATCAAAGCAATATTGCTATATATTTTACATACACACCTGGTTTGAGAAAGCCTTTGCATCTGAGCAGTTGGGGAACTCTGAACATACAGCCACTCAGAATCTCAACCAGGGAATCACAAGATCCTTCTCATAATCAAGCCCCCAAGGCAAAAGAATATATATACACTTCTCAGAGCCAGAAGGCATCACAACCTTCATGACTGACTCAGTGCCTAATTAGAAATTAGCAAAAGGTGTGAAAGCCTTCCTACGTGCAAGCCTCCCCTAAGCAAGTTTCTCTTAATGGGCTCCACATGAGACCTATTAATGGGCAGGGAGAATATCTCATATCCCATTAATATTACAGACTGTTTCTCATCTGTGAAACAATAGGGTTGCACTAGATGGTCTTTGGGGTCTCTTTTAGCTCTCGTCTATTCTCCTTTATTAAGTACGTTTTTCGAATAGCCAAGCATCCAAGACTTGACTGAAGTGACTCTTGAATGAATCCAGTAGTTTGCAAGGTCCTTGAAAACAGCGATTCTTTCATTTTTGTCTTTGTATCCCCAGTGTCAAGCAGAGTTCCTGGAGTATAATAGGGACTTAATAAATGCTTATTCATTGATTGTTTTCTTGGGCTTTGATAAGAATTTTGCAGAAATTTGGAAGTTGAAAGAAACCTCAGTTGTCCTCCCATCCAACATGAAAGGAATACATGAAAGGAATCCCCTCCCCACCTATAAGTATGCAACAGGGGAATCATTCAGCTTGTACCTGAAATTTTCTAAGGAAGAGGAACACACCACCTCTCAAAGTAGGCCATAGTACTTTTGGACATCTTTGTTAGGAAAATTTTCTAGGCATCAACAGTTCCTGGTGCATAGTAAACACTACATAAATGTTGTTATTGTTATTGTTTATTATATGTGATCCCCAAAGAATTAAAATGGGTATTGCCCAGGAGTAGAGAGGCACTTGATATATTTGAGCAGGCTAGAACACATAAATAATTAATGATGAGGAAAAATGATTCTATCTTCACTTGCCAAACAAAACAAGTTCTATTCCTCTTGTATATTGCAGACCATCAAACACTTAAACACTGCTTTTCATGTTTATAAGAAGAAATTTAACAGATGACTATGTCAAAGACCTCAGGAGAAATTTAGGGATAATTGGCCACCTCAATTTTGTCTTTTCTTGGTTTTTGAGTATCCTATTCTCAACAGCACTGTTGGGGGTGATTTTATTTTTAAATGCAACTTGGGATCATCTCTAAAAGGACAAGTGTGGTTTTTATTTTTATTTTTTCAACTCATGTTGGACTCCTCCACTGACAGCATTCTGCTCTGCAGGGACTGAGATGCTATTAAGAGAAGTTAGAGGCAATATTCTTTGTGTTCCAGCGGTCATGTTTCAGCTTCTCGTCTTCTATTTTCCATGGCACTGGGATTCTTTTCCCTTTTTCCTCTCCCTATTGTTCCCTATGTATCCCATGCCAATTGGCAAGCTCCTGTTAAAGAAATATTTTGCTAATACTATTCTAACTGCTCTGGATTCTGTTCTCCTACTTATCTTGGTCTAAATATTATCTCCCTGCATATTGCTTTTATCCTCTCTCTGTTAAACCTTTGCTGTGCAAGTTTGCCCTCAAAGCTCCCTTATTTATTTATAGGTTCATCTAGCATTTTTATTCGAAAGGGCTCAAATTGCTTTAGAAACTTTCTTTTTCCAGAAAACTAGCTAATATTTCCCACTGTAATCATTTAGGGCATATAAACACTAGCTGAAATTTTGAGGATTATCTATGTACCTCAGAGATTTGGGGGCTTATCTATCTCTGCCTTAGGGATTCTTGACTTCTCAGACTTCTCAGTCAATAAACATTGTGCCAGGCACTAAGTCAAGTATTGGGCATACAAAAACAAAAAGGCAAAAACCTTTTCCCTGCCCTCAGGATGCTCACATTCTAATGAAGGAGGCAACACACAGAAAGCTTTGTACAAACAAGTGCATAGAAGGGAAGACAATTTAAAAGGGAATATATGACCAGTGGGATCCACTTCTTGTACAAGGTGGGATTTGAACTGAACCTTTAAGGAAGCCATCAAGGAGGGAGAGCCTTCCATGCATGGGGGATAGCTGGTGAAAAAATTGTTAAGAGATAGCATGCATTGTTTGAAGAACAGCAAGGACACCAGTATGGTTGGATTGTAGAACACCTAGAAAAAAGTGTGAGATGTTGAGAAGATAGGACCAAATTGCACATTGGCTTTACAGGCACTTTTTATTTGATCCTAGAGGCAATGTGGAATTTATTGAATACAGGAGTGACATGGGCAGATCTATGTTTTTAGGAAATCCATTTTTCAGTTGAGAATTAATTAGAGTGGGGACAGACTTGAGTCTGGAAGACTGATCAGCAAGTTATTGCAATAGTCTAGGCGAGAGAGAGAGAGACAGAGAGACAGAGAGAGAGAGAGAGACAGAGAGAGAGGGAGAGAGAGACACACACAGAGAGAGAGAGACAGAGAGACAGACAGAGAGAGACAGAGACAGAGAGAGAGACAGAGAGAGACAAAGAGAGACAGACAGAGACAGAGACAGAGAGACAGAGAGACATAGAAAGAGAGACAGAGAAAGAGGCATAGAGACAGAGAGAGAGAGAGAGAGAGAGAGAGAGAGAGAGAGAGAGAGTAGGTGTGTGTGTGTGTGTGTGTGTGTGTGTGTGTGTGTGTGTGTGTGATGGTTGGATCAGCACATTAGGAAAATGACTTTGGCACTGAATGGAGGGTTGACTATAGTCAGGAGAGACTTAAAAGTCAGGCAGACCCACCACCAGGCTATTCCAATAGTTCAGACTTGAGTTGATGAGGGCCTGAACCAGGGTGGTCACACTATCATAGGAGAGGAAGAAGTGTATTCAAGAGATAGTGGATTGCCATGTTTTGTCAACAGGTGGTGAGAGATAGTGAGGAGTTGAGGATGATGCTGACTGTGACTGGTAGGATAGTGGTACCCTTGACTGTAATAAGGAAGTTTAGAGGGTTGGGGGGAAGAATGTAGGGGGTAGATGAGTACTGAACACCTAATTTGAAATCTATGGAAAGAAGTTGGACAAGTGAGACTGGAAGTCAACAGAAAGGTTAAAGCCAGATAGGTAGATTTGAGAATCATCATCATTAATAATTAAATAATTAATTGAATTATGATAATTAATTCCATGGAAAGTGACAAGATCACCAAGTGAAGTAGTATAATGTTAAGGGAATGGGAATCTAATATCTTCCCTGCCCCTGGGCCCATTGATTATCTTAAGTGATTCTGAGAACCTTCTTTAATTTGTAAATATATTCTGCCCCCTAATAGGCTGAATGTGGTCACATGGAGCCTGTGGAAGGAAGCTTGTTTTTACTTTGTGATTGGGCAGTTGGTCAAGAGGGCTGTGAGATTCTCTCACCCAGCAGAAGGCTATATATACCCTGATGTGAGATTTTTGCTTTGGGGCTCACTTTGAGAAGAGTTATGTGATTTGACCAGATGAGATCTGGGCAGCTGTTGAGCCCCCAGGCTTTGAAAACCCAGATGTTGGTGTTTTCCTCTCTGGAAACTGTGACTAGGTATGGATGTAATGGTCAGACAGTTGGACGCCTGTCTGCTGCTTGTAACTTCTACTTGTAACTTGTTTGTATTTTGTTTGTATTTTCTGAAGTTCAGGGTGCTGACCTTTCCCCCATGAACTAGGTAAATGACATATGTTTAATTAAAGCAATATTGTTAACCCATTTTGAGTTGCTTTCCTTTAGAAAAGTAGATCTAGGAACCTGTATTGGCAGCCACCCTGGGTATGCTGGGTTGCTTGCTGCTGCATATAAAGGGAAAAGACAAGCAGGCTGAGGACAGGGTCTTGGAAAAGGGACACCTACTTTTAGAGGGCATGACTTGGATGAGAATCCAGTAAAGGAATCTAAAGACAATTTCTTTGATAAGTAGGAGGAGAACGAAGAGGCAATTGTGTCCCAAAAACCTAAAGAGAAGAGAGTATGAAGGAGTAGAGAGTGATCAACAGTGCAAAAGGTTGCAGAAAGATTGAGGAGGACAAGTACAGTATTCAGAAAAGGCCATTCTCTAAGAGCCAGAGATTCTAATATTGAAACCTAAGAAGGTTACTTAAAATCTCTGCCTTTTAATTTCATTATCTCTATATTAATGATATAGAACACAGAACTTCAAAGATGGAAGGAACCTCAAAGACCATTTATTTTAACACATACCTGAACAAGATCCTTTTCTAATGAAAGGGACCTTACTTTTAAGTGTTTTTTTCTTTTAAAAATATTTTGATTGTTGTTTTTAGTATCTGACACTTTGTACCCCCATTTGGGGTATTCTTGCAAAGATACTGGAGTGGTTTAGCATTTATTTCTCCAGCTTATTTTACAGATGTGAAAACTGAGGCAAACTGTGTTAAGTGACTTGCCTAGAGTCACATAGTAAGCATCTGA
Source organism: Gymnobelideus leadbeateri (assembly GCA_011680675.1). Classification (NCBI taxonomy): domain Eukaryota; kingdom Metazoa; phylum Chordata; class Mammalia; order Diprotodontia; family Petauridae; genus Gymnobelideus; species Gymnobelideus leadbeateri. The sequence continues at coordinate 226,824 of WOXC01002638.1, forward strand.
GGTCAGATTTGAACTCAGGTCCTCTTGACTCCAGGCTTAGCACTCTGTCCACTATGCCACCTAGCTTCCCCAATATCCTGATAACTATCTTAAAAAGATAATTTTATTGCTATCTTTTGCTTTTCATGTTATCAGAATTTTTTCTAGTGTCCCTCTGCTTCTCCCTTCATCGAGAGTCATTTCATATAACAAATAATGATTTTGGGGGAAAAATGAAGAGGAAGAAAGAAAATCAGGGAAACTAATCAATAGCCAATAAGAATCAGGCACCAAATATGTCTCAGGCACTGTGCTTACATCTGGATAGCAATAAAAAAATGCAGTGTGCTCCACACATTTACCACCCAACTCTGTAAAGGAGTGACTTGGGAGTATCTTTTCATAGCCCTTCTTTGTGGGCATGATTGTATTGTTCTTTGCAATTTTGCAACATTTAGTTTGGATTGCTTTGTGGTTGTTATTCCTGATAATTATGTTTCAATATCATTGATTTTTCCTTGGAACTCCTATGTATTTTATGCTTTTAAGAATGATTCTGAGAAGGGATCCATAGACTTCACCAGCCTGGGAAAGAAGGTTGTGTCACAAACATGTGAAAAGCCTTAGAAGCATACCCACCAATGGTCACTCTGGATGTTCTCAAAGACCTCTAGTAAATCCACATCCTTCTAAGGCAGCCCATTCCCATTTTGTAGAGCTTTGATTGTTGGGTTTTCCTTACAGGGCTTCCTTCCAGTCTCAGCTAACGTCCGACCTTCTCCAAGAAGTCTTTCCCAATCTTCCTCAGTCTTAGTGCCTTCCTTCTGGGATGATACCTAAGTTAGCCTGTAGATATCTAATTTGATCATAGTTTACATGCTGTCTTCACTATTAGAGTGTGAGCTCCTTGAGCATAGGGACTGTGTTTTTCTTTTTTTGCCTTGCAGGATGGATTTTTTTCTGGGGATGATCTGTGAATTCTTTCAAGTAGAATTTCATTTTCTACATTCAGAAGCTCTGGGAAGTTATCTTTTTATTACTTCTTTCATTAAGGTTTTAAAGCTTTATATCATTCAAGAGTCAAGACATCACCCCACTATGTCATTGGTCCTCTTTGAAAATGAAGGACAAACAATAACAAAGCTTTTTATTCTGTCATGTTTTCTGGGAGACCTATGATCCTTATGTTGTCTCTATATATTTTGTCTTTAAGATCAGTATATTTTGTATGGTAAGCATATATGTATATTTTAAAGCAATTGGGGTTACACGGTTGCTCAAGGTTACATGGCCAGTCATTATTTATGTGTGGGTGCTCATTTTCTGAGCCTGGATCCGAACCTGTCTCGTCCCAACTCCGGAGCCGGAACTCTTACTCACTGCCCCACCTAACCTCCCCTAGCATATTTTCTTTTAATGTTACTGGTTTTTGCTTCTTATAGATTGTCCTTCAATTCTGTATATTTACATTTTTAATTTATTATTCTCTTGTTCCTTTTTTTTTGAATTTTATTATCACAGATTCTAGTTTTTCCCTTCTGTCCACTATTGGGCATTGTTGGAATTTCCAATGATTCTTCCTTCATTTTCTTTTTTTTTCTTTTTTATTGTTATTATTTTTTATTAATTTGTTTGTTTACTTTTAGTTTACAAGATTCAATTCCACAATTCCTTGAGTTTCAAATTTTCTTTCCCTCCATCCCCTCCCCCCCATGATGGCATACAATCAAGTATAGGATCTGCAAATACTTTCACATTAGACATTAGTCAAGTTACAAAGGTGGATTTTACCAGATGGAATGAAAAATGGTAAAGAGGAAATAAAACCAAACAAGAAAAAGAAAAAGATCAAAGCTTCAATCAGGATTCAAACTCAGTTCTTTCTAGTTCTTTCTCTGGATGTAGACATCTCTCTCCATCATGAGTCTTTTGGGATTGACTTATATCACTGCATTGCTGAGAAGACTCCATTCTATCATAGCTGGTCATCACACATATGTTGTGTCTGTGATTGTGTACAAATTTCTCCTGGTTCTACTCTTTTCACTCAGCATCAGTTCGTATAAGCTTCTCCAGGTAAATATGAAGTCCATTTGCTCCTTGTTTCTTATAGCACACTAGTATTCCATTACATGCATATACCACAACTTGTTCAGCCATTCCCCAATCGATGGCACCCCCTTAATTTCCAATTCTTTGCCACCACAAAAAGAGCTGCTATAAATATTTTGTACATATGGGTCTTCCTCCCACTTCTATTATCTCTTTGGGATATAACCTTAGAAGTGGTATTGCTGGGTCAAAGGGTATGAAATTATTTATAGTCCTTTGGGCATAATTCCAGATTGTTCTCCAGAATGGTTGGATCAGTTCACAACTCCACCAGCAATTCATTAGTGTTCCAATTTGCCCACATCCTCTCCAGCATTTGTCATTTTCCTGTTCTGTCATCTTAGCCAATCTGACTGGTGAGATGTGCTACCTCAGAATTGTTTTGATTTATATTTATCTAATCAATAGTGATTTGGAGCATTTCTTCATATGCTTATAGATATCTTTAATTTATTTCTCTGAAAACTGCCTGTTCATATCCTTTGACCATTTATTAATTGGGGAATGACATATTCTTATAGATTTGACTCAATTTTCTGTATATTTTAGAAATGAGTCCTTTATCAGACATATGTTGTAAAAATTCTTTCCCAATTTCCTACCTCCCTCTTAATCTTGGTTACATTGGCTTTGTTTGTACAGAAGCTTTTCAATTTAATGTAATCAAAATTTTCCATTTTGCATTTTATAATGCTCTCTAATTCTTGTTTGGTCATAAAGTCTTCCCCTCTCCACAGATTCTTCATTTTTCTATGGAATGGTATAGGGACTAGATTATTATAATGAATGTTCAACGCTATCTTCTAATGGTGTTGAACCATCCTCTATTATTTCAATAGTGCAGGGAACCCCTAGTGAATAGTCTTCCTCTACTAATGCTCATCACCACCTTCTCTGCAACTTATAGTCTTAAAGAGTTTCATTGACCATTGAGAGGTTAAGTAATAATCAGTCATGTCTGACTCTTTGTGACCCCATCTGGGTTTTTTTCCTTGGCAGAAATACTGGAATGATTTACCATTTCCTTCTCTAGCCCATTTTACAGATGAAGAACTGAGGCAACCAAGGTTAAGTGATTTGCCCAGGGTCACACAGCTAGTAAGTTATCTGAGGTTGTATTTACCCTCAGGTCTTCCTGGCTTTGAGGTAATCTCTCCAATATGCTCCTGCCTACTGGTTGCACTTGAAAATCCTAATCTTGCCATTTCAGAAAGAGCCTATACAATCAAGATCCAACCGGCCTCTCCGACTTTGTCTACCACTCCTACCCTACACAGAATTTCTTGACCTGTGAACTTGGTCTACTTTGGTCTTGCTAGCTTTCCATGCTCTTTCAGAATAAGAATTCTTACCCCTTTGCACAATTCCCCTCTCCAGAATGCCCTCCTTACTTCTCCTTCTTTAAATCCTTTTCTTCAAAGTTCAACTCAACTTTCCTCTCTTTTTTGAAGTCTGTCTTGAACAAAACTTCTTAGCAGAGTTTTTTCAAGTTCATAGTCCAGTTGAATGGAGTGGGGAAGAGGAAGAATACTACATTTTCTCTGCAGTTGAGGACTTACTATGAGGAAATTGATTTCTGTTACTTAACATGGGTCAGCTGTTTTATAGGGGTGAAATTCATGGCATGCCAAAACAATGACTATAATTACATCAAAGATCACTGATCACAGATCACTATAACAGATAAAACAATAATGAAAAAAGTTTGGATTTTGTGAGAGTTACCAAAATGTGACATAGAGCCACGATGTGAGCACATACTGTTAGAAAAATGATGCCAATAGACTTGCTTGGTTGAAGCCTGCCACAAACCTCCAATTTACAAAAAAAAAAAAACACAATATATTTGAAATGAAATAAAGCAAAGAACAATAAAATGAGGCATGCTTGTATTTGAAATTGACTCTTTTTCAAATGTCTTCCTCAAGTTTGTTTACATTTTAAGATTTTGAACACTGTTTTTCTACTTTCTAAAACCAATGGATAAAGATGACCCAAAGAATAAGTAAGTCAAAAAGGAAGAACAAACAAACTTGGACATCTTTTACCAACTTGTCATTACATGATTAGGTTTTTAAGCCAATCAACCCATCTACACACATTCCTCAAGCTCCTCCTATATAAGGCACTGTTCTACATGCTAGGGATATACATATAATTCCTAAAAGAGGAGACACTGCAGCATAAATATAAAATGAATGAATATAACTATGTACAAAGTAGCTAAATCCAGGGTGATTTTGAAGTAAGAGAGAGCACTAGAAGATAGGGGATCAAAAGAAAAAGACTTCATGAAGAAAATTATGCTTGAACTGCATCTCAAAGGAAGAGAGAGAAGCAGCTAGGTAGCACAGTGAATAGAGCACTGGCCTTGGAGTCAGGAGGACCTGAGTTCAATTCCAGCCTCAGACATTTAATATGTACTAGCCTTGGGACCTTGGGCGAGTCACTTGACCCCAGTTGCCTTACCTCCCTCAAAAAAAGAGTCTCGATGAAGTGGAGGTGAGAAGGGAGAACCACAACAACTCAGGAAGCCTATACCACCAAGGCATGAAGGAAAGATTTTGTGATTAACACCAGAAGAGAGGATTCAAAAACAACATCATAGATCCTACCATGACTTTTATTCTTTTTGTATAAAGCAACAGGGGGATATGTAACAACTAATAGAGGTGTTGCCAGGAGACATTGTTGTTGTTGTTTTCTATGATCCCTTGTAGGACACTGTGTCCCAGAAGGATGCTTTAATTTATTTCTATATTTGTCACATTGGAAGCAATGAGGCATGATGGGAAACACAATCCATGTTGGCTGACTGATGCTATGACGAGAAAAGAGTCATTCTTGACTCAGAGCAGTGCAACTGTCCTCATCTCCTCTGTAGTTCTCTCTTGAAGGGTGAGATTTGAAAACAACAATGAATGCTATTAATAGGGAGAGTGGGGGCAAACTAGGAGACGGCCCCTGTTTTGACTGGAAAGCTACTGTCTGTGGAGCATGGTGGTACTTGTACCATATATACCAGTGGAGCCGATCCATCTGGAATGACCTCCCTGTTTCAAATCTGATCGCCAAGTTCAATAATGTGATGAGGAGGAATCTCCTGGAACTGGCAGGGAAGCAAACATGTTCAAAAGACTTTAAAAAAGGAAGCAAGCTCTCTGCCAGACTAGCACTGGCAAGGCATCTTTTAAGTGTGACCTGGACCGAATTCATTGAATCATTTTGGGTTTAGAGATGTGTAAAGAAGCCAGCTTGGTGGGGAGAGAGCTTGCAGGGCCCAGATACAGCAGGATCCAAGAGCAGGCAGGTGGAGTGGGGTTAGCTGTTGAAGGTAAGAGATCCAAATTTGTATGTGATCAGGAGGACAATAGGAAACATCTGGATTGAGAAATAATAGATAATGGAATACAAGTGCAAAATGGCAGGCCTGAAAAATAGATTTATCTGTAGTGTGCACGATACTTGGAGAATGTAACTAGGTAGGGAAGAATGCAGAACATAGACTGTAGTATTTAGAATGTCCAACTTTTTCCTTTTGCAGCTGAGATAACTGGGGCCAAGAGAAAGTAGGAGTCTAGGAGTGATATAGCCAAGACCTGAGACAAAGAAATTGACTATTTATTGTAGGAAAAAATGAAAGTCAGGGAAAGAACTTGCCTTATGTTAAAAAGGGAGTCAGGTGGCTTAGGTATAAGATCTACCCATTTCTTAAGCCCTGTCTATATATCTAAAACAACACGTTATAAGTATGTAGACATACAGACCGTTATACAGCCTGTCTACTATCTTGCTCTGCTGACCCCCTTCAACCCTCTCTGAAAGTCTCTCCCTTTCCCTCCCCACTCCCTGCCCCATCTCCCATTCTATTACTCCGGGAACAATAATGAAATAAGTGCTACCATCAATGCACTTAAAACCATGTGGCAATACACTTATGTATGACTCCACTTGCCATCTCTAAGACTCCTCAAACCAAAGCTCCCTTCCTTGGCTCAAACTATCCTATATTTGTTGCATTGTCCTATTAGAAGGTAGGGTCCTTGAAGATGAGGACTGTCTCATTTTATATTTGTATCCCCAGAGCCTAATACATATTATGTGCTTTGCATATGGTAGGAACTTAATAAATTCTTTTAAAATTAATTCATGTATGCATTTCTTTATATATTCTTTAATATTGGAAATTTTTCTTAAGTCCCTACTGTAGGAAAAGCAATATGCCAGGTGCTATGAGGGATAAAATAATAAATAAGACAAAATCCCTTAATTATTTCCTTTCTTTCATTTTTAAATCTCTCCCCTTCTCCATTGCCTATAAACAAGCTTGTGTCTTCTCTATGCTTATATAATCTTCACTGCTTCTTGCCAATCCTTCAAGCTATTGCTCCTTCTCCCATTCATAGCTGAACTTTTAGAAAGGGTTCTTTATACTAATTGTTTCTATTTACTTACTTCTCTGTCCTCTGCTGCTTTCACTTCTGAATCCCTTACATTCTGGTTTCCAGCTTGAAACTGAAACTCTGAGATTGCCAATTCAATGATATCTTTATTGGAAAATCTAATGACTTTCTCCCAGTTCTTATCTTTTCTTCTGAACATTCTCTTCTTTGGCCTCCAGAATACTGCATTCTCTTGACTCCCCCTTTCCCAGTCTGACTGCTCTTCTTCTGTCTTTCTTACTGGATCATATTCATTCACCCACCTACTAGATGTTAGGTATCCCCCAAGGTACTATTCTGGACTTTTTTTTCTTTCACCATTCATTCCCCCTTGGTGATATCATCTGCTCCAGGTGTGCTCCATTGTCGTCTCTGTAGAGATGACTTTCAGGTCTATACATCCATTCCTTATCTCTCATCTGAATCTCAATCCTGTGTTACCAACTGCCTACAGGACATTTCTGCCTGTATTACATAGTCAGTCAACTAGAAAAGTCAATAAACATTTATTAAGTGCTTGCTATGGGCCAGCTGTCAGTTAAGTGCTGGGGACTCAAAGAAAAATACAAATTGGGACACTGATTCATTGTTGGTGGAGTTGTGAACTGATCTAACCATTTTGGGGAACAATCAGGAAATATGCTCAAAGAGTTATTAAAATCCCTATACCCTTTTGACTTAGCAATACCACTACTAGGTCTATTTCCAAACATTATTAGGTAAAAAGGAAAAGAACCTATATGTTCTAAAATATTTATAGCAGCTCTCTTTGTAGTGCCAAATTGTGGGGATATCTGTCAGTTGGGGAATAGCTGAACAAGTTGTATATGATTGTGATGGAATCCTACTGTGCTGTTAAGAAAGGATCAGCTTTATGATCATAGAAATATATGAATAGACTTGCATGAAATAAAAAAGAGTGCAAAGAGCAGAATGAAGAATATGTTGTATACAGTAACAGCAATCTTGTTTTAAGAACAACTTTGAACAAATAAGTCATTTTGACTATTAAAAATATCCAAATAAATTACAAAGGACATATGAAGTAAGATGTTATCTGCATCCAGAGAAAGAACTGAGAAATAGAAGTATGTATAGAATGATTTTACATATAAACACACACAGGTATGTATTTGTGTCTAATGGTAGCCATTTCTAGGGTGGGAGAGAAGAAAAAAAGGGGAAATAATAACATGATAATTTTAACGTATATTTTAAAAGAATATGAATTATACATAATAGACTTGTGGTTCCATGTATAATCATCTTTTTTATTATATTAAATTGTGGAAATGCTTGTTTTATTTCATAAGTTAAAAATAAAATTCAAAAAAGGGAAAAAGGAGAGGAAAAATACATTCCTTGCTCTCAGAGAGCTCACATTCGGATTGAGAAGGCTACCTATAAAGAAAAATAAGCTTACTCAATATAATGTATTATAGATAGATTAACTATTGTTTATATATATATAATATTATATATATATACATATACACATATATATATATATGTGTGTGTGTGTGTGTGTGTGTGTGTGTGTGTGTGTGTATGATAGAAGGCAACCTTAATAAAAAGGATGGTAGTAAGGGATAAGATATTGGGATGTGAGCACAGAAAGTCTCTTGCACAAGGTGGGATTTAAGCTAAGGCTTGGAAGAATACAGGGAAGGCAAGAGGTAGAGGTGAGGAGGAAGAAAATTTTGGGCATGTGGGACAGGCGATGAAAAGATAAGGAGTCAGGAGACGGAAAATCATGTTCAAGGGACAGAAAATCAGTTTTTGAATTGTAAAGAAGGTGGAATGGAGTAAAATGTAAAGTAGGAAGACTGAAAAGGCGAGATTTTTTTTAAAAACCCCAAAGAGCATTGTTATGTCTAATTCTAGAGGTAATAGAGGGTCACTAGAGTTTTTTGACTCAGGGCAAGGGGGAGTATAAAATGTTCAGATCCATGTTTTAGGAAGATTTAGTCGACAGCTTAGTGAAGGATGGACTGGAATATGGAAAGATTTGAGACTGGGAGTCCAACCAGCAGATTACTGTAATAGTACAAGAATGAGCTGATGAGATTGTACCTTAGGCATCTGGAACTCATCATGTTCAAAACTCTGTATCTTTCCCCAAATGCTTTCCCCCCAATGCTTTTTATAAATGTCCCTATTTTTGTTGATGTCTCTATAAACTTTCCAAGGTTGCAGCCTTGGAATCATCTTCCATTCTTCCCTCTCCTCATTTTCCATTTCCAATCAGTCAACAAGTCTTGTCAATTCTGCCTCTATAATACTTCTCATATCCATCCCCTTCTCTGCATTCACACAATCTCTGTCCAAATTCAGATGATTTTCATCTCTTAAATGAAGAATAGGCTCAATAGTCTTCTTTCCTCCTTTTTCTCTCTAATCTATTTTCAGCATAGATACCAAATCGATGTTCTTAAAATGACCATTTCAACCCCCACTCAATAATTATCAGTCAGTCCCTTTTACCTCCAGGAAAAAATGCAGCATCATCAATCACGTATTTAAAGCTCCCCATGATGTGACTTTCACTTAACTTTCAAATCTTCTTCCAAGTATCACCCTTCAGTACAGTGTACATGGTTTTTCATCTCCCATCACTACTATACTTTTGCACAGGCTCCCTCTATCTGAAGCTCACTCCCTGTTTACCTCTGACTTCTAAATTCTCTGCCTTTTTCACAATTCACCTAAACTCTTAAATGAGGCCCTTTTGGATTATCCCTCGACCCTTCCTCTCTCCCTCTTAAAATGACTTTGTATGATTTTACATATACTTTGTATTATGGATTATTACTTTATTTTATATTATTATACCATATTAATATTTTACTTTATATTATTGTATTATAAATTATATACATTTCAATATATAATATATATTTATATGTAAATAATGCATGCAAATACTTTCTATTTGCTTATATGTTGAACTATGAAATTTATCAACAGAATGCAAGCACCTTGAGGACCCAAACTATTTACTTCTTGTCTCCATATGCCATTGCCTAGCAGTGCTTTGCTTATAACAGCAACAGTAACAAAGATAACAACCACAACTAACAGCAACCAACAAAGAGGTTGACAATGATACAGAGCTTTGAGGCATGCAAAACCCTTCACCTACATGTTCTCCATTGATGCTCATAATGACTCTGGGGGGTGGCTACTACAGTTAGTCTCATTGTACAGATAAGAAACCTGTTAAGTGACTTGCCCAGTATCAAAGAGGTATTAAGTGGATTAGGCAAGATTTGAATTCAGATCTTCCTGACTCCAAGACCAACACTCTCTCCATGCACCAGCTACATGGCACATTGAACAGCTCTGGATCTGGTATCCAATGGGACCTGAGTGCGAATCCCACCTCACCTATTTTCTAGCTACGTGACCATGGGCATCCCAACCTCTCAGTCTGCCCATTTGTAAAATGAGGATTGTAATGACACGTACCATACAGAGTTGTGAAAATCAAATGACATAATATGTATAAAGTGCCTTACCGACCTGGAAATTTTACACACACACACACACACACACACACACACACACACACACACACACGTATATGCACACATGCACACACATATGCCTGTACACACATTCCCTCCTCCTACCCGGCTAAGAGAAGGAAGTAGTCTTGTACTCCCCTCAGGCAACATCACTGCTCTGTGATGGAGTCAGATTGCTAAAGTTGCTAGGATACCTTTCTTCTGGTTTTGAGCAGGAATGTAAGAAAAGCTTCCAAAGGTGGCCCTGGGGCCCTGTCTGTTGAGACAGTGAAGCCTGTGGGCAGACTGAGATGAGCTGTATCCTCTGTGGGCTGATTCACACACATTTTAATAACACCATCTTTTGGTCTCCTGGCTGAAAAGTTAAAGCAGATGGTGCCTTGGGTCCCTCCTCCCACAGTACTGAGATGGGAGGAGTTTCTCGGTAGCCAAAGCCAATGTTAGGTACTACCCTTTAAATGACATGTTTGTGTTTCAGTTCTAAAAGGGGTGAGTCAATTAGGAGGAATATGGTATTGCAATGTTATCAGAGTGCTTGTCCTAAGACCAGCTTTTGAAGAGAAAAGTGCTAACGAAGCTCTTCCAGGACAAAAATGTTGACGTGTAACGCTTGCTTGGCCATGTCCTTCTTCAACAAAGGAAGTTGCTTGCTTTGTAGGAAACATGTCAGAAGGACCTGAGACTCAGCTGGGTTGATTGCCCAGTCCTATGAACAAGGAACCCAGGGACTAGATGACTTTAGAGATTCCTGAGGGATCCTTTTGGAGACTATCCTGCTGAATCATCCACAGTGGAAAACTTTCACCTGATGCCTTTAGGGGTATTAGATTTTCTCACTATGGGTGTTCCCTCCTCAGATACATACCTCTGCTCTTCTATCTTAAGCAGACTATGGTGATATAGGGCTAACTCCTAGAAGAAGGGGTTCAAGTCAAGTCACTAAGTGTTTATTAAGTTCCTACCATGTGCCAGACATTGTTGTAAGAGCTGGGGATACAGAGAAAGGTAAATAACTGTTTCTGTCTTCAAGGAGCTCACAGCCTCCCAATAAGCAGCTCCATTAGTTTAAATTTTTAAAAATTCAGTTAAATACACTCTGATCTCTAATGTGGATATGTACTCAAAGTTGGAAGGAGGTTAGAATTTCTAATGGGATGGGAGCAAAACAAACTAAGGAAGTTAGGGTTTCCTGTCCATACCCTAGACCATGGATTCTTAAACTGGGGACTATGAACTTATTTTTAAAACTATTTTGATGGCTGCATTTGAATATAATTGCCTTCTTTCTATGTGTTTTATTTGTGTGTTTAAAAAAGTTGTTCTGATTAGGAGTCCGTGGATCTCACCAGACTTCCAAAGGCATCCATGGCACAGAAAGAGTTAAGAACTTCTACTCGACTGTTGGACGAATCAATTGATAATTATTAAGTGCCACCTTATTTGGTCTTGTCCAACTTGTCATGTCCCAGTGGGAGTTTTCTTGGCAAAGATACTGGAGTGACTTGATATTTCCTTCTCCAGCTCATTTTATAGATGAGCAAATTGAGGCAAGCAGGTCAAGTGACTTTTCCAGGGTCACACAGCTAGTAAGGCAGGATTTGAACTCAGGTCTTCCTGATTTCTGTGTCAGTGCTCTATTCACTGCTCCACCTATGTGTCAAACACTGCTAAACTAAGCAGAACCTATGCTAAAGCACTGAGTGGAGGACTGATCCTTCCCACGTTTGCAGAAGAACCAAAAAGACCTTGGGAGTTGCTGGAGCATAGAGTAGCAGCTGTAGAATGTGCCCTCTGGGTAGATATTTTAGCCCCATCCCCAGAGAATCGGGACATGGGGGAGTCAGTTTGGAGGCTCCTGAGAGTCAATACTTAAATTTTCAATGTGAGCATTTCCCCCTTAGAGATCAGCAAATGATATAATCAGGGCTTGATTTATTGTTTTGTTGATTGTCTAGACTTAAGAAAGTGATGGAGAAAATGTTAATGATGTGAATTAAACATAAAAGTGTCTCAATGGTACCTTTATAGTTTTTTGAGAGCTGGTTGTTAAACATTCCCCAGCCACCCATGCATGGGAAGCATGGGTACTTCACCTACCCATTACCTATCTGTCTTTCTGACTTTAGTGCAGGAGTAAAACAGGTGCTCCCAAGGAAAGAAGAACTTTTGCTTTTCACTAGTAAATAAAGGAACCAGAATGAATAAGTTAGAGCTGATTCTGTTGTTCACTCTATTGCTAGAGGACTTTGGTGTTTTTCTACAATTCATAATTGCATTTATTGAAATAACATTTTGAAAGGTAGGAAACCAGGAACTGTTTAAGGAAACGCTTTGCTTAACAAGTTTGAAACAAGTTAAAACAAACAATGGGTGCTATGGGAAACTTCGTCGGAACAGCAAGCTGATTGCTCCCTGCTGGTGTTTGTTCAGAACACAATAGTCTTTTCCATTTTCTTCTTTTCTTTCATGGGAGCTATGACCTCTCTTTATCTGTTTTCAGAGGTGAAGAGAAAGAAAACTACAGACATCCATCAAAACAAAGAGATGACTGAGCAGGGAGCAGGGCAAAGCAGAATGGCATTATTTTTTCCTATTTCATTTTTTTAAATCGCAGAGTTGTTTGTATGAAACTCTGCCTCCATTTATTTCTTCATTCATTCATTCATTCATTTCTTTGTTCATCTGTCCATCCATCCATCCATCCATCCATCCATCCATCCATCCATCCATCCATCCATCTGTCCATCTGTCTATCTATCCATCTATCTATCTATCTATCTATCTATCTATCTATCTATCTATCTATCTACCTATTTATCTACCTTTCTATCTATTTGTGATTTTTTAGCCTAGAGAGTAAGATTAAACTACTCTTTGGCCCTCAAAAGGCAGAATCAGGAGGAATGAATGGAATCTGCAAAAATGCTGATATTGATAATCAAGTTCCTAATGATTAGAGCAAACCCTAAAGTGGAATGGGTTCTATCTCAGAAAGTGGTGAGCTCCCTGTCACTGGCAGCCTTCAGATAAAGAGATAGGATGGCTACTTGTGCTGTACCTTGGAATTTGCTTGTGTGAGTAGATTGGCCTCGTGGTTGCTCCCCACTGAAATTCAGTGAAGCATTTGATATGCCTTGATTTAGTTATTAAAGTTTAACACTATAAGGACATAGCATTTCTTTGGTATTGATACTCCATCTGCTTCCAGTCTACCCACCTCTCTACCTTATCATGAGTTACTGTGGTAAAAAAAAAAGAATCAATTAGTATCAAATTTTGGGGGCTGAGCTTCTTTTGGTTTAGTTAAGATGGTCCTTAGACAATAGACAGACAGCTCATTGCTGGGTTTATGTTCAAAATGCATCTAGTTTAGTAGGACCTACCAGAGTTTGCCCTTTACTAGCATAGACTTTTAAAACCCTAGTACTTCCATGTTGGGGGCAGCTAGGTGGTGAAGTGAATGGAATACTTGTCCTGAGTCAATAAGACCTAAGTTCAAATCTAGTCTCAGACACTTAGTAGCTGTGTGACCCTGGGCAAGTCACTTAATTCTCTTTGCCTCAGGCTCCTCACCTGTAAACTGAGTTGGAGAAAGAAAAAGCAAACCACTCCAGTATCTTTGCCAAGAACACCTCAAATGGGATCAGAGTCTAACATGACTGACATGACTGAACAACAACAACTTCCGTGTGATAGATGAGACTTTACCATCTGGAGCAAAGAAATCCTAGAATAATTCCAGTGACTTCATCAGTGTATATAAATCACAGGATACAAGAATTATTAATATGCATAATGAATTTGACTGAGAGATTCAGGGTTAGTCCTATATGGTCAAGTCTCCAACCATTGTGGGACTGGGTAGAAAGGATGTGATGACAATGACTGAATTCTTGGGAGATCTGAAGTATTAAGAGAAGTGAAACAGCATTTCCAATGTGCTCTGCCCCACACAAATTTCAAACAATGTGAAAGGGGACTCCAAACAACTTCTGGAGCCCCAGCACCCACAGAACGGCACAGAGAAGCTAACCTCCTGCTGAGGACAGCCCAGAAGCCCTGCAGGGAGCGGCCAGCACAGCGCTCTGAGAGCAGGCAGCACAGCGCATTGGGAACCGACAGCGCAGCTCACTGAGCTGAGCCCAGGTCCACGGTTTTAGCCCAGGGAGGCCAGGCCTCCAGCCGGTTGGAGGGACCCCAGAACACCAGCAATTGTGGCAATTCCAGAATTATCAGCACAGATATGCCTAGGACAAAGTGAGAGGTTAGTGCCCTATGGACTTTGGGACCAGTATTTGGGGAACACGTGGCTTCCTCCCCTGGGGGCAAAAAGCTGCTGAAGAAACAGCTGCACAGAAGCCATTTTGCAGCATCAGTAGTGGCTCTAGTTCCTGGTCTGCGAACTGTAGGGAGATCCAGCAATCAGTCTGGGGGTTAGTCGCTTTTGCTTTAAACTGCCTGGATCTGGATTGTGGTCTGGGGGGGAAGTTTGGAGTGGGTATCCAACTTGCCAGAGTGGGTGGAGGCTTTACAGAGGCCACACAACTGGCAGAAGTTGTGAAGACCCCACATTTGGGCGGAAGCTCCCCTGTCTGGTGGCAGAGTCCTACTGTGGCAACAAGCCCAAAAAATCAAGTAATTAAGTGGTAACATGCCTAGGCAAATGAAACAAAATAAACAGAAAAGTTCAACATTGGACTCCTATTTTAGGGGCAAATAGGCTCAAAGCATGGAGGAGGACTGTGAGGTCAGAACTCCTGCACCAAAAGCCCCAAATGAAAATACAAGCTGGCTACAGGCCATAGAGGACCTTAAGAAGCAGATAAGAGAAGTGAGGGAAAATTTGGGAAGAGAAATGAAAAAGATGCGAGAAAAGTATGAAATGACAGTCAACAGCCTGACTGAGGAAAATAACACCTTAAAAAATAGACTAACTCAAATGGCAAAAGAGGCTCAGAAAGGTAATGAGGAGAAGAATGCCTTAAAAAGTCGAATTTGCCAGATGGAAAAAGAATCTCAAAAGCTCACTGAGAGATTCATTCCTTCAGAGTTAGACTGGAGCAAATGGAAGCTAGTGACTTTATGAGAAATCAAGATACTATTAAATAGATCCAAACAAATGAAAGAATAGAAGGCAATGTGAAATATCTCATGGGAAAAACCACTGACCTGGAAAATAGATCCAGGAGAGACAATTTAAAAATTATTGGACTACCTGAAAGCCATGATCAAAGAAAGAACCTAGAAATCACCCTTCAAGAAATTCTCAAGGAAAATTGCCTGATGTTTTAGATCCAGAGGGCAAAATAGAGGTTGAAAGAATCCACAGATCACCTCCTGAAAAAGATCCCAAAAAGAAAACTGCCAGGAATATTATAGCCAGGTTCCAGAATCCCCAGATCAAGGAGAAAATACTACAAGCAGCCAGGAAGAAATAATTTCAATATTGTGGAAACACAATCAAAATAGCCCAGGACCTGGCAGCTTCTACACTGAGGGATCAAAGGGCATGGAATATGATATTCCAGAGGGCAAAAGAGCTGGGATTGAAACCAAGGGTCACCTACCCAGCAAAACTGAGTATCTTGTTTCAGGGGAAAATATGGTCATTCAGTGGAATAGAGGACTTTCAAGCATTCTTGATGAAAAAACCAGAGTTGAATAGAAAATTTGACATTCAGGCACAAGAAGCAAGAGATGCTTGAGAAGGTAATCAAGGAAAAGAAATCAAAAGGAACTTATCAAAGTTGGACTATTTACATTCCTACATGGAAAAACAATAACTGTGTTTGATGAAACCTTTCTCATTATGAACATAATTGAAGAAGGGTACATGGCATATGTTCACAGGTATACGTGGATAGAAGGCACAGGTTGAATTTGATGGGAAGGGATGATTCTTTTTTTTTTTTTTGGAGGGCAATTGGGGTTGGGTGACATGCCCGGAGTCACAAGGCTGGGTTTTTGTTTGTGTGTTGGGTGTCTGGGGCCTGATCCAAGCTCGGGTCCTTCTGGCTCCGGGGCCGGTACTCTGCTCACTGTGCCACTTAGCCGCCCTAAGGAAGGGATGATTCTTAAGGCGTGAAGTCAAGAGGTGAGAGAGGAAAGTGGCAAGAGGAGATGGAGAGAGACAGGGTAGGGCAAACTATCTCATGTAGAAGAGGCAAGGGAAGTAGTTGCAGGGGAGGGGAAGAACAGGAAGGCAAAAAGGCAAAAGCATATTCTCATTGAAGTTGGCTCAAGGAGAGAATCACATACATACTAAATGGAATATCTTACCCTCATTCACTCTCCTGAGTAGGGGAAAGGGGGATGAGAAGGGGGATGATGGAGGGGAGGGCATTCTGGGGGGAGGGGAGGTTGGAAGTACCCACTATCAAAGAGGGACAGGATCAAAGCAAGGAATGGACCAGGTGGGAGGTGAGACGGGTGGGAGGAAATATAAGCAGTCTTTTACAATATATCTACTATTGTAATGTTTTGCATAGCTATACATGTACAACACATACTGAGTTGCTTATCTTCTCAGAGGGAGTGGGTGACAAGGGAGGAAGGGAATGGATCTGAAAATCGAAGTTTTAAAATTAAATGCTTCATAAGATGTCCAGGCATTGGGGCTCAGAGACTCACCTTGCCCTAATGGCAAAGTTGAAGGGGGTATGGGAGAAGATATGGGAGAGAGAAGATTAGATGAGGGGATATCTAGTGGGACTGCTATTCTGGGGTGGTGGGTAGGGAAAAAATGTAACTCATAAACTGATGGAAATGAATGATGTAAACCAGAAGTTAATAAAGCATTTGTTTAATTAAAAAAAAGAGAAGTGATAATTTTTCATTATATTTATAAAGAATTATTAAATTAGGGGGAAGATTTTTCCTCTGTATTTCCTCACCCAGGCACCAACTTTTGTAGATCATTCAGCCAATCTCAGAAGGACAAGGCTGATACATGAGATTGGCCTAATCCTAGAGTACGTACTCTGTGATCTTGGGGAGACCCCAACCAAGTAGGAGACCTCACTTTTGTTTATAGTGTAAATAAGATCTTATCTAGGTATATTCTAGCATGAAAGCATTGGGTCCCTCTCAATTAACCCCTCTATTAGAGTCCAGAGGAAACACCCTTATGAAGGAGAAAATCAACCAGAGTGGTCTGGATACAGCTGAATTCCTTTGTCCAGGGTGCTAGAGGTGGCTGAGTCTCATGATCAAACCATGTTCTCAGAATAAGGAGCTGAAGGTTTTTAGCCCACCTCCTCATTTGAAAGTCTACCCTTTCATTAAGTGTTCACCAATCAGGATTGATTTTTCAGGGGCACCCCTCCCTTTTTTGGGTACGAAACCAATGTTTATTTTCCACCATCATTTTTCCATCACTTCTAGAGCATCTGGGTTTTAAGACAACTCTTCAGTAGTTCCTACCCACTCAGTGACCTGAGCAGTAGTAACTGCAGGCAAATTCTTAGTAGCCAGTTGAGCACTCTAATCTTTGGTGGGAAACTGCTGAATGGGCACAGATGGCACCTGTATTCCCTTGTACCAATCCGCCACCTCCGGTTGAATAGCAATGAATTCTGGGACAGGTTCAGTCCATCCACCCTGAAACTCCTTGTCAGCTGCAGCCTTCTCTTCTTTTTCAATATCCTCTGGATCCCTGTAGAAGTAAAGATCAGGCATGACCTCTCATGGGTGTTCCTGGGGGATGGTACCACGCATCTGCAGGACTTCCTGGGCCAGCATCCACCACCTCAGACCCACTGAGTGAGCTCCCTTGTTGTTACATGGAATAGCAATGTCCACATAGCGAAGTGGGGAATCTGTGTTGCACAGGGCAATGGTTGGGAGGTTAACATATGATGCTTCAGTCAGAGGCTGGTGATCTGCCCCAGGATCAGTGATCGCCAAGAGACAAGGCTCCCTGAAAGCTGCCTGGATCTGGTTAGTGAAGGTGCTTGGTGTGAAACATCCAGCAATAGGTATGGCACCAGTGGCAGCAGCAAATTTCAGAACAGCTTGCTGGCCAGTGTTCCTGGATGAGATGACCTAAAGTCGGTTGGGTTTTCAATGGCAACATTGGCAAGAGGTGCCAGCAGAAGCTTTTCTCACATTCTGTTCTAGTTAATGATGTAGATGCCATCACTTTTTTTATTGGTAGATACATTGTTCCATCTGGAAATCCAAATTGGTGCCACCCAACGGGTTCCTGCAGCAAGGAATTTGAGGACATTTTCCTTCTTCATCTCCAATTCATCTAGGGCTCCAGGCATGTGAAAATTTCCATTTAAAGTTACAATGGAAACAGAGAGCAGCACCTATGGAGGCCTCTTAGGAGCAGTGTGGAAAAGGGCACCCCCTTTTCTAATGGTATTCAAACATTCAGGGATCTCCAAGGTTTTGTCTTTTGTCATTGAGAGAAACTTATGATCATCAGTTTATTTATTATTAGCTAACTTAATAAATTGATTACAAATTACCCAGAAACTCTGTCTCTTGAGATTTTCATTCATCACAGCATGATACCAAACTAAAACACTTTGAATTTTATTTATTTAAAGTTTATTAAACTTATTTATCAAATTTTTATTTAGCCAAGAGTTGGAAACTAAGCAAGTGTCCACCTCTTGGAAAACAACTAACCAAATTATGATATATAAATATAATGGAATATTACTATACTATAAGAAATTATAAAATGAGCAGTCAGAGGAAATTGGGAAGAGCTCTTTGTACTGATACAGTGAAGGGAACAGAACTACGGGAAGAATTTCTATAATGACAACATCAGTATAAAGAAAAAAAAACTTTGAAGGACTTTAGAACTCTGATCAATGCAATGATACCTTAAGTGTAGAGAAGTGAAGATAAATTGCATCACCTGAAAATGCAGAATGAGACAGCATTTTTGGACATGGACAATATGGGAATTTGTTTTGTTGGATTGTTCGTATTTTTTATGAAGATTTTTTTTAATAGTTGAAGGGGCAATGAGAGAGGTAATAAAGCTTGGAAAATAAATAAATTTTAAAAAAATGAATATATTTATCAGATTCCATG
Source organism: Gymnobelideus leadbeateri (assembly GCA_011680675.1). Classification (NCBI taxonomy): domain Eukaryota; kingdom Metazoa; phylum Chordata; class Mammalia; order Diprotodontia; family Petauridae; genus Gymnobelideus; species Gymnobelideus leadbeateri. The sequence continues at coordinate 245,938 of WOXC01002638.1, forward strand.
TAATTCTACCCTCTGAAAATGAGATAGGCCCTCTGTTCCCAGAAAGATTCCTATGACATCTATTATGGGGAAAGACAAGATTGAAAAAGTGCTGGCTGGGGGTGCTCTCAAAATTTTTTTGTTTTGTTTTTCTGAACACAATTTCAAAATATATGGAAACTATGTTTTTGCAACAATCAGCTCTTTATTCTGATTCGCTTTCCTTTTGACATTGATTAGGTGAAGTGTATTTAAACATGGAGAAGATTGGCATTCAACAATTAGCTTTTGCTTATTTTGTTCTATGAATGATGCTATGCTTGTATTTATTTTGGAATAATCTACTGCTCTAAAATGTGGTAGGGAAATATCCAATTTTATATATTAAACTGGGCTTGGGAAGAAGGGCCACATTTGCATAATGGCTACCATTCAACTAAACCTAAAGCATTTCCTTTGCATAACAATGAAATTCCAATTATCTAGCTGCTGAAAATGTAGCAGTAAACTAAGTCAGTCTGGTGTCCTAGTTTAATGGATTGTGGAGGGATATTTCCCCCTGAACACTTCTAATGAGGCTTTTGTTTATCCATTTTTTTTTTCATATCACAGACCAAAGAAGATATCTCAAATAGCCTTCGTTTGTGAGTATGAGCCTACGATTCTCATTTAAGGCAAAAAAAAAATCCATTATCTTGCTCTGACTTCATGGAGTTGTCCTTGAAGTTATTCTCTTGCTCTGCAATCTTTTTGATGTAACTGAAATGGACACTAGGACAGAATCACCAGGCCAAGACCATCAGTAATCGAATTCAGGAAGCGTTTATTAGCTGGCCAGCGGCAGTCCTAGGGACAAAGTCCCAGGAGCTGCACCGAACCCCAGTAGACACACAGTTTAAATAGTCCAAAAGCTACCATCATATCAGGGGCAGGCTGGTCGGGCAGGATATGGGGCTGGGGCACTCTTAGATAACGCAGGTTGTTCAATGACCGAAGGGAGGATTCTTGGGTTTGGTCGGATAAGATAAGAGTGGGCTGGGGCACACTGGGTTAAAGATGTTTGATAACCTAGCGGAATGGAGGATTCTTGGGTTTACAAGAATTCAGGATACAAAGATGGGTCCCTCGTAAGCCAGTGAAATGTCAAGGCATACTACTTCAGTAACTACGATTTTCTCAAAGGATGGAAAGCAGGCAAAGTTGAAAATTCCCATTTGGAAGGGTGCACAGGATAGTAAAAATAAGACAGTGCTGGAAAGAACATTGGATACAGAATCTGATCCACCTGGGCCCAAATCCCCTCCCCCCCGCCCTTGACACTCAAAACTTGGATGACCTTAAGCCTCAGTTTCATCATCTATAAAATGACGTTAGACTAGATGGTCTCTGAGGTCCTTTTCAGCTCTAGATCTAATGCATGGTTCTTTGAAAACTTTAGTGTGAATGAGTTTGTCAGGTATTTATCAGAGTGACTTTTGATTGTGAAGGAAGGACACAGTACTGGAAACCTGTATGTAAATTACAGAGAATATCAACAAAGGGAGAAGATGGTTTAAAAAGGTGTGACCATATAAAAAGTTTAAGAGATATTTTCTGGGTAATTAATCATTTTACTAATCACTGCCAGTGGATAATTAATAAAAAGGGGCCAGTGACACTCTTGAATACTGTAGACCCCTCATAGTACCCACTCAATGCTTATATACACTGGGATGTTTCTGAGGATGGTAATTAACTCTGTTTGGTTGACAATTAATGAGAATAATGACTATTATAATGACAGGTGGACCTATTCTAATGAGGGACTGGGGGGGGGCATGACTGATAATTCTTCCTCCCCAAATACCCCCTAGCCTCAGGCCAGCTAGACAAAAAATTTGCTTTTATCAATCCTGCCTAAGAGGAACACAGTGGGCTTGAACTCACCTTAGATTAAATTCTTTGCAAGGTTCTCTAGTTATTGGGGTCTTCTACCCAGGATTGTGTAGAAAATTTGGATTTGGGCAATCTCATCCATGAACAATGTTCTTCAGTTGTTGGCTTTGCCTCATAGAGAATGAGGATCTAGGAGGGGGAAAAACCCTATATCTCCCCAGTTAATAGTTATTTAATAATCATTTCTCTCAAGGGAGAGGCAATTTTAAGGTGTTTAGAAATCATCATCTAGATTACCCTTTGTATAACTCAGTCATATTTTTGCTTTGTTGTTACTGTCTTTTTAAAAGTCATTTGAAAAAGTCTTTCCTGTACAATAGGATGTTAAGAAACTTTGAAAAAATATGATAGTCAAAGGTTGTGACCCCTCTCTGTCATGCTAGGGTAAAGGGAAGGGCTCACTGAGTGGAAACCACTTTCTAATTGTGTTTGCATTAGTTAATTACTTAAATTGGAGAAGATCTGGGGCTTGCTGCTAACTCTTAGCCCAGAGAAGTTCTTTTATGTAGAAGACAGAAGATAGTGGTGGTAATCAATGAAAAATCATACCTTATGCCATCTTTAAATGTTTGTTGTAGGGTTCCAATTTTTCTTCTACATTTTAATTTTCAATCTGCTTGATGATTACACCTATAGTACAGATTACTTTTTTGGCCCGGGGGGAAATTGTCAAAATAGCAAGGGGACTTTGGGAGATGACTGAAAAAGAAGAACGTCAAGCAGTCTGATTTGACCAATGTAGAGCATACTAAGGGCAATGATGTGAGATAAGTTTGGAAAGGTATGTTGGAAACTTGAGTGAAGTTCATATCCTTCAGCTAATTGGGAGTTATTGCATATTTCTTAACATTAAGACAATATAAGCAGAACAATGCATTAGAAAGACCACTTGTCTGGTAGTGGGATACAGGATGGATTGAAATGGTAAGAATACAAAGATGGAATGGGGTGTTAGGAGGCTATTATAGGAGGCCAAAGATAAGACTGTGATGTTCAAAAAGTTTGAGAGATATACCTTCTGGATTATTAATAATTCTATTAATAATGTTAGCATGTTGTTAATAAAAGGGTCAGTGACAATCTCAAATGCCAACTGCCCCTTTGTCCTTGGGCTCACTGTTTATATGCCCTTGGGAGAGTGGGTGTTTCTGAGGGTGGCAATCAACTCTGGTTAACAATTAATAAGAGGTAGACTTTACAAAGAAAAGTGGGCTCACTCAAATAAATGTTTGGGAGAGTGACTCTTGGCCAAAGGAACTTTCTCTACTCCTAGGCCACCCTTTGCCTTGGTCTAGACAAGGGAACTACCTCTACCCAAATTTGCTTGAGTGGAACACAATGGGCAGGAATTCACCTTAGATTAGATTCTTTGTAAGATTGGGTGAAATCTGACCATGCTTGAGGAGAAAGTTAGTTCTACCTTCTGAGACTGAGTTTTGAAATGAAGACTTTAAAAAGGGGCAGGGGGACTCTAGATCTCCCTAAATCATTGGTTATTAATAATAATTTCTTTCAACTGGTAGCTTTGAGAGAAATTTCAGGGGTAGAATCATTACAACTTCACAATAGATTGAATATTGGAGTGAAGAAGAGGGAGGAGTCATAAAAAGATATTATCATTGGATCTAGTTTGGAAAGTACTTCAGAGGTCATAAACCTGAAAGAAAATCTCCATTACAAATCCCTAAGAAGCAGTTTTCAAAACTTTACTTGGAGACCACTACATCCCAAAGCAGGCCACTTTATTTTTATTTAGCTTTAAATAGTTAGGAACTTTAACCTTACATTAAAATGTCTTTCTGTACCTTCCATCCATTATCCTTAATTTTGAATTCTGATGCCAAATAGAACAAATCCATATCATTTTCAATTGCTTGAAGATATTGATTATGACCCTCTAAGGATTCTGTTCTTTGGATTAAATAGTTACCTTAACTGTATGGAAAATAGATCCAAGTTTTCAGGACAGGATGATGGGAATGTTGGTGATGCCAGTAACAGCAAAAAAGCTCATTTCTAAATCACAATAAAAGGTTTAAAAGACACTCTTTCCTTTGGTGATCTTGTTTACTCTGATGACTTCAATTACTGACTCTGTGAATGATTCTCAAACCTTTATCTCTACCTTAGAGCCCCACTTTCACATTTACAGCTGCCCATTAGATATCAACACTTGGATTAAATAAATTTAGCAGATATTTATTAAGCATCATTATGTGCAAAGCATTGCATTAGGCAATGAATAATTAAGTGGAGAAATGAAATAATCCCAGTGTATTATTAGTGTTATTTAAGAATACAGAGAAAATTTGTAAAGGAAAGGCAAACAATCTTTTTTTTTTTTAAAGCAATTGGGGTTAAGTAACTTGCTCAAGGTTACACGGCTAGTCATTATTTATGTGTGGGTGCTCATTTTCTGAGGCCTGTTTCGATCTCGGGTCATCCCAACTCTGAGGCCGATGCTCTTACTCACTGCGCCACCTAGCCGCCCCTCAAACAATCTTAAATATCCATCTAATTATCTTTCTACAAATAATTTAATTAATTTTAATTTCTCTATGCTTGGAATGGATGTATGGATCTGTCTGCAGCCACCACTTCTGTATCACTGCTCATATTATTTACTAGATAGAGAAGCAAATACCTCTCTAAATGATTAATGGGGCCATTTGGCACTCTAGGAAAGGAAAAAAGAGAACCTATGTGCAAAGCTTACACATCCAAGTGAGAGTTATTGAATGATATTATTTACAGATGATGGAATTCTTGGGCGGGATGGAAATGAAGGATGTGTCAATGTTTCAGTGGGACAACAGTAAAGATGGCTTCTCAGATATCTTTTTTATTTTCAAGGATAGGTCCCATTTATGTTGTGTCAGTGATTTTTTTAAAACCAGGTTTCCTTGATGCTGAGGGATTGTAGAGCAATGATTGGTGGGTAAGCAAAGAGACCACATACTATCTCTACTAGATCTATGTTTGGGGATCTTTCAATAGCATAGCAACAGGCTGATGCAGCTGCAGGTCTGGACGGAGAAAGTGAGAGATGGCATGGCAGTTCTCTTGGACTTCTGTGAACATGCTGTGGTCTCACATATGATTTTCTTTAACTATGGTTTAGAAATGGAGAAATGTTAACAAATTCAGCTGGTTACTTTGAATAACTTGTCATCATAACTGGCTGCTTCTTTTTTGTCATCCATACAACACCAGACTTGGACAAACTTGGACTAATGTCATCTTGAGCTTTGTTAATTTACTTTTTTTTCCCCAAATACTTTATTAACTTCTGGTTTCCATCATTCATTTCTGCCAGATTTTGAGTTACATTTTTCCCCCTGTTTTTCCCCTACCCACCACCCCAGAATAGTAGTCCAACAGGATATCCCCTCATGCAATCTGCTCTCTCCCATATCTTCTCCCATACCTCCTTCGACTTTTCCATTAGGGCAAGGTGAATCTCTGTGCCCCAATGCCTGCACATATTATCTCCCAGTTACATTCAAAATAGTATTAATAATAGTATTTATATATATTTGAAACATTTAATTTTAAAACTTTGAATCCCAGATCCATTCCCTTCATCCCTTGTCACCCTCTCTAGCTGGGAAGATAAGCAATTCAGTATATGTTGTACATGTATAGCTATGCAAAATATTACCATAGTAAATATATTGTAAAAGACTGACTATATTTCCCTCCCACCCATCCCACTCCTCACCTGGTCCATTCCCTACTTTGATCCTGTCCCTCTTCAAAAATGGGTGTCTCCAACCTCCCCTTCCCCAGTATGCCCTCCCCTCCATCTTCCCCCTTCTCATCCCCCTCCCCCCCACTCTTCTACAGGGTGAGATATCCCATTTAGTATGTACGTCATTCTCTCCCTGAGCCAAATTCAATGAGAATATGGTTTTGCCTTTTTGCCTTCCTGTTCTTCCCCTCCCCTGCAACCACTTTCCCTTGCTTCTTCTACATGAGATAGTTTACCCCTGCTCCCATCTCTCCCCATCTCCTCTTGCCACATTCCTCTCTCACCTCTTAAGTTCACCCCTTAAGTGTCATCCCTTTCCACCAAATTCGACCTGTGCCCTCTATCCATGTATACCTGTAAACATATATACACATATTCACATATGTATTCATATGCCCATATACACTTCTTCAATTATTTTCATACTGAGAAAGGTTTCATCAGTCACAGTTATTGTTTTTCCATGTAGGAATGTAAATAGGTCAACTTTGATAAGTTCCTTTTGATTTCTTTTCCCTGTTTACTTTCTCAAGCATCTCTTGCTTCTTGTGTCTGAATGTCAAATTTTCTATTCAACTCTGGTTTTTTCCTCAAGAATGCTTGAAAGTCCTCTATTACACTGAGTGACCATATTTTCCCCTGAAACAAAATACTCAGTTTTGCTGGGTAGGTGACCCTTGGGTTCATTCCCAGCTCTTTTGCCCTCTGGAATATCATATTCCATGCCCTTTGATCCCTCAGTGTAGAAGCTGCCAGGTCCTGGGCTATTCTGATTGTGTTTCCACAATATTGAAATTGTTTCTTCCTGGCTGCTTGTGATGTTCTCTCCTTGATCTGGGAATTCTGGAACCTGGCTATAATATTCCTGGGTGTTTTCTTTTGGGGATCTTTTTCAGGAGGTAATAGGTGAATTCTTTCAACCTCTATTTTGCCCTCTGGGTCTAAAACATCAGGGCAATTTTCCTTGAGAATTTCTTGAAGGATGATTTCTAGGTTCTTTCTTTGATCATGGCTTTCAGGTAGTCCAATAATTTTTTTTTTAAACAAATACTTTATTAACTTCTGTTTTACATCATTCATTTCCGCCAGATTTTGAGTTACAATCATTTTCCCCCCATTATTCCCCTCCCCAACCTCCCAGAATAGCAGTCCCACAAGATATCGCTTCCTCCAATCTGCTCTCTCCCATACCTTCTCCCATACCCCCATCGACTTTTCCATTAGAGGAAGATGAATCTTTGTGTCCCAATGCCTGCACATCTTATCTCCCAATTATAGGCAAAAGAGTATTAATAATAGTATTTATATATATATTTGAAACATTTAATGTTACGACCTTGAATTTCAGATCCATTTCCTTCCTCCCTTGTCACCCATTCCCTCTTGGGAGATAAGTAATTCAGTATATGTTGTACATGTCTAGCTATGCAAAACATTGTCATAGTAGATATATTGTACAAGGCTGCTTATAATTCCCTCCCACTCATCCCACCCCCCACCCGGTCCATTCCCTACATGATCCTGTCCCTCTTCTATAGTGGGTACTTCCAACCTCCCCTCACCCCAAGGATGCCCTCCCATCCATCATCCCTCCTCTCATCCCCCTTCCCCTATCCTGCTGCAGGTTGAGATATCCCATTTAGTATGTATGTCATTTTCTCCCTGAACCAAATTCAATGTGAATGTGGTTTTGCCTTTTTAGCCTTCCTTATTCTCCCCCTCCTTTGCAACCACTTCCCCTTGCTTCTTCTACATGAGATAGTTTACCCTACCCTGTCTCTCCCCATCTCCTCTTGCCACTTTCCTCTCTCACCTCATAATTTCATCCCTTGAGTATTCTCCCTTCCCAACAAATTCAACCTATGCCCTCTATCCATATATAACTGTAACCATATACACACACATTCACATATGTATTCATATGACCACACCCCCTTCTTCCATTATTTTCATAGTGAGAAAGATATCATCAGTCACAGTTATTGCTTTTCCATATAGGAATGTAAATAGTTCAACTTTGATAAGTTCCTTTTGATTTCTTTTCCCTGATTACCTTCTCAGGCATCTCTTCCTTCTTGTGTCTGGATGTCAAATTTTCTATTCAATTCTGGTTTTTTCCTCAAGAATGCTTGAAAGTCCTCTATTCCACTGAATGACCATATTTTCCCCTGAAACAAAATACTCAGTTTTGCTGGGTAGGTGACCCTTGGGTTCATTCCCAGCTCTTTTGCCCTCTGGAATATCATATTCCATGCCCTTCGATCCCTCAGTGTAGAAGCTGCCAGGTCCTGGGCTATTCTGATTGTGTTTCCACAATATTGAAATTGTTTCTTCCTGGCTGCTAGTAGTATTTTCTCCTTGATCTGGGGATTCTGGAACCTGGCTATAATATTCCTGGGAGTTTTCTTTTTGGGATCTTTTTCAGGAGGTGATCTGTGGATTCTTTCAACCTCTATTTTGCCCTCTGGATCTAAAACATCAGGGCAGTTTTCCTTGAGAATTTCTTGAAGGGTGATTTCTAGGTTCTTTCCTTGATCATGGCTTTCAGGTAGTCCAATAATTTTTAAATTGTCTCTCCTGGATCTATTCTCCAGGTCAGTGGTTTTTCCCATGAGATATTTCACATTGCCTTCTAATCTTTCATTTGTTTGGATCTGCTTAACAGCATCTTGATTTCTCATAAAGTCACTAGCTTCCATTTGCTCCAGTCTAACTCTGAAGGAATGAATCTCCTCAGTGAACTTTTGAGATTCTTTTTCCATCTGGCAAATTCGACTTTTTAAGGCATTCTTCTCCTCATTGCCCTTTTGGGCCTCCTTTGCCATTTGAGCTAGTCTATTTTTTAAGGTGTTGTTTTCCTCAGTCAGGCTGTTGACCCTCATTTCATACTTTTCCTGCATCCTTCTCATTTCTCTTTCTAATTTTTCCTCCACTTCTCTTATTTGATTTTTAAAGTCCTCTTTAAGGTCCTCTATGGCCTGCAACCCACTCATGTTTTCCCCTGGGGCTTTTGGAGCAGGACTTCTGACCTCACAGTCCTTTTCCCGCTCTATGCCCCCAAAATAGGAGTCTAGGGTTGCATTTTTCTGTTTCCTTTGCCTTGGCATGTTGCCACTTAATTGCTTGACTTTTGGGCTTGTTGCCACACTATGGCTTTAAGGCCAGATAGAGGAATTTTCGTCCCGAACGTGTGGGGGGCAACTTCCGTTTCTGGCAAGCTATAAACCCACCCACAACTTCCACCCTAGATCACAATCCAGATCCAGGGAGGTTAAAGCAAGAGCGATTACCCCCCAAGACTGATCGCTGGATCTCCCCACGATTTGTAGGCTGGGAGCCGGAAATGCCTCTGAAAACTACAAAATGGCGTGTCTCCTCAGCAGCTTCTAGCCCCCAGGGGAGGGAGCTGACGCATTCCCCAAATACAGGTCCCAAAGTCCATAGGACACTAACCTCTTACTTTGTCCTAGGCAAGTCTATGTTGATAATTCTGGAATCTCCACAGTTCCTGGTGTTCTGGGGTTCCTCCAGCCGGCTGCTGGCCCTGCCGCCCTGGGGCTAAAACCTCGGCTCACGTGGACCTGGGCTCGCTCGGCTCGGCTCCTGCGCTCTGCGCGCTGCCGGCTCCCAGACCACTGCGCTGGTCCTTCCTGCAGGGTGCTGGGCTGTCCTCAGCGGGAGGTTAGCTTCTCTGTGTCGTTCTGTGGGTGCTGGGGCTCCAGAAGATTTTCAGAGTCCTTTTTTACATAGTTTGTGGAGAATCTGCGGGCAGAGAGGCTTGGAAGAGCTGTTTCTACTCTGCCATCTTGGCTCCGCCCCCCGGGAAGCAAAGTCCAATAATTTTTAAATTGTCTCTCCTGGGTCTATTTTCCAGGTCAGTGGTTTTTCCCATGAGATATTTCACATTGCATTCTCTTCTTTCAGTTGCTTGGATCTGTTTAACAGCATCTTGATTTCTCATAACGTCACTAGCTTCCATTTCCTCCAGTCTAATTCTGAAGGAATGAATCTCCTCAGTGAACTTTTGAGATTCTTCTTCCATCTGGCAAAGCTGGCTTTTTAAGGAATTCTTCTCCTCATTGGCTTTTTGAGCCTCTTTTGCCACTTGAGTTAGTCTATTTTTTAAGATGTTATTTTCCTCAGTCAGGCTGTTGAGTCTCATTTCACACTTTTCCTGCATCCTTCTCATTTCTCTTCCCAATTTTTCCTCTACTTCTTTTATTTGGTTTTTAAAATCCTTCTTAAGGTCCTCTATGGCCTGTAACCAGCTCATATTTTCATTTGGGGCTTTTGGTGCAGGAGTTCTGATCTCACAGTCCTCCTCCTGTTCCATGTTTCAATCCTCTTTGCCCCCAAAATAGGAGTCTAATATTTAATTTTTCTGTTTATTTTGTTTCCTTTGCCTAGGCATGTTGTCACTTAATTACTTGACTTTTGGGCTTGTTGCCACAGTAGGACTCTGCCACCAGACAGGGGAGCTTCCCTCCCAAATGCTGGGTTCTTCTTAACTGCCGGAGGTATTAGTTGGGTGCCCTCCCTGAAGCCCCCACACACTCTGGCAAGCTGGTCACACACCCCAAGATCTCCATCCCAGACTGCAATCCAGATCCAAGAAGGTTAAATCAAGAGGTGACACTCTTTTCATTGAGGCATGCTGCTTTCCATTTTGCTGGAATCCTTTCACAATTATCCTTTTCCAGAGGATGATGGGGAAAGTGTCAGGAAGAGAATAAGTATGTATCTAGCCCTTACTATATGTCAGGCAAGGTGCTAAATGCTTTTACTTAATTTGATCCTCACAACAATCTTGCAAGAGAGGTACTATTTTTACCCCCATTTTTTTAAGGTTGAGGAAATTGAGACAAACAGAGGTTAAGTGACTTGTCCAGGGTCATACAGGTAGGAAGTGTCTGAGTCAGGATTTGAACTCAGGTCTTAATGACTCCAGGACCAGTATCTTACCTACTATGACTTTGGCTTCCAAATTTCTCGTAGCATTGTGATTAAGCCTTTCCTTTGCAATTTCCTGACTTGCTTACATCATGGTTGTTTTTATACTTGTCTTTCTCCCATTAAATTGTAAGTTTTTAAGAGCAGCAGATTTGTTCATGCCAGCTTTGAATTGCCAGTGTCTATCAGAGTGCCTTGAATCAAATACATGATTAAAATGTTGGTTGTATTGAATTGAGAAGAGAGCTGGAACAGACCTGGGAGCAAATATTGAAATTTATTTTTTACCAAGTTGACTTTGAAATGATAATGAGTCATGCTGTGGAGTGGCCAAACAGGCAGTTGGAATATGGTACTGGACCTGGGAAAAGTGATTGGAAGTGGAGAGACAGAGTTGATAAGGTCTCTAAGAGACATTATAGAGAAAAAAGAACAAACCTGAAGAATGGCTCCATTTAGAGAACTAGAGGAGAGGAAGATTCACTGATGGAGAGAGAGGAATAATCAGAGATCTTGTGAAATAGAAAGATCATAACCAAGGGAGGAGATTCACCATCAGGGGAGGGGGCCAAATACTGGGGAAAGATAAGAGAACTGGGTTTGAGAAATGGGCTTTGGAATTTTAGATTAGGAAATAGTATTAAGGAGTTAATGAGCAGTGATGAAATAAAAGCAGTGACAATTGATTATTCTTTGAAAAGTTTTAAGGTCAAATAAAGGAGAGAGATAAGATAGAGTCTTTTTTTTATGATTAGGGAAGATCTGAATATGTCACTAAACAGAGGAGGGATCAGTAAGGCAGGAAAGCTCAAAGGTCTAACAGAGAAGGGGAAATGGATGGAGCAGGGCCATGGGGAATATATTTAAGGGCACATATGGAGGTGTTAGGAAGGAAGAGGGACATAAGGGGTGAGGGATATGGGGAGATATTGTATATACGATCAGCATTTTTCAATGCTTTCATTGATTGTGTTGGATGTATGAGTATGAATATATGTGTATGTACATATGTACATACATACTTTAATAATCTAATAATCATACTTTAATACCTTATCATCACCAGGATAAGCTCATTGCCAGGAAACTCATCATGGAGATTACTTCAGCTTTGGTACCTTTGCCTTATCAGTGTGCTTCTCTGATTGGAGAGCTAGAGAACAGAGCAAAGCATTCCTCCCATACCCCAAATCCCAGACATTTCTTTGTTTGTCAGCAGTTGTTTTGCTTGGGTTAGACTTCACCATCATTATCATCATGATGCCTACTTGCTGGTCACCCTCTGGTGCCCTTTTCCCTTTTCAGCTTTCTTTTGTGTATTATTTTCTCCCATTAGATTATAAACTCCCCGAGGGCAAGAAAGGTCTTTCTTTTTCTTATTTGTATCCTCAGGATTTAGTAAAGTGCCTGGTGCATAGTAAACAATTAATTGATGTTTATTCCATCATATCAACAGGATGTCATGAATGTGGAGGGAACTCTGGAGTTTGTAGGCCATACTGTAGAGTGAAAGCTCTGGTAATTGCTACCACCAAGCTGGAAAGGCGTCAGGAATAGTCCTTGCATATTATAATCCCATAGGGCTTTTCCTGTCTGGAGATACAAACTGGAAAAAGGAAGGAAAGAGATGGAGCAACTACTTGGGAAATGTATTCAAGAGATAAAGGCTTTGACTCATGGAAGTGCGAGGCTGATACTTTAGTGATTTCAAAAGAACGGGAGGAAGACCTCCAGCACATTGAACAGACCTTCTGTGGTGAGTTTATAGGAGGATGTGAACAATAATCACATAGGATGATCATACATCATTGGAAGGAACTTCCAATTAGATAAGATCATTGATCTAATCGAGATTGTGTGACTTGAGAATGGTGTGACTATATTTATACATAAAAGTATATATGGTATGACTATATATACATATACATACATATATGTATACTATATATACATATAAATATTCTGCATGCAATGAACTTACAAACTCTAATCTCTTCAGAGAATTCAAGAATCCAAAGGTTCAGGAAAAATTTATAAACATACTTTATATACTGTGTAACCACATCCCAAATGAGGAGAATTTTGGAAAGACTGTGTTTTAAGTCTATATATGGAGAAGTGACCTCAGAGTCAGCAGGTTCTGGGTTTAAGCTTCAGCAATGACTTACACTGACTTGTGACCCTGGACAAGTCATTTAACATCTGAGTGACCCAGACATTTCTTCAAGACTCTCACAGGTTGTTGTATCGTGTGTGGTTTGTCCTTCACTCTCAAAGAGGAATGTGACATCAGGGAGATGATGACATGACTTGTAATTCACTTTGATTTGAGTAAGGGAGGGCTGTGCAAAGTCATCAGACTCACTTTCTCCTCCAGAGCCATCTAGATCCAGCAACCAGATATCAATCAGGATGACTAGAGATGGCATGGGATGCAGTGGAAGACCTTTTCCCTTTTAAGCTAAGGTCTTTTCAGTTTCTCACTTTCAGTTGCTGAGTAGATACCAGTCTGCCTTGGTAGAGGAATTTTCCTTATCTGGAGTTCCATAGATCAGTGAAATCACAGGTCTGGTCTCATGGAAAAACAAACAAATAAACAAAAAGCAGGAAAAACCACAAGTCTTTAGTCACCAAGGGACTGACTACAAAGCATGTAGCCGAACAGATCTTTGCTCATCCTTTCTGCAAGGACATCTGAGATCTTTTTCTAATTCTTGCCCTGCCTTGACTCATGCCAATGCAGGGATAGAGGAGGGAGCTGAATTGCTGCCACTCTGGATCCTCTCCAATGTTTCAGGTTGCTTTTGTTTCTCACTAGTTCTGCAAACAATAATTGTTCAAACAAAAATGCAATTTTGTAGCCTGTTTTTAACACTTTCGTAATGTTTCTGGTTTGTTAAAGCGTTGCACATTTCCAGCCTTCTAGACTATAAAATCCTCCATCTGGAGGCTTTATAGCCATTTCATCTTTCCCCAACTAAATCGTTTCTCCTTTTATTCCCCCTCATAATGGATGAACAGCAGTTGCTTAACAGCTCCGACAAGGGGGTGGCAAGCCCCAGTTGTAGCCTGAGTGATTTTAGATCCTCCATTTTGGAAGCTGGCAATGTTTGCTGGGTCTCTTTCTTTGGCACATGGACATTTCCACTGTAGAATATTATTTCTTCCAGCATAACAGAGGTCCTTTGTTGTTCCAAACGAAGATTGAAACTGATGCTTCTAATTGTTTCAAGTACATTCTGTGGGGAGGAGGCTTCATGGAAACAGCTGGAATGAGTCAGACCACAATGGAACTATCCCCATTATAATTGTGTTTCTCTACCTTAAAAGTTAAGGCTTTAGACAACTGGGTATTTTGAAATCCACCCCTAAACTCTGTCTTTAATTTTTTTTAAACATGCTGAGTTGCTGAACTAAAACAAGCTCTTTCATATCATAATTTGTTTGCGCTTGGCTTAGAATTTGACAAAAGGATACGTGAGGTAGAGCCACAAAATGTTAGCGTTGGAAGGGACCACATAGAGATCATCTAGTCTAACCTCCTAATTTCACAGAAGAAGAAAATGAGGGCCAGAAACATAGTGTGACTTGGCTGAAGTCACACAGCTAGTTGGTGGTTAAAAAAAGGAGGGTGTGTGTGTGTGTGTGTGTGTGGCTAGCATTTAGGTCTCCTGGATCCCACCCCAGGGCTCTTTATTTTACAATAAGCTGCCTCTAGATTCTGTTAGATGAGGGATTCTTAAACTTTTTTGTGTGTCTTGGACCCCTTTGGCTAGAGTCTGCAGAAGCCTATGGACCCCTCTCAGAATAGTATTTTTAAATATGTAAAATAAAACCAATTACATCAAAACACAGGTATCTCTCTCCCTCTCTCTCTCTCTCTCTCTCTCTCTCTCTCTCTCTCTCTCTCTCTCTCTCTCTCTCTCTCTCCCTGTCTTTTTCTCTTTAAAGTTTATTGATCTCAGATCTATAGAACCACCTCACAAGTATTTTAGGAAAGAAGGATCATCAGATCGAAGGATCTATTTCTTCATCTTCACTGAAGCCTGACTTTCCCTTAATAACACTACATCTTCCAGAACCATCTTCAGTGGAGAGGACTTTCCCCCTACTCTTCCAGTAGGAGAGGTTAAGACACTCTTTACTCTTGCCTGACACTTCTATGTCATGGTTCTTCCTCTATAACCTCTCGTCTCTTGAGGTTAATGACACTGAATTATTTCATTCACCCTCATTCTAATTGCCACAGTCTATTGCCAGCATGTTGTAGCCTATCTTGGTGGCCACCTTATTTGGTACAGAGTTATCTATATTATCTTTTTGATCACTTTGATGTCTATAGCACTTCTTCTTCTTCTTCTTCTTCTTCTTCTTCTTCTTCTTCTTCTTCTTCTCCTCCTCCTTCTTCTTCTTCTCCTTCTCCTTCTTCTTCTTCTTCTTCTTCTTCTTCTTCTTCTTCTTCTTCTTCTTCTCCTCCTCCTTCTTCTTCTTCTCCTTCTCCTTCTCCTTCTTCTTCTTCTTCTTCTTCTTCTTCTTCTTCTTCTTCTTCTTCTTCTTCTTCTTCTTCTTCTTCTTCTTCTTCTTTTCTTCTTCGCAGTTAAAAAATTCAATATAACCAATGTTTATTAAGGACTTGCTATGTGACTTTCTTTAATGTCTTAAGATATTTTATCTCTTTACTGATTAATTTTTTTGAGTTATTTTTCATTTTTTCCAAATGCTTTATTACTTTCTGGTTTATATCATTCATTTTTGTCAGATTGTGAGTTACAATTTCTTCCCCTACCCATGACCTTAGCAGTCCCACAGGATATGCCCTCATCCAATCTGCTTTCTCCCATCTCTTCTCCCATATCCCCTTTGACTTTTCCAGTAGGGCAAGGTGAATCCCTGTGCCCCAATGCCTGAACATCTTATCTCCCAATTATATATAAAATAGTATTAGAATTTATATATATTTAAAACATTTGATTTTAAAACTTTGAATTCCAGATTCATTCCCTTCCTCCCTTGTCACCCACCCTTACTGGGAAGATAAGCAATTCAGTATATGTGTAGCTATGCAAAACATTACCATAGTAGAAATATTGTAAAAGACTGACTATATTTCCCTCCCTCCTATCCCACCTCCCACCTGGTCCACTCCCCACTTTGATCCTGTCCCTTTTCAAAAATGGGTGCTTCCAACTTCCCTCCCCCCCAGCCTGCCCTCCCTTCCATCATCTCTCCCCTCATCCTTCTCCCCACTCCCACTCTCCTGTAGGGTGGCCTATCACATTTAGTATTTATGTCATTCTCTCCCTGATCCAAATTCAATGAGAATAAGGTTTTACCTTTTTGCCTTCCTGTTCTTCCCCCTCCCCTGCAACAACTTTCCTTTGCCTCTTCTACATGAGGTAGTTTACCCCATTCTGTCTCTTCCCATCTCCTCTTATTATGTTCCTCTCTCACCTCTCAATTTCACCCCTTAAGTAACATCTCTTCCCATTAAATTTGACCTGTGCCCTCTATCTATGTATACCTGTAAACATATATACACACATTCACATATGTATTCATATGCCCATATACCCTTCTTCAGCTATTTTCATATTGAGAAATGTTTCATCAGTTACAGTTATCGTTTTTTCCATGTAGGAATATAACTAGTTCAACTTTGATAAGTTCCTTAGGATTTATTTTCCCTGTTTACTTTCTCAAGCATCTCTTGCTTCTTGTGTCTGAATGTCAAGTTTTCTTTTCAACTCTCATTTTTTCCTCAAGAATGCTTGAAAGTCCTCTATTCCACTGAATAACCATATTTTCCCCTGAAATATGACACTCAGTTTTGCTGGGTAGGTGATTCTTGGTTTTAATCCCAGCTCCTTTCAACTCCAGAATATTATATTCCAGGCCCTTTTATCCTGCAGTGTTGAAGCTTCCAGATTCTGTGTTATCCTGATTGTGTTTCCACAATGTTCAAATTGTTTCTTCCTGGATGTTTGTAATGTTCTCTCCTTGTTCTGGGAATTTTGGAACCTGGCCATAATATACCTAGGAGTTTTCTTTTTGGTATCTTTTTCAGGAGGTGATAGGTGGATTCTTTCAACCTCTATTTTGCCCTCTGGGTCTAAAGTATCAGGGCAGTTTTCCTTGAGAATTTCTTGAAGGGTGATTTCTGGGTTCTTTCTTTGATTATGGCTTTCAGGTAGTCCAATAATTTTTAAATTATTTCTCCTGGAGCTATCTTCCAGGTCAGTGGTTTTTCCCATGAGATATTTCACATTGCCTTCTATTCTTTCATTTGTTTGGATCTGTTTAATAGCATCTTGATTTTTCATAAAGTCACCAGCTTCCATTTGCTTCAATCTAGTTCTGAAGGAATGATTCTCTTCAGTAAGCTTTTGAGATTCTTTTTCCATCTGGAAAATTTGGCTTTTTGAGGCAATCTTCCCCTTATAGCCTTTTTGAGCCTCTTTTGCCATCTGAGTTAGTCTATTTTTTAAGGTGTTATTTTCTTCAGTCAGGCTGTTGACTCATTTCATGATTTTCTTTTTTTTTCTTCACCTTTTTCTGAGGGCAATTGGGATTAAGTAACTTGACCAAGGTCACAGGGCTAGGTTTTTTGTTTGTGTGTGTTAAGTATCTGGGGCTGGATCCGAACTCAGGTCCTTCTGACTCCAGGGCCGGCGCTCTACTCACTGTGCCACCTAGGCACCCTCATTTCATAATTTTCTTGCAGTGTTCTCATTTCTCTTCCCAATTTTCCTCCACTTCTCTTATTTGCTTCTTAAGGTCCTCTATGGCCTGTAACCAGCTCGTATTTTCTTTTGACGCTTTTGTTGCAGGGGTTCTGACTTCACTGTCTTTCTCCTGTTCCATGCTTTGATCCTTTTTTCCCCCAAAATAGGAGTCTAAGGTTGGAATCTTCTGTTTGTTTTGCTTCCTTTGCCTGGGCATGTTGCCACTCAATTACTTGCCTTTTGGGCTTTTTGCCACAGTAGGACTCTGCCACCAGCCAGGGGAGCTTTCATCCCAAATGCTGGGGTTTTCTGAGTTGACAGAGGTATTAGTTAGGTGACCTCTCTGAAGCCTCCACAAGCTCTGGCAAGCTGGTCACACACCCCATGACCTCCATGCTAGACGACATTCCAGACCCAAGAAAGTTAAAGCAAGATTGATTACCCCCTCAGACAGGTTCCCCTGTTCCCCTACAGTCTTCAGGCCTGAATCTGAAGTTGCTGTGCATGTGCTGTGGCTCCTTAGTGGCTTCTCGTCCTGGGGGGAAGAGGCTGACACATTCCCCATTAGTGGGTCCCAAAGTCCATACTGCACTGACCTCTCCCTTTGTCCCTATGTGTTGATAATTCTGGAAAGGGCCACAGCTGCTGGTGTTCTGAAGTCCCTCCAACAGGCTTCTGGTCATGCCTACCCTGGGGCTAAAACCTCTGGCTCACAGGGGCTGGGGTCACCTCCCAGAGTGCTGCACTGGCAGATTCCTGGCTGTCCTCAGTTGGAGGTTAGCTTTTTTGTATCATTTTGTGGGTTCTGTAGATCCAAGGTTTGTTCAGAGCCCCCTTTTGCATAAATTGGGGAAGGGGGGAGCTGGAGCTGCTTGGAAATCCTGTTTCTACTCTGCCATTTTGACTCTGTCCCCCTTTTTCATGATGTTAATATACTTCTAGTTTATGCCACATTATCTGGTACTCAACTACATGTAATCTTGTATTGTTCTAGAATTGCTTCATGTGTATGAATCTGATTTCTCCCACTAAATTATAAACTTGATATGTGACCTATCCCAAAATTCTTAGTACAGTTTTAAGCTTTAATAGTTTTTATTATACAATCACTTTAATAGCTTAAAACCATGTATAGCTTAAAACCTTGTTAAGATTTTAGGGTCCACGACTTATTCTTCTCTTACATTTTATATGGTGATTAGCATAATTCTGGGCCCTTAGTAGGCACTCAAAATTGTTTGATTCTATATTGTTCCCTAGTAATTGATCATCAACCATCTTCTATTGATAAAAATTGAACTCTGACATGTTCATATTCTACTCTATACCATTCTCCCTGGGAAGGTTCCCAAGGTTTAACTTTATGATTCAAATATGTCAACAGGTACTAACCTAAACATAAGGCATTCGATGATTAAAATTTAAATAACTTCTGAAATTTACATAGGGTTTTGAGTAAATTTCCTCACTTTTTGAGGGCTTCCCTGGAAGGTTCTTTTTTTTGTCTTGGAAACTTTATTTTTATTTTTTTTCTTTTTTCAACAAATGCTTTATTAATTTCTGGTTTACATCATTCATTTCTGCCAGATTTTGAGTTACAATTTTTTCCCCATTTTTCCCCTACCCACCATCCCAGAATAGCAATCCCACAAGATATCCCCTCATCCAATCTGCTCTCTCCCATCTCTTCTCCCATACCCCCTTTGACTTTTCCATTAGAGCAAGGTGGATCTCTGTGCCCCAATGCCTGCACATCTTATCTCCCAATTACATGCAAAATAGTATTAATAATAGTATTTGTATATATTTGAAACATTTAATTTTAAGACCTCGAATTTCAGATCCATTCTCTTCCTCCCTTGTCATGCATTCCCTCTGGGAACATAAGTAATTCAGTATGTGTTGTACATGTATAGCAATGCAAAACATTACCATAGTAGATATATTGTAAAAGGCTGCTTGTAATTCCCTCCCACCCATCCCACCCCCCACCTGGTCCATTCCCTACTTTGATCCTGTCCCTCTTCAAAGGTGGGTACTTCCAACCTCCCCTCCCACCAGAATGTCCTCCCCTCCATCATCCTCCCTCTCATTCCCCTTGCCCCTACTCTGCTGTATGTTGGGATATCCCATTTAGTATGTATGTCATTCTCTCCTTGAGCGAAATTTAATGAGAATATGGTTTTGCCTTTTTGCCTTCCTGTTCTTCCCCTCCCCTGTAGCCACTTCCCCTTGCTTCTTCTACATGAGATAGTTTACCCTACCCTGTCTCTCCTTGTCTCCTCTTGCCACTTTCCTCTTTCACCTCATAATTTCACCCCTTAAGTATCATCCCTTCCCAACAAATTCAACCTATGCCCTCTATCCATGTATAACTGTAAACATATATACACACATTCAGATATGTATTCATATGTCCATATACCCTTCTTCCATTATTTTCATACTGAGTCAGGTTTCATCAGTCACAATTATTGTTTTTCCATATAGGAATGTAAATAGGTCAACTTTGATAAGTTCCTTTTGATTTCTTTTCCCTGATTACCTTCTCAGGCATCTCTTGCTTCTTGTGTCTGGATGTCAAATTTTCTTTTCAGCTCTGTTTTTTTCCTCAAGAATGCTTGAAAGTCCTCTATTCCACTGAATGACCATATTACCCCTGAAACAAGAAACTCAGTTTTGCTGGGTAGGTGACCCTTGGGTTCATTCCCAGCTCTTTTGCCCTCTGGAATATCATATTCCATGTCCTTCCATCCCTCAGTGTAGAAGCTGCCAGGCCCTGGGCTATTCTGATCGTGTTTCCACAATATTGAAGTTGTTTCTTCCTGGCTGCTTGGAGTATTTTCTCCTTGATCTGGGAATTCTGGAACCTGGCTATAATATTCCTGGGAGTTTTCTTTTTAGGATCTTTTTCAGGAGGTGATCTGTGGATTCTTTCAACCTCTATTTTGCCCTCTGGGTCTAAAACATCGGGGCAATTTTCTTTGAGAATTTCCTGAAGGGTGATTTCTAGGTTCTTTCTTTGATCATGGCTTTCAGGTAGTATAATAATTTTTAAATTATCCCTCCTGGACCTATTTTCCAGGTCAGTGGTTTTTCCCATGAGATAGTTCACATTGCCTTCTAATCTTTCATTTGTTTGGATCTGTTTAACAGCATCTTCATTTTTCATAAAGTCATTAGCTTCCATTTGCTTCAGTCTAGTTCTGAAGGATTGAATCTCCTCAGTGAGCTTTTGAGATTCTTTTTCCATCTGGCAAATTTGGCTTTTTAAGGCATTCTTCTCCTCCTTGCCCTTTTGAGCTTCCTTTGCCATTTGAGTTAGTCTATATTTAAGGTGTTATTTTCCTCAGTCAGGCTGTTGACTCTTATTTCATACTTTTCCTACATCCTTCTCATTTCTCTTCCCAATTTTTCCTCCACTTCTCTTATTTGATTTTTAAAATCCTTCTGTAGGTCCTCTATGGCCTGTAACCCGCTCATATTTTCCTTTGGGGATTTTGGAGCAGGATTTCTGACCTCACAGTCCTCCTCCTATTCCATGCTTTGATCTTCTGTGCCCCCCAAATAGGAGTCTAATGTTGCATTTTTCTGTTTATTTTGTTTTATTTGCTTCGGCATGTTGCCACTTAATTACTAGACTTTTGGACTTGTTGCCACAGTAGGACTCTGCCACCAGACAGGGGAGCTTTGGTCCCAATGTTGGGGTCTTCACAACATCCGGTTCTGGCAAGCTGGATACCCACCCCATGACCTCCACTGAAGACCACAATCCAGATCCAGGGAGGTTAAAGCAAGAGCGATTACCCACCAAGACTGATCGCTAGATCTCCCTACAGTTTGCAGGCCAGGAGCTGGAGCTGCCACTGAAATTGCAAAATGGTGTGTCTCCTCAGAGGCTTCTAGCCCCTAGGGGAGGAAGCTGAAGCTTTCCCCAAATACTGGTCCCGAAGTCCACAGGGCACTAACCTCTCACTTTGTCCTAGGCATATCTGTGTTCGTAATTCTGGAATCACCACAGCTGCTGGTATTCTAGGGTCCCTCTGGCTGGCTGCTGGCCCAGGGCCACCCTGAGGCTAAAACTTTGGCTCATGCGGACCTCAGCTCGGCTCTCCAGAGTGCTGGGCTGTTGGCTCCTAGAGCATTGTGCTGGCCCTTCCTGCAGGGCTGCTGGGCTGTCCTCAGCAGGGGGTTAGCTTCCCTGTGTCGTTCTGTGGGTGCTGGGGCTCCAGAAGCTGTTCAGAGTTTCCTTTTACATGGTTTGGAGGTAATCTGGGGGGAGAGCACCTTGGAAGTGCTGTCTCTTCTCTGCCATCTTGGCTCCACTCCTCTGGAAGGTTCTTAAAGTCAATATCCTTAAGTGACCTTGAGTCATAGCAGCTCTGATGAACAAATATATATGGATACCAAGAGAAGAAAATCACTTATCAAAAGCAACAAGTCATTCATGGAATTTTTATTTGCTGCACTAAAAAAAAAATACCCTAATGGATGTATCATACCCAAAATAACTGGCAGCTAGAATTTAACCTCACTGCTATTAAAACTTCCTGGTATGGTAGTTGTTCTTGGTTTGGAACACTCCAATAGAATCACACTTAAATATAATTGAAAATTTTTGGTTTAGAAAACTGTTTCAAGGGAGATATTTCAAGGATTTTATATTCTACCACATACAGACAGTCAGTCAAAGCTACAGAAATGATCTATGTTTATTTTTTCCCAGATGAATGTACTTAAGGAAGTGATTTTTATTCAAACAATACTCATCTTTAAAGAAAAAAATCTTACTATAGTCATAGTAATATACGCTTGCATATACCCCTAAAACTAAAGCAAAGTTAACTTTGCACTTGTATTTTATGCATTTTGACACTGAAAGGAACAGAGCAAAGGCTAATAGAGATTTTCAAGAAATATAAGGCACTATCCCTTTAGGGTACTACCTTCTTCATATGGAACAGTTTAGTGCTGAGGGGTGCAGAAAAAGTAGTTTTGCATAAAATAAGAATTAAATCAGCTAGTAAAAGATTTAAGGAGTCATCATAGATGAACATTTTGATGCCTTAAAGGAGCAGAGAAAATAAAGCTTTGGGTTGATACGAACTCTTAAAATATGCTTATGAATAAAGATATTTCAAATGGGATTTGAGCACTTCCATATTGAAAATGAACAGTGGCATAAATATAAAAACTTAGATCATCTCGTAAAATATATAGGATAAGGACTCATTTGTATGGGATGGTTTAAAAGGGAAAAGAAAAAAAATATTTGTTAAAACCTGAGAAAAATGACAGTATGGTGAAAGAATTTCAAGGACTCTTGAAATTATGTGGTGGACCATATTGAGAATGGAGCTGCAAGACACTATGATAGCTCAGTTCATTTGCATAAAATGTTAAAAAAATTGAAAAGAGTAACACTAAAAAGAAAATTCTCATATGCTATCTGGATGAAAAGACTGAGGGATGATATTAAAATTGTGTTTAATTCATAGGAGAAATTTGATGAGTTGTTACCTTTTAAGTGAAAGGTGGGTGACTAAATTCCAGGAGACTCTCCCTTAAGCCATAGAAAAATATAGATTTTCTATAGTTATATAAGTATATAGAGAGTATGGAAAAAGCATAGGGTATTATCTATATCATAATATGTATGTATATATGTGTAATATGGGAAAAGTATAGGATACTATCTATATGTGTGTCTATATATGTCACATATATACACACATAAACACACAGTATAGATAATATTCTATACTTTTTTTTGCTTTTTGGGGGGGGGATCCAGGGAAATTGGGGTTCTGACTTGCCCAAGGTCACACAGCTATTAAGTGTTAAGTGTCTGTGTTCATATTTGAACTCACGTCCTCCTAACTCTGCGGCTAGTGCTCTATTCACTGCACCACCTAGCCACCCCAATATGCTATACTTTTACTATATTATACATATATATATATATATATATATACACGCGCAGAATCAAAAGTAACACAGATCTCTGTGTTAGGAAGTCACAAGTTTCTGCTGTGTGATTCCTGATTTTTGGACAATAGATCAACCTCATTCAACTAGACCTTCAGTTCCCAATATGACCCTTCAGTGTCGTCTAGAGCTTAAGAGAGGTAAACCCACTTAGGAGAAGAGGGAGAGAATAAGCATTTCTTAAACACTTACTATGTCCCATTGTGTTAAACATTTAATAAATATTGTTACTTTTGATCCTCATGACAACTCTGCAAGGTAGATGCTATTATTATCCCCATTCTACAGAAGAGGAAACTGAGAAAGGTGAGGTATAATAATAATAATAATAATACTTCCTAATATTTATATAGCACCTACTTTGTGCCAGGCATTGTGCTAAGCACTTTACAATTATTATCTCATTTAAACCTCACAACAACCATGGGAGATGGGGGCTATTATCCTTATTTTACAATTGAGGAAACTGGGGCAAAATGGGTTGCTCAGAGTCATACAGCTAGCAAGTATCTGAAGATGGATTTGAACTCAGATCATCCTGACTACTGTCAATCTTTCTATGCACTGTGCTACACAGCTGCCTCTCAGAAGTGGGTATTGCCTTTGCTTTCCCTCTCTGGTATGAGAAGGGAAAACAAAATGGCAGAGGTTTTTCAACCACTTTGCTAATTCTGAGATTTAATTTGATGATGCAGAATTCTTGTGAGTGAAGAGCTGGCTAGATTTGTTTGCTTTACTCACAGTCAACCTGAGAGGTTTGCTGTGAGCTCTGTCTTTGTTGGACAGCTCACCCGTTGGGTGAATGAATAACTGACTGGAGTGGTCTGTCAAACCCAGAGATAACCAGTCTGATGATAACTTTGCAGTTCTATAGCGTAAAAGGAGCTAATTAATTAAATTAATAGGTAGCATTTTCCCGACATTCTTTTAAGGGTGATGGTAATTTGAAAGAGATTGTAAATATTTCATTGATTCAAATATAGTAGAGAACAGTAAATACACTGAGAAGTGGGTTTATGTGGTGCAAATGTTCTTGAATGGATTAATCAGTGACTTCAGATCTTTGCAGTTCAGAGTTGTGAGTTACCACAGGCATGTAGTTTTCATCCCTTGTGTACTTCTCTACCAAGTTCAAGAGTATGAACCAGATTGATATGTAGATTGCAGTATATTTTATTATCCATGCATTTGCTTTACTATATACATACTTGTGATATTATTATTCTTTTGTCTCATTACTGAGCAAATGATTATATTTAAGATCTAAAGTTATCATCATGGTGAACGACTGGTTTGTGCAAATGGAAGAACATCAGTGAGGCTTAGGAGCTAATGTCATATATGTGTGGGGTTTATTACTCTTCAACAGGTTTATCCCCAGCATGCTGAAGAAAATTGTGCTATAATCTAAGAAGAACCTGGTGGTTCTTTTATGGAAATTAAAATCTGCCAGTGTAAAAACCATTTGAAGACACAGAATAAACAAAGAGAGTAAGTAAATGTCCATTGGTCCTGGTGAGAGACACGAGGCATTGTAGTGTGGGTGGAGATGCATCCCAGGCACACCTGCATTACAACTGCTACATCAGGTAATAGAATATCATTCACTGAAGTTAGCTGGGATCTAGCTGGGATTCTAGGGTTTTGTCTGTTCCTCCATGGAACTTTAAATGTCAGTTCTTAGTGGATCTGTGATCTCATCAACCATAGGGTCATAGATCCAGGCTGAAAGGGACCTCAGATATCATCAAGTTCTAACCCTTCATTTTGTAAATGAGGAAACTGAGGCCCTGGGAAGTTAAGTGACTTGCCTAAGGTCACAAAATTAGTAAGAATCAGAGATGGAATTTGAACCCTGGATCTCTGACTTTAGAACCAGTGTGGTATACACTATGTGGGTACAACCTTTAATGTTCCAAATCTTCTAAACTTATACAGTTCTCGAATCCCGTTCACTCATAAATCCCTCTCCCCAATATGTTGGAGACTTTCTTAATGTCTCTTAACTTGGGTAACAGTGCAGTTCTCAACCTATTTTTAACCTTTGTTCTCTGTATATGACCAATTAACCTCCTTTTTCAATCTATTGCATGAAGTTTTAAAATTCTATTTCATGGGCATATGACATCACAGGTAACTTTCCTCAGTACATTTCTAACCCACTGTACAGTTTGGCATTTCTCTCTGGGTCACTTGCAATTCTGATTCTTCAGAGGTTCAGATAGCCTATGATTCACTGCCATACTACATCCTGGAAGTGGGATTTTTATTGGGGGTGATAGAAAGATCTCAAGGAGCCAAAGAAAAAGTTCACCCTTGTTAGGACGGGCAGAGTGGAATAACAGAAAGAAGGGAAGGAAGAGCAAGGGAAAAATAACTGTTAGATGGAGTTTAAAACAAAATGACAATCTTCCTAAAGAGGAAGCAGCATTATGAAGAAATGAATGGGCCCCTGTGGAATGATAAAGAGAAGCCAGATGACACAATGCATAAAACCTTGGACCCAGAGTCAGGAAAAGCTGAGTTCAAATCTACCCTCTGACACTAACTAGCTACATGACCTTGAGTAAGAGTTTTCTTGTCAGTAAAATGGGGCTAATAGGCCCCTACTCCTAGGATTTGAGGACCCTGAGTATTAGTGACCTAAAATTTATAAAGTGTTTTTTTGCAAATCTTATAGCACTGTGTAAATGGTAGATATTGTTATTGCTACTGAATGTGTCAGATGAGAGACCACCCAGTCTGACTCAAACTGAAAAAAAAAGAGTAGTGTTGATGGGTGACTCTCTGCTTAGGGATATTGAGGCAACTATTTGTAGATTCTATAACAGCAGATAGATCTGTTGTCTTTCTAGTGCATGTATTCAAGATATAACAGATTAAAACTTAACCTTGAGTCAGAATGGATGATTACTACCCTTTCTGGTTATTCCCATAGGCCCAAGTGCTTATGTTGCCATAAAAGGCCTACAACATGATGCCAAAGATCAAAAAGTTTTTGAGAAGAAACTGAAGACCATTAGAGCACAGGTTGAATTTCCCTCACAGCTAACCACTGAAGGCAGTAGAAGGGGAAATTTATTTGGGAAGTAAGGGGCTTGCTAAGAAGTAGATGTCCAAGAATGGGATTTAGATTCTGGACCATGTCTTAAAATATAGTAATAACAAATTTCTGACCAGAGGGAAGGGAACAGAATAAGCACTTCTATAGGGTCAAACACTATGTATCAAGCACTATGCTGAACACTTTTTATGATGTTATTTCGTTTGATCCATACAGAAAGTTTTGGAGGTAGGCATTATTATTACCCCATTTCAGCATTGAGGAAACTGAAGCAAATAGTTGTTAAGGGACTTGCCCAGGGTCACACAGTAAGTGTCTGAATCCAGATCTGAATGCAAGTCTTCCTGACACAAGGCCTAGCACTCTATCTACGACTGCTTGAAACAGGAGAAGATTGTTTAACTAAGATTGGTAAGACTATACTTACTTAGTATCTTGGAAATCTAAGCAAAATTTAAACTCAGAAGAGATGAAAGAAGGAGAAAATGACTTACATAAATGAACCTGCAGTGAAGGAAGGAAGAACAGCAGTTGAGATACACAGGAGTTCACAGGAGACAAAATCCAGAGAAGGAGTCAGTCATAAAACCAAGCCTTCAAATGCCTTTACACAGCTATTTAAAGTTTAAACAACTAAGAGGTGCTAGAGGTTCTAACCAGAAGAATAATTCGACCTCAAAAGTATACCTGAAATTTGGTGGCAAGTTAAGATGTTATTGGAACATGGTTCTGGGTAGATATAGTTTATTGAAAGAAACAGGATGGATAAAAGGTGTGTGTGTGTGTGTGTGTGTGTGTGTGTGTGTGTGTGTGTGAGAGTGAGTGTGTGTGTGAAAGAGAGAGACAGAGACAGAGAAAACAGACAAAAACAGAGAGAGAGAATAAGCATTGTAAAGAGATATAAAGAATCACGGAGATGATTATAAAGAACTTATAAAGAATTTTATAATATAAAATATTAATATAATATAAAATATAAAACATTTAAAGAATATATAAAGAATTTGAGAATAAAGAATGAAGCCATACTCAGAAGAAATCCTTACCATAAGATGTGAGGCAAATAGTTATTCAATCTCTGATTAAACACTTCCAAAGATGGGGAATCCATCACCAACCGAGGTGATTCTTTGGAATAGCTCTAATTGTCAGGAAGTATCCCCTGTCATTAAGCCTAACTTTACCCCATCTGTTGCCCCTGGTTCCACCCTTCAGAGTCAAACAAAGCACATCCAATCCTTCTTCATATTACAGATCAGACTACTTGTTTAGGGAGAGTTTCCCTTTCCTTTTCAGTCACTGTGGGTGGTCACAGAACTCAGAATGTAATTATAGCTTTTTAAGGAGGTGTTAAGGAGTTTTCCTAAAATCTCACCAAAAAATGTGAATAAATTCTTAATCACTCTGAGGCTGCAGGGAATTTGACCACTGGATTAGGAAACTGGCACCAAACAGGAAACATCCTGTGTTTTGGCTTCAAGAATCAATTATATTCCTTGTTTCTATATATAAAGAAATAATTCATTCACTAGTAGAAGATTCTCTAGGAGCATAGACAGCAAGAGTAGAAGAGGACTTTCTCTCCTGTGCTCTCTTCCTGCAATTGGCCATATAATTGCAGTTATTGGGCCAGTAGGACTCAGTTGGGGGCAGAAGACAAATCCCAGAAAATGGATGTGAATATAGAAAGACAGTTCCTTGAGGCAAGAAAGAGCTCCAAGAAACATCACTGCTATGGGCAGTTAGGTGATGCAGTGCATACAGCACTGACCCTGGAGTCAGCAGGATCTGAATTCAAATTTGACCTTAGACACTTGCTAGCTATGTGACCCTGGGCAAGTCACTTCACCCCAATTGCCTAAAAAAACAAACAAACCTGTGATTCCTTGCAGTAGAGAAGAATGCTGATTATGGACTCAGGAATGGAATAGACCCTGGG
Source organism: Gymnobelideus leadbeateri (assembly GCA_011680675.1). NCBI lineage: Eukaryota > Metazoa > Chordata > Mammalia > Diprotodontia > Petauridae > Gymnobelideus > Gymnobelideus leadbeateri. The sequence goes on from WOXC01002638.1 coordinate 274,266, forward strand.
AGTCCTCTTGAGAAGCCTGCCTCACAGAGATGCCCAACCCAAGAATACTATATGAAGTCTCTTTGAAGAAGTAGAAAACCTTATTCCTCTCCATGCTGCACTCCAGACCTCCTCTACTGAATCTTAACTCTTCCTCTCGAAGTTTCACTCCAGTCCTGGAATTCATATATTGGAAATATCTTTTGTCTCTCTGATTAGATGGCACATCTCAGAACTTTCATTTAATAAAGGCACCCAAGCTAGTTATGTATCATTCTTACCCAAGCTGTACTCTGGAATTTATCATGTTCCTGTGTTGTATACTTTTGTCTCCTCTCCTTGCTTTCATTTTATTTAATATGTTGTCTTCTTTTATTAGAAAATAATCACTTGAGGTCAGGATTATCTCCAGTCATCCTGATCTATATCTGGCTTCTGGGTCCAGATGGTTCTGTGTTGGGGCCCTTTAAGACTCCACCATGAGCTCTGAGAACCCACAGAAAACCCAGGCAAAGGACAGAGCAACTCAAGCAGGGTTGAAGGCACCTGAGCGTGTATTCTACTCCCGTGATTTTGGGGTATTGAGTATGCACTGCTAACAGGGGAGCACTCCACTGCCATGAGAAGCCTGCTACTGCTGAGGCACATGGGAGAACAGAGTCGGGGGAGGGGAAAGGAGCTAAAAGGAGGGAGGCAAGGTGAAAGGAGGAGGAGAGAGAGATGAGGGGATTGTGAATGAGAAAGAGATTAAACGTCAAGACATTACATCTTGGTGTCAGGACTCCTTTGTCTGTTTGGGAGGAGCAGGCTCCCCCAAGGGGGTTGTGGGAGTGAACCAGAGGTCACAGTGGGGCGACTGGGAAAGGAACTCTCTGAGGGGTTGTGGTGGGGTGACCATAAGGGTCGCAGTAGGGCGACCAGAATCGCGGAAGGCGATTGGAGTGCCACAGAGGCGGCTGGAGAGGTGAGTTTGACATATGACCTGGAAGGCGGGCCCTAACAGTTCTGGAGGAGAAAGTGAAGCTGCTGACTTTGTACAGTTCTCCCTCACTTAAATCCAATTCACTTTCAAGTCATGGCATCACCTTCCTGATGTCATGGTCCTCTTTGAGAATGAAGGACAAGCAACAACAACAATCTCTTTGAAGGTGGGGACTTTCTACTTGTTCTATTTATATTTCCAGTTCTTAGTACAGTACCTGGCACATAGTATGTGTTTAATAAATACTTATTGAGTGACTAGACCCTGAAGTACCAAGGGTATTGAGTTAACTTTTGACACATTTGTATACTATGCATGGGATTCATGCTGTTGTTTTCTAAGTTTAAGCCAATTCTATTCACATACACTACGTATATACAGGTATTCTGAGGAAAATGTTTTATCTACTCATTATACTATACTAGAATGAAGTTTACTAGCTGATTGTTAATAGGATACACACTGGTGGGGACTTTTGAGCTTCAGTAGTATGAATAGCCATTCATATGGTGACGCTAGAATCCAAGATAGTAGCCACCATCTGGGGACACAATTGGTATGCATGTGTAACATGGTTGAATGAACCCAGAGAGTGTGTTACACTTGAATATAACTAGAATGTCCTCTCTGACTCTTCTCTTTTCCAAGCTAAGTGTTGCCTGGTCTTTCAGCTGATTTTCACATAACATGGACTCAAGGTCTTTCACCATGCTTGCTGCCCTTTTCCGGATATTTTCTAGATTATCAGTGTCCTATTTGAATTATGGTACCTCAAAATGAAGACAATACTCCAGATGAGGTCTAACAAAAAACAGTCAACCAATAAACATTTAGTAAGCATTTAATATGTGCCAGATCCTGTGCTAAACACTGGGAATACAAAGAAAGGCAAACACAGTTCCTACTCTCAAGGAGCTCACACCCCAGAGGACAGAGCATTTTTCTTATGCCTGGAAGCTATGACCCTCTTATTGCAGCCCAAGATCATACTAGCTTTTGGGTTGCTACATCACATGGTTGACTTGTATTGAGCTTGTAGTGCTTGAAAACAGAAATCTTTTTCAGACAACCTACTATCTAACCACACTTCCCCCACCTATTTTATAATTGTGAAGTTGATTCTTTGCACCCATATATAAAACTTCACATTTATCCATACTGAATTTCACCCCATTAGATGTCATCCCAGTGCTCTGACCTATTAAGAATATTTTTTTGGTTTTGATTTCATCATCTTAGGTATAAGCTATCCTTTCTAGCTTGGTGCCATTTGCAAATCTGATAAGAGAGTTTCGTATATATGCATACATGTATATATATATGTACATATAAATACATACATACACATATACATATATATGTATACCTTTAATCAAAAGCACAGATTTCTGGGACATTCCACCAGAGGCTTCTGCCACTTTGACAATGAACCATTAAGTTTTTAAGTCAGGCTATTGAATCAGTTCAAGTTCAACTAAATTGTGTTATTGTCTAGTCCATATCTCTTTATCTTCTCCACAAGTTTGAGATTCTTTATAAAAATTAATGAGATAGACTACATACACTTCATTTTCCTTATTTGGGGAATAATTATATTCCCCTCAGTTTGATAACCCTTTCAAAAAAGATAATGTCAGCTTAGGGCGGAGCCAAGATGGCAGAGTAGAAACAGCGCGTCCAAGCCACTGTCCCCCAGATCACATCCAAACTATGTAAAAGGGGACTCTGAACAACTTCTGGAGCCCCAGCACCCACAGAACGACACAGAGAAGCTAACCTCCTACTGAGGACAGCCCAGCAGCCCTGCAGGAAGGACCAGCGCAGCAATCTGGGAGCCGGCAGTGAGCACTCGGGGAGCCAAGCACAGGTCCGCCTGAGTCTCGGTTTTAGCCCCAGGGTGGCCCGGCCAGCAGCCGGCTGGAGGGACCCCAGAACACCAGCAGCTGTGGTGATTCCAGAATTATCAACATAGGACAAAGTGAGAGGTTAGTGCCCTATGGACTTTGGGACCAGTATTTGGGGAACGTGTGGGCTTCCTCCCCTGGGGGCTAGAAGCCACTGAGGAGACACACCATTTTGTAGTTTTCAGTGGCAGCTCCAGCTCTTGGCCTGAGAACTGTAGGGAGATCCAGTGATCAGTCTTGGGGGGTAATTGCTCTTGCTTTAACCTCCCTGGATCTGGATTGTGATCTGGGTGGAGGTCGTGGGTGGGTTTCCAGCTTGCCAGAAACGGAAGTTGTCCCCCACACGTTTGGGACAAAAGTTCCCCTGTCTGGTGGCAGAGCCATAGTGTGGCAACAAGCCCAAAAGTCAAGTAATTAAGTGGCAACATGCCAAGGCAAAGGAAACAAATTAAACAGAAAAATGCCACCTTAGACTCTTACTTTGGGGGCAAAAAGGATCAAAGCATAGAGTGAGAAGAAGACTGTGAGGGCAGAAGTCCTGCTCCAAAAGCCCCAGGGGAAAACATGAGTGGGTTGCAGGCCATAGAGGACCTTAAGAAGGACTTTAAAAATCAAATAAGAGAAGTGGAGGAAAAATTGGAAAGAGAAATGAGAAGGATTCAGGAAAAGTATGAAATGAGGGTCAACAGCCTGACTGAGGAAAATAACACCTTAAAAAATAGACTAACTAGGGGCGGCTAGGTGGCTCAGTGAATAGAGTGCCAGCCCTGGAGTCAGAAGGACCTGAGTTCGGAGCCGGCCTCAGACACTTAATCCACACAAACAAAAACCTAGTCATGTAACCTTGGGCAAGTTACTTAACCCCAATTGCCCTAAAGGGGCGGCTAGGTGGCGCAGTAAGTAAGAGCGCCGGCCTTGGAGTTGGATGACCAGAGATCAAATCCGGCCTCAGAAGATGAGCACCCACACATAAATAATGACTAGCCGTGTAACCTTGAGCAAGTTACTTAACCCCAATTGTTTAAAAAAATAGACTAACTCAAATGTCAAAGGAGGCCCAAAAGGACAATGAGGAGAAGAATGCCTTAAAAAGTCGAATTTGCCAGGTGGAAAAAGAATCTCAAAAGTTCACTAAGGAGATTCATTCCCTCAGAGTTAGACTGGAGCAAATGGGAGCTAATGACTTTATGAGAAATCAAGATGCTGTTAAGCAGATCCAAACAAATGAAAGACTAGAAGGCAATGTGAAATATCTCATGGGAAAAACCACTGACTTGGAAAATAGACCCAGGAGAGACAATTTAAAAATTATTGGACTACCTGAAAGCCATGATCAAAGAAAGAACCTAGAAATCACCCTTCAAGAAATTCTCAAGGAAAATTGCCCTGATGTTTTAGATCCAGAGGGCAAAATAGAGGTTGAAAGAATCCACCGATCACCTCCTGAAAAAGATCCCAAAAAGAAAACTCCCAGCAATATTATAGCCAGGTTCCAGAATCCCCAGATCAAGGAGAAAATACTACAAGCAGCCAGGAAGAAACAATTTCAATATTGTGGAAACACAATCAGAATAGCCCAGGACCTGGCAGCTTCTACACTGAGGGATAGAAGGGCATGGAATACAATATTCCAGAGGGCAAAAGAACTGGGAATGAACCCAAGGGTTACCTACCCAGCAAAACTGAATATTTTGTTTCAAGGGAAAATATGGTCATTCAGTGGAATAGAGGACTTTCAAGCATTCTTGAGGAAAAAAACAGAGTTAAATAAAAAATTTGACATCCAGACACAAGAAGCAAGAGATGCCTGAGAAGGTAATCAGGGAAAAGAAATTAAAAGGAACTTATCAAAGTTGAACTATTTACATTCCTATATGGAAAAACAATAACGGTGACTGATGAAACCTTTCTCAGTATGAAAATAATGGAAGAAGGGTATATGGTCCCATGAATGCATATGTGAATGTGTCTATATATGTTTACAGTTGTACATGGATAGAGGGCATAGGTTGAATTTGTTGGGAAGGGAGGATACTCAAGGGGTGAAATTATGAGGTGAGAGAGGAAAGTGGTAAGAGGAGATGGGGAGAGACAGGGTAGGGTAAACTATCTCATATGGAAGAAGCAAGGGGAAGTGGCTGCAAGGGAGGGGAAGAATAGGAAGGCAAAAAGGCAAAACCACATTCTCATTGAATTTGGCTCTGGGAGAGAATGACATACATACTAAATGGGATATCTCAACCTGCAGCAGAATAGGGGGAAGGGAGATGAGAGGAGGGATGATGGATGGGAGGGCATCCTTGGGGGGAGGGGAGTTTGGAAGTACCCACTATAGAAGAGGAACAGGATCAAGTAGGGAATGGACCAGGTGGGGAGGGGTGGGAAAAAATAAAAAAAATAAAAACAAAACAAAAAAAATCCAAAAAAGATAATGTTATTCTGGCGTGACCTGTTCTTGATGAAGTTGTGCTAACATTTTATAATATACCTTCCCTTTATATATGTCCTTTAATCATCCCTTTAATAATTTGTTCCATTGTTTTCCAAATAATCAAAGTCAAGCTTACTGTCTTATTGTTGGCACTGTTCCTTTCGATTTTTTGAAGACTGGAATGACATTTACCCTTCACCAATCTTGAGATACCTTTCTCATTTTCCACTATCTTTAAACTATCATTGACAATGACTCAGAAATCACATCTGTCACTTCTTTCAGTATCTGAGGACACAGTTCATCTGGGTCAGGTGACTTGAATTTATCAATGACAGCTATTATGGAGGCTTTCTATTATTTTATTTATCTTAGGTATAATCTCATAGTTAGCTATTTTTATTTTATCCCTTCCAGTAAATAAGAAGAAAAAATAATTGTTTGAAGACTTTGATGTGGATGCACAGGGAACTCATCAACTAACTTAGATTTTTAAAAAGCTTTAGACACAGAAACTGGAAATAAGGGCAGGTAATAGGGGATGACTATGAGAATGGCAAAGTCGTGAAAAATCATGTTAGAGGAATAAAGTTCAAAATGAGCTGAGATGGACATGGAAAGTACAAAATAACATAAAAAATTAAGTTGATTGCATTTTAAGAGATAAAAATTATGATGATCAGACCATACATTTACTTGAGTGACAATTATATTAATATAAAATTAAAATTAAAAAATAAAAATAGGTAGAAATAGTGTTTAGACAATTTCAACTTTACCCCCCCAAAATTGTTAAAATTCAAAAATAATACATTGACAAAAGAAATAATACAGTTATTACTACAATTTCATTTAGAAGTTTAACTATTATAAAGCAATCAACATAACAAGGGGCCTAAAAGAACCTAAAAAGTACCTTAATACTTATACTTAATACCAAATACTAGATATTTGCTAAGCTAATCAAAATAGCAGTCAAAGGTTTCATATGCTTAACAAGCTAAACTCATTTGTAGAATTTTTTGGGGGAAGCCAAGATGGGGGAGTAAGATGAAGCATAGGAATCAAGGTCTTATCTAACATCTTTTTGACAAAGATCTAGAGAATAAAGTAAACCAAATTCTTATTGGAAAAGTCAAGAAGAAGTCATAGTGAATATTTTTTTTTAGTCCAAGGCAGCTTAGGGAGACAGAGAGGTGTGCAGAAGCTGGGGAAGGTGTCTGCCTGAAGATTCAGAGAGATTGAATTACTGGGGTCTTGGGGGTTGTGAGTCAGTCACAGCAAAGGCCAAGCTCATGATCATTCCTCTCTTCCATGAAACTGTGACCAGGTGCTGGAGGATGGAAAACAGAGCTTGTTCTGCCAAGGAATAGTGACCTAAGATTTCTTGGGATACTCCCTGGCTTCTTTATGGGAAGAAATATAATGGAAGTTGCTTTTCTTGTCATCATAGGTATGGTGAGAAGTCTTTTTTTTCCCTCCTCCCCCCCCCCCCCGGCCTTTTCCTTTCTCTCTGATAGGAGTCAGACAGTCCATGTATTCTTGTATTCAGGAAGACTCCTTTGGATTGAGGAGAGTTACTGATCTACATACATTTTTTTTTTTTTTGCTTTTTGGAGGGCAATTGGGATTAAGTAACTTGCCCAAGGTCACACGGCTAGGTTTTTGTTCGTGTGTGCCTTAAGCGTCTGAGGCCGGATCCCAACTCAGGTCCTTCTGACTCCAGGGCCAACACTCTACTCACTGCACCACCTAGCTGCCCCAATCTATATATGTTATTTAAGATCATTATTAGAAATTATATTTTTATATGTAGTTATCTTTTTGCCATTTTGGATTGCGTCAGGAAAGAGTAAATATTCCTTGGTGCCCCCAAATTTCTCTAAGAAAAAAGGACCATCATTTTAAATATCATTATCTCTTTGGGGAAGAGGAAGGAGGGAGATAATTTTCAAATAAAAATGTAAAAAAATGCTGAAAATTGCTTTTACTTGTGATTGGAAAAATAAAATTTTAAAATAAAAAAAAAAGATAAATTTCTCATTGGAAAGACATGGAATATCACATTCTCTAAAAAAATAAAAATTAATGTCATGAAGAGGACAATAGAAAGGCATGCAAGAGTGAAGAGGTAGCAACATTTATCTAATGAGAAATTCAGAAGAACAAAACATTTTTAAATGTCATTAAGGAAGCGTATGCTAGAAGAGAGGGCAGCTAGGTGGTGAAATGGATAGAGTATTGGGCCCAGAGTCACAGAGATTCATCTTCCTGAGTTTGAATCTGGCCTCAGGCACTTACTAGCTGTGTAACCCTGAGTAAGTCACTTCACCCTGTTTGCCTCAGTTTCCTCATCTGTAAAATGATCTGAAGAAGGAAATGCAAACTGCTTCAGTGTCTTTGACAAGACACTGTGACCCTAATGGGGTCACAGAGAGTCAGACCTTAATGAAAATGATTCAATAACAAATGCTAGAAGAGAAGATGGGCTGATCATGTGGCAAGACATTTAGGCAAGAACTGCATAAATGTTCCACTGGGATCCTCAGGGTGCCAAGGTGAAACAAAGCAGATCTCTACCAAATTAGAGAATACAATTACCAGAAATTATGAGAGGATATAATGGGCATTATAGATGGGCAGGCATGAATGGAGTGCAATCTGCATGGTTGGAAAGCATATACAAATGGAGGAGCACTAAAGAATTCAAAGAAACCATTTGAGTATTTGAAAAAAGTGATATTTATTTGGTTTCTGGATTCATAATTGAGCTAAGTATTCCCTTATAATCTGTATACCATTGGTCACCATTAATTTCTTTTTTTCCCCTCTAGAGAAATATTGTATATTTATTCTATGGAATACGTAGAAGAGGCAGCTTGATGGCTCAATGTATCAAGCTCCCTATCAATGTATCTCTGAGTTCACTTACTAGCTGTGTGGCACTTGACAAGTCACTCAACCTTTGCCTTAATCCACCAGAGAAGGAAATGGCAAACCACTCCAGTACCTTCTGCAAGAAAACTCCAAATGGGGTCACAGAGAGTTGGACACACTGAAAAATGACAGAACAACAACAAGAAGATAAAAGGAATGACCATCTTGGATATAGTGAGAATATTCTGGAATACAGAATTTCCAAACTGAGATGGTTTACTGCAACACAACTTTTTATCATGCCATGTCACAGAGGTAAACATATTTCACTGGCTTAGAAACTTGCCTGATTTAAATAACATTGAAAAAAACGCCAGAAACTGTGTTGTTCTTTTCAGTGATACACTAATATCTAATGTGTAAAAGCATGATTTCACAATGAAAAATTAATGAATATGCATCAAAATCTCATGAATTCAATACTTAATCATGTAAGCAGAAATAAGGAAAAAGATGTATTGCTTATTAACAGGCATTTTTTAAGATGTAAAAAGATGTAAGGTATATGTCAATATATTCATTTGACTTTAAGTAATTTATGAACCATGGCATAAGTAGTATTAACACATGTGTGTCTGTGCATGTGCATATATATGCATGTGTTCACTAAAAATACATATGCTGGTATTACTACAAGTGGAATTTTTTTTTTGAGTGGATACTCCAAATTTTCAGCTTTAAGAAATAACTGATAAATTATGATTATATACAACATGCTAAAGAAAATGGTCAAAATAAGAGTTTAAAAGGAAATAAAATAGATACATTTTGAAAAAAGATTATGAAAAAGGATGACAGGTTATTGGCAGCAATATAAATTCATAAAACAATGGAAATAAGTGGAAGTTAAAATGATTTTAACAAAATTATAGCAAAAGATCCAACTGAAGAAAAACATCATGAGGACATTTCAGGATGAAACTGGAAGGAGGAAAACATACAGAAGAAATATGGCTAAAGCTGACAAGATTTAATACCAAAGTCTCTTCCCAATAAGAAGAATGGAGCTACTATGGCTAATTCTAGATTTACTCACAGAGGTTCAAATAAAACTAAAGGGAAGAAAGATGAGAAAAGCAGCTGGATTAAGGCAACTGTACTCAGAGGAATCTTGTGCTGTATGTAACACAAATATGAAGGTATAAAGGACTGATTCACAGGGTTATCTGAGGAAAGGAGATATGCCAATGGCATAGACTAAAAATCTCAGACCTGATGTTGTTTAGTTGTTCAGTTTAATCCAGTTCTTCATGACCCCAAGGGCATGCCAGGTCCTTCTATCATCCACTATCTCTCATGTTCATGTTCATTGTTTCCGTGGCAATATCTATCCATCTCATCCTCTGCCATCCCCCTGTCCTTTTGTCTTAAATCTTTCCCAATATTAGGATCTTTTCCAAAGAGTCCCATCTTCTCACTATGTGGCTAAAGCATTTTAGCTTTATCTTAAGTATTTGATCTTTTAGTGAAAGGCCTGCATCGATTTTTTTAAAGTATCAGCTGATTGGATTTCCTTGTTGTCCAAGGGACTCAAAATTTTTCTCCATCATTACAATTAAAAATCATCGGTTTTGTGGGGCTCAACTTTCCTTATAGTCCAACTTTCACAGACATTTATTTCAACTGGAAGAACCATAGCTTCGACTATACAGATATTTGTCAAAAAGGTGATACCTCTGCTTTTTAGCATGCTGTCCAGACTTGCCATAGTCTTCCTTCCAAGGAGCAAGTGTCTTGTAATTTTATAACTGCAGTTGCCATCTGTGGTGATCATTGAGCCCAGAAATATAAAATCTGGCACTGCTTCCATTTATTCTCCTTCTATTTGCCTAAGAAAGTTATTGATAAATAACCAAAAAATGTGCCAGAAAGAGCATCAACTCTATCAATATAGGTTCCTGCATAAATTTTATAAGAATAATCTATATAGGGCGGCTAGGTGGCGCAGTGAATAGAGCGCCGGCCCTGGAGTCAGAAGAAGGACCTGAGTTCGGAGCTGGCCTCAGACACTTAATCCACACAAACAAAAACCTAGCCGTGTAACCTTGGGCAAGTTACTTAACCCCAATTGCCCTAAAGGGGCGGCTAGGTGGCGCAGTGAGTAAGAGCGCCCGGCCTCGGAGTTGGGATGACCCGAGATCAAATCCGGCCTCAGAAAATGAGCACCCACACATAAATAATGACTAGCCGTGTAACCTTGAGCAAGTTACTTAACCCCAATTGCTTTAAAAAAAAGAATAATCTATATATACATCAAAGATATGATTGATAAAATTATTTATTAGAAGGGAAAAAGTAATATTTATACTCTCCCTCTGTTTGTTTTCAGAAACTGAGGGAATATCCATCAATTAGAGAATGGCTGAACAAGTTGTGGTATATGAATGTGATGGAATACTATGGTGTTGTAAGACATGATGAAGGGAATGGTTTCAGAAAAACTTGGGATGACTTGTGAAGTGAGAAGAACTGGGAGAATGATTGAAACAATAACAAAGATATTGTAAAGACAATCAAATTTTAAAGACTAGTGATCAAACATAATTTCAAAGGACTCACGATGAACTATATCCACTTATGGATATACAGGTAATGAACTCAGAATTTAAAGTAAGACTTTTTTTGTGACAAGGCCAGGGGAGGATTTGTTTTGTTCAAGGGAGTTTTATTTTTCTTGCTTTCTCAATAAGAGGTGAGGGAAACAGAAGGAGAGAATACAGATCTTAAAATAAAATTTGATTTATAATCCCCCTGTGATTATTATCCTTCAACAAAATCTTTTGATTTAATATATAAAATATCATCATAGAGACTGTTCCTATGAAGAGTCTTCCATGCATACATCAACATTATGGAAGATTCCTTCAGAGATTTAGCACCAAATATAACCTCTAGTAACCCTTTGGTCACTAATACCAGGCAAGGCATAACACAAAACTCCTGATCTTCACCAAAGGTGTTCATCATTGTGATGGAATAATTTCAGTGTCTCATTCAAGTACACAGTGCTATCTTTCCAGTGCTTCTCTTTGTGGATGACCATTATGCTCGTTATGTCAAAGTCAGGGGTATTATAGAGTTTCCTTGATGAAATTCATAATCTGATAAGGAAAATTCTTTGAAAACACTAGGCTTGGGAGTTGCTTCAGAATTTCCAGAATTCAGAAATTAAGGGAAGAAAATAAACATTTATATAGCATTTACTATGTAGGCACTGGGATACACACTTTTTTTTTTACTTTTATTTTGGTTTTTGTTAATTTGTTTACTTTTAGTTTACAAGATTCAGTTGCACAATTCCTTGAGTTTCAAATTTTCTCTCCCTCCCACCCCTCCCCCAACCCCCACCTCACATGGTGGCATACAATCAAGTATAGGATCTGCAAATACTTTCACATAGACGTTAGTCAGGTTATAAGAAAGGATTGTATCAGATGGAATGAACAATGGGAAAGAGGAAACAAAACCAAACAAGAAAAAGAAAAAGATCAAGTAGTTTGCTTCAATCAGGATTCAAACTCAGTTCTTCCTAGTTCTTTCTTTGGATGTAGACATATCTCTCCATCATGAGTCTTTTGGGGTTAACTTATAACCCTGTATTGCTGAGAAGAGTCCAGTCTATCAGTTAGTCATCACACATACGTTGTATCTGTAATTGTGTACAAATTTCTTCTGGTTCTATTCTTCTCATTCAGCATCAGTTCTTATAAGCTTCTCCAGGTATATGAAGTCCATCTGCTCCTCGTTTCTTATAGCACAATAGTATTCCATTACATTCATATACCACAACTTGTTCAGCCATTCCCCAATTTGTGGGCACCCCCTTAATTTCCAATTCTTTGCCAAAACAAAAAGAGCTCCTATAAATATTTTTGTACATATGGGATTCTATGATCTCTTTGGGATACAACCCTACAAGTGTTATTGCTGTGTCAAAGGGTTTGAAATTATTTATAGCCCTTTGGGTATAATTCCAGATTGCTCTCCAGAATGGTTGGATCAATTCACAACTACATCAACAATGTATTAGTGTTCCAATTTGTCCAAATCCTCTCCAGCATTAAAATTTTTCTGTTTTGTCATATTTGGGCTAAGCACTTCTTACAAATTTTATCTCATGTTATATTCATAACAACCTGAGTGGCAGATGCTATTATTATCTCAATTTTATAGCTGAAGAAACTGAGGTATATAGAGTTTATGTAACTTATCCAGGGTCACATAGTTATTTGCTTCTAATTAGACCTCCTATCTGAGGGAGGAGACTGTCTTGAGAAGTATGCCTTTTGGAGAGAGAAGAGAATTATGTTCACTGGTGTAGAAGGAGCTACAACCAAGGACCAAAATCACAACAAGAGATTGGGAAATTGTCACCACCATCCCTTTTCCTCTATTACTGTTATTATAATAATTCATGTCTGATAAGAAGGAGGACTAATTGGCTAGCAGATCAAAGTGTATTTCTTGTCTGGTGAGGTGGCCAAATCACATATGGATATATGGATATATGGCAAGGGAAACTGGGAGAATGGTATTAATCAGAAAGTGAAGATGTTATTTTCAGGGGAAGCCCCAATTTCATTTCACTTCTTAGGGTGAATGAGCCTTGGAATTGTGCTTTGGGAACCTAGAGAAAAGTGGAAATCAACAGAGGGATAAAATTATATCAATTGTTTACTGGCTAATATGTGTGTTAATATGTATTATTTTCTTGTTTATGGGCCCTTTGTGAGTCCTTTGACTCTTTTTAATCTTCTGTGAGGATGAAATAAGGCTTTCTTGTACCTCAGATGTACATTTTGTGTTTGTGTAGGAACTAGGGAATTTGTTACCCACAGTTTTGGAAATGTAGATATGATCCATAGACAAAGGATATTTAGAGATTTCCCAGAATAAGCTATAAGTTGTGGTATGCAAAGACAAAGAGAAACTAGCCTTTTAGTTTGTTCTCAAGATTGAGCTAGACTAGAGCCTGGAAGCTCAGGCATATCAGTTACAAGGGGAATGATGAATATAGAAACACACCCTAGACTTTAGAGATTTAAAGATTCTGAGATAATAGATGTATAATTCCATGAATGGAAAGTCTAAAAGGAATTATGGCTCAAAAGGGATTGGAGCTTCTAAAAATGAAATGTCTACAATTGAGAATGATCTCAATTATGAAGATGAGGGGAAAATGTCTTTAGAAACCAATGCAACTTTACAGAAAACTCAAATTGCAACAAGAGATTATACAACAGATGGAAAGTTAGGGAAGCTGGATAAATGAGAAATCTGTAAAAATAGTGGGGACAAGTTAAAGCCCCAAATGAACTGAGCCTTCAGAAAAATGCTGAAGATTAATAAAAAAGATTTCAAAAAGATGAACACATTTAATAAGATGAACACAAAAAGGATGATCTAACTGCTTATGGGAAATAACATATATAAGACAGAAGTAAGTCTCCAACAAAGAAAATTGTAAAGAATAGGTGAGAAGAAGCAAATATGGAAATCAATAATAGGAAATATTTGGAAATCAATGATAGGAAATAAAATGTTTGGAGAATGGAGTGGATAGCAAGAGAATATCTTCTTTCTCTAAATGAGTTCAAGCCATGAAACTCAGAAGCATGATATTTTACTTGACAAAAAGGAATGGTCAATATGATTTTTAGAACCACAACTGATTTGTAAGAAACCATGGGTAATGGAAGGGAATATTAGAAGACTAAGGATGAATAAACACTGTCTTAATTGTTAAAAAGATACATTTTTTTAAAAAAAGAACAACTTTACTAGTAAGCTAAATTTCAATTTTCAGTGCAGTTTTGGAATAAATTATTAGACAAATTAAAAAATAAAGAAGCAATCAATCATTTACTGTCAGCATGGGAATGTTGGAGAGATGTGGAGTGAATGAGAGCATCACTGAGTGGATTCAGAGTTGCTTGAATGATTGGATCCAGAGAGTAAAGGTTAATACAAACAGTGAATTCTTGTAAAGAGAAGGGAAGGAAAAAGAATGCAAGGAAATAAGCACTTATGTAGTGCCTACTATGTGCCAGGCACTGTGTTTAGCACTTTGCAAATATTATCTCATTTTATCTTTACAACAACCTTGTGAGGTAGGTGCTGTTATCATTCCATTTTACAACTGAGAAAACAGAGAGAAACAGAGGCTAAATGACATTCCCAGAATCACACAGTTAGCAAGTGTCTTCTAGGCTCTCTACCCAACTCTCTATCCACTCCACTACCAGTTGCCATAGAGACATTCTGTGCTTGGTCCTGCTTTGTTTCAAGGATTTTATTTCTTCCCTGGAGGAGGACAGAAATGATGTGAATATGAAATTTGCTGATGCTATGAAGCTTTGAGCAGCAATTAAGAATTGGGTGACAGAATCAGAATTCACAAAAATCTCAGGAGGCTGTAATGGGTGAACTGCATTTGAAATTTAATAGGAATAAAAAGGTAAAGTCCTGTACTTGCAAATACTTTGTATATTATTTTATATACTTTTCAACATTCTTTTAAAACATTTTAGTTCCATATCTCTCTCCCTCTACCTATTGAGAAGGCAAGCAATATGATACCCATTATACATGTGAAATCATGCAAAATACATTTCCATATTAGCTATGTGTAGTGCCAATGCAATATTTACAGCGCCCATGATCACAATAAAGACCACGACTATAAGTATTGCATAGTGTTCCATTGCAAAATATGCCGAACTCTCCAGATAGAGGATAGAAGTGAAGGACTTATCTAGACACAAGAAAACCAAATCCCAAAACCAGTAAACCAATTCCATCACAGTACCGAAGATACTCAGAAGCCATAATAATGCTGAGAACCACAGCATCCTTCAGCCTTCCCACAAACCAATATAAGTTCAAAATACTCACAAACCTCTCTATCTCCTTAATGAGCATCCTCTTTCTCCCCCTAGCTCTGACATGCTTCCTGTGGGCTCTGCTTCCCCTCAGCAAATTCCCTCCATCACAGGCTCCATGTGACCACATTCAACCTCTCAGGGGGGCAGAGTTTACTTTCAAAGCAGGAGAGGTCTTCATACCTTCCCCCCCCCCCGCCCCCCCAGGTCTATTAAGGGGCAGGGAAGTTCTCCAAATTCCCATTCCCATTACACCACGATGCAATAAATAAATAAAAAATAAACAAATAGACAAACAAACAAATAAATAAATAAACGAACAAACAAATACATACATACATACATAAATACATAAATGAATGAATGAACAAATAAAGTGAAAAAATGCTTCAGTCTATACTCGAGTCTATCAATTCTCTCTCTGGAGGTGGGTAGCATTTTTCATCATAAGACCTATGGAATTGTGTTGGATCAATGATCAGAATAACTAAGTCTGTCATAGTTCATCACTGTTACAATATTGCTATTACCGTGTACAATGTTCTACTTTTGCTCACTTCACTTTTCATTTGTTCATCTAAGTCTTCCCAGATTTTCTAAAACCATTTCCCTCATCATTTCCCATAACACAGTAATATTCTACTCCAATCATATACCACAACTTGTTCAGCCATTCCCCATTTCATGGACATTCTCTCAATATCCAGTTCTTTGCCACCACAAAAAGAATTGATATATATCTATACACACACACACACACACACACACACACACACACATATATATATATATATATATATTTACTTTGTTTTTTTCCCAGTTAAATGTGAAAATAATTTTTTGTAGTAGCTTAAGGTTTGCAAAGCCTTTTTATATTTTTTTATTTTTTAATTTTTTAAACAATTATTTTTCCTCCCTGTTTTTCCCCAACCCACCCTCCCAGAATAGCAGTCCCACAAGATATCGCTTCCTCTAATCTGCTCTCTTCCATATCTTCTCCCATAGCCCCTTCAACTTTTCCATTAGAGGAAGGTGAATCTCTATGTCCCAATGCCTGCACATCTTATCTCCCAATTACAAGCAAAAGAGTATTAATAATAGTATTTATATATATATATATATATATATATATATATATTTGAAACATTTAATCTTAAGACCTTGAATTTCAGATCCATTTCCTTCCTCTCTTGTCACCCATTCCCTCTGGGAAGAGAAATAATTCAGTATATGTTGTACATGTCTAACTATGTAAAACATTACCATAGTAGATATACTGTACAAGGCTGCTCATAATTCCCTCCCACTCATCCCACCCCCCCACCTGGTCCATTCCCTACTTGATCCTTTCCCTCTTCTATAGTGGGTACTTCTAACCCCCCATCCCCCCAAGGAAGCCCTCCCATCCATCATCCCTCCTCTCATCTCCCTTCCCCCTATTCTGCTGCAGGTTGAGATATCCCATTTAGTATGTATGTCATTCTCTCCCAGAGCCAAATTCGATGAGAATGTGGTTTTGCCTTTTTGCCTTCCTATTCTTCCCCTCCCTTGCAGCCACTTCCCCTTGCTTCTTCCATATGAGATAGTTTACCCTACCCTGTCTCTCCCCATCTCCTCTTGCCACTTTCCTCTCTCACCTCATAATTTCACCCCTTGAGTATCCTCCCTTCCCAACAAATTTAACCTATGCCTTCTATCCATGTATAACTGTAAACATATATAGACACATTCACATATGTATTCATGTGACCATATACCCTTCTTCCATTATTTTCATACTGAGAAAGGTTTCATCAGTCACAGTTATTGTTTTTCCATATAGGAATGTAAATAGTTCAACTTTGATAAGTTCCTTTTGATTTCTTTTTCCTGATTACCTTCTCAGGCATCTCTTCCTTCTTGTGTCTGGATGTCAAATTTTCTATTCAACTCTGGTTTTTTCCTCAAGAATGCTTGAAAGTCCTCTATTCCACTGAATGACCATATTTTCCCTTGAAACAAAATACTCAGTTTTGCTGGGTAGGTGACCCTTGGGTTCATTCCCAGTTCTTTTGCCCTCTGGAATATCATATTCCATGCCCTTCTATCCCTCAGTGTAGAAGCTGCCAGGTCCTGGGCCATTCTGATTGTGTTTCCACAATATTGAAATTGTTTCTTCCTGGCTTCTTGTAGTATTTTCTCCTTGATCTGGGGATTCTGGAACCTGGCTATAATATTCCTGGGAGTTTTCTTTTTGGGATCTTTTTCAGGAGGTGATCTGTGGATTCTTTCAACCTCTATTTTGCCCTCTGGATCTAAAACATCAGGGCAATTTTCCTTGAGAATTTCTTGAAGGGTGATTTCTAGGTTCTTTCTTTGATCATGGCTTTCAGGTAGTCCAATAATCTTTAAATTGTCTCTCCTGGATCTATTTTCCAGGTCAGTGGTTTTTCCCACAAGATATTTCACATTGCCTTCTAATCTTTCATTTGTTTAGATCTGCTTAACAGCATCTTGATTTCTCATAAAGTCATTAGCTTCCATTTGCTCCAGTCTAACTCTGAAGGGATGAATCTCCTCAGTGAACTTTTGAGATTCTTTTTCCATCGGGCAAATTCGGCTTTTTAAGGCATTCTTCTCCTCATTGCTCTTTTGGGCCTCCTTTGCCATTTGAGTTAGTCTATTTTTTAAGGTGTTGTTTTCCTCAGTTAGGCTGTTGACCCCCATTTCATACTTTTCCTGCATCCTTCTCATTTCTCTTCCCAATTTTTCTTCCACTTCTCCTATTTGATTTTTAAAGTCCTTCTGCAACCCGCTCATGTTTTCCCCTGGGGCTTTTGGAGCAAGACTTCTGACCTCACAATCTTCTTCTCACTCTATGCTTTGATCCTTTTTGCCCCCAAAGTAGAGTCTAAGAGTCTAAAGAGTCTAAGGTTGCATTTTTCTGTTTAATTTGTTTCCTTTGCCTTGGCATGTTGCCACTTAATTGCTTGACTTTTGGGCTTGTTGCCACACTATGGCCTGGTGCCAGACGGGAACTTTCGTCCCGAACATGTGGGGGACAACTTTTGTTTCTGGCAAGCTGGAAACCCACCCACGACCTCCACCCTAGATCACAATCCAGATCCAGGGAGGTTAAAGCAAGAGCAATTACCCCCCAAGACTGATTGCTGGATCTCCCTACAGTTCTCAGGCCAGGAGCTGGAGCTTCCTCTGAAAAGTACAAAATGGCATGTCTCCTTAGTGCCTTCTAGCCCCCAGGGGAGGAAGCCGACACCTTCCCCGAATACTGGTCCCAAAGTCCATAGGGCACTAACCTCTCACTTTGCCCTAGGCACGTCTATGTTGATAATTCTGGAATCGCCACAGCTGCTGGTGTTCTGGGGTCCCTCCAGCTGGCAGCTGGCCCTGCCACCCTGGGGCTAAAACCGAGACTCAGGCGGACCTGTGCTCAGCTCCCCACGCACTGTGTGCTGCTCTGGTCCTTCCTGCAGGGCTGCTGGGCTGTCCTCAGCAGGTTAGCTTCTCTGTGTTGTTCTGTGGGTGCTGGGGCTCCAGGAGTTGTTCAGAGTCCCCTTTTACATAGTTTGGAGGTAGTCTCCAAAGTAATTTTTAACATTCATTTTGAAAATGCTGAGTTCTAAATTTGTAATTTTTCTGCATCATAGAATGTATTTGCTAGAATTACTTTTTATCATCTTTCAAATAATTTATATCATATTGTGGTTAATTGTTCTTTAAATATTTGGTAGGATTCACTTGTGAATACATCTAATCCTATGAATTTTTTCCTTAGGAAACTCATTTATATCTTATGCAATTTCTTTTTCTAACATAAGTTTATTTAAGTGCTCTATTTCTTTTTCTGCTAAGATTTCTATATTTTCAAAATATTTATTTTTTTGTAATTATTCATCCATTTTACTTAGATTATAAGTTTTTGGCATACAATTTGGCAAGAGAGCTTCTAACAATTGGTTTATTTTCATTTTTATCAGTGGTGAATTTACACTTTTCATTTTGAAAATTAAAAAAAAATCAAATGGACCAATCGTCTATTAATTGTATTTTTTTTAAAATAAAAGCAACTTCTTTTTGTATTTATTAGTTAAATCATCTCTTTTTAACTTTAAATTTTAATAATCTCTTCTTTGATTTTCTGGAATCTTATTTTGGTGTTTAATTTAGTATTTTAATGCTTCTTTTTCTATTTTTTTTTAGTGTATGCCCTTTTCATTGATCTGCCTTTTCTCTCTTTTATTGTTGAAAGTGGCTAGAGATATAAACCTTCCCCTAAGTGCTGCTTTGGCTACATCCCTCAAATTTTGTTTGGTATGTTGTCTCATTATCATTTTCTTTAATGATATTGATTGTTTCTATGATTTTTTTCTTTGACCTACTCATTCTTCAGGATTAGATTATTTAGTTTCCCATTAATTTTTTAACCTGTATTTTCAAGTACCTTTATTGAATACATACATACATAAATACCTATATATGTAACTTTTATTGCATGGTGACCTGAAAGGGAAACATTTAATATCTCTATTTTTCTGCATTTGTGAAATTTTTGTTCCCTAATATATGGTCAATTTTTGTGAAAGTGTAAAGCACAAGCTAAGAAAAAGGTATATTCCTTTCTATAAACCAATTTTCTCCAGAGATCTATCACAGCTAACTTTTCTTAAATTTCTATTCATCTCCTTAACTTATTTCTTTCTCATATTTTGTTAGATTTATTTAGTTTTAAGAGGGATAAATTGAGGTATGTTATCTGCTTCCTATTGTGGCTTATTTAACTTTTCCTTTATGAACTTGGATGTGATGCTATTTGATGCCTATATATTTGGTATGTGATGTGTTTTTTTTTATTTTATTTTATTTATTTATTGGTTAAGAAACCAATGTTTATTTTCAACCATCATTTTCCCATCACTACTAGAGCATCTGGGTTTTAAGACAACTCTTCAGTAGTTTCTACCCACTCAGTGACCTGAGCAGTAGTAGCTGCAGACAAATTCTTAGTAGCCAGTTGAGCACTCTAATCTTTGGTGGGAAACTGCTGAATGGGCACAGATGGCACCTTTACTCCTTGTACCAATCAGTCACCTCCAGTTGAGTAGCAATGAATTCTGGGGCAGGTGCAGTCCATCCACCATGAAACTCCTTGTCAGCTGCAGCCTTCTCTTCTTTTTCAATCTCCTCTGGATCCTTGTAGAAGTAAAGATCAGGCATGACCTCTCATGGGTGTTCCCGGGAGATGGTACCACGCATCTGCAGGACTTCCTGGGCCAGCATCCACCACCTCAGACCCACTGAGTGAGCTCCCTTGTTGTTACATGGAATAGCAATGTCCACATAGCGAAGTGGGGAGTCTGTGTTGCACAGGGCAATGGTTGGGATGCTTCAGTCAGAGGCTGGTGATCTGCCCCAGGATCAGTGACCACCAAGAGGTGAGGCTCCCTGAAAGCTGCCTGGATCTGGTTGGTAAAGGTGCCTGGTGTGAAACTTCCAGCAATAGGTGTGGCACCAGTGGCAGCAGAAAATTTCAGAACAGCTCACTGTCCAGTGTTCCTGGATGAGATGACACTAACATCAGCTGGGTTTTCAATAGCAAAAATGGCACAAGCTGTCCGCAGAAGTTTTTCCCAAGTTCTCTTCAAATTAATAATGTAGATGCCATCACTCTTTCTTTTGTAGATATACTGTTCCATCTGGAAGTCCAGATTGGTGCCGCCCAAATGGGTTCCTGCAGCCAGGAACTTGAAGATATCCTCCTTCATTTGCAGGACATCTAGGGCTCAAGACATTGTGAAGTTTCGCTGAAAGGTGATTTTTTTTAAGGACTGTATACATACCAGATGACAGATATATAGCTACAAAGTATTTTGTGTGCCAAAGATCTATGAGTTTTAGTATAGTGAAATCTCCATTTGAATAGTGAATATTTAAGTTTAAAAAAAGGGCAAATATAATTTTAGAATGAGCTAGCAAAAGTATAGTATATATTGCAAAAGTAATCGACTTACATAGAAATGAATATAAGGATTCTTGCAGGCTGAATATTGACACACTAAACTACAAATTAACATGTTCTTTGTTCTAGTATATTTTTTATTGAATATTTCCCATTGACATTCTAATCTGTATAGGAATGCACTAGCGAGTCTTATGGGCTTCAGTGTACAGTATGAGGAAGTTGATAATCCCACTGTCACGAGACCAGACCAAGTCACATCTGGATTGTTGTGGTAAATTCTGGATGCCACATTTTAGGGAGATCACTGACAATCAGAGAACAGGCCCTAATGGGATTGACCAACAAGGTGAGGAAACTAGTTGAAGGAACTGTAGGTTTGGCCCAGGGAAGAGAAGATTTAAGAAGAACGTCAAAGCTATTTTATAATTTTCCCTCTTAACTTCACCTTTAGCATTCCATGATTTTATGTACAGGAGGGTTTATACTTGTTTCAATTTTCCTAGATGGCAGAATTGGGACCAATGGATGGAAAATGCAAGAAGAGAGAATATTGGCTCCATATAAGGGGGGAACAAAAGCTTCCTAACAACTAGAGGTGTTCCCAAGTCAAATAAGCTTTCATGGGGTAGTGAGTTCCCAGCTGCTGGAGGATTTCAGTTGAAGGCAGGATGATGACTTGTTGAGGATACTGTCAGAGACTGGACTAGATAACCCACAGGTATCTTGATTTTTCCTATCCATGATTGTTTAGAACTACTGACTCACCTCCTAATCTTGCTTCCAGCAGAAAAACATAGCAAGGAACTCTCCTAGAATGAATTTAATTGAAAGCAGCAAATCCTGTTGGGTGACACAATGATTCAAAACCATCAGTGTCACTCATGATGACTAGACTGACTTGACCACTTTAATGTGTCCAGGGAAAGACAATGTTTGCAAACCAAGTTTTCATAAAGGAATATCATGGGAAATGAACTTTTGTAGTAAAAACAAACAAAATGCAACCACACAGAAAATAGCCCTTTGATTTATCATCCTGGAGCTTTCCATTGTGGCTTTCCCATGTTTGTTCTGTCACCTACATATAAGAATGGCAAATATTACTGTGTGTCCCCTCAGATATGGAAGAGAGCCTTTGACTCTGATAAGGCCAGTCCTGAGGCAGCTAGATGGCTCAATGCATAGAGCACTGCCCTTTCCTGTGACTATCTCATTCACTCCTATTGGCTCAACCTACCATCTTGTTGTGGATGGGCAGCTGGTATCACAATGCCTAGAATACCAGGCCTGGAAATCAGGAAAAAAAACCTGAGTTCAAATCCAGCCTTAGATACTAGCTGTGTGACCCTGGGCAAGTCAAGTAACCTCACTTTGTCTGGAAGGCAGCTAAGTAGTTCAGTGCTGGACCTGGAGTCAGGAAGACTTGAGTTCAAATCTGTCCTCAGATATTAAGTGTGTGATCCTGGGCAAGTCATTTAACCTGTTTACCTTAATCCATTGTAGAAGGAAATGGTCAACCATTCCAGTATCTTTGTGAAGAAAACCTCAAATGGCATTATGAAGATTCAGACATGACTGAACAACTATTCAACAATCAGTCCTAGATTTAATGGGGATCCCAGTTAAGAAGTAATATTTTATAATGACTCAAAAAATTTTATAATGACCCAAAAATCAATTTTATAATAACTCCCAATACTAATTTATCTTTTGAATGCTTTTGCTGGATGGATTATTTAGTCAGGTTATTTTCTTTGCCTTAGAATTGGACACATTGGGGAGGCTATGTGGCACAGTGAATAGAGCACTGGTCCTGGAGTCAGGTGGACTTGAGTTCAAATCTGGCCTCAGACACTTAACACAAAAACTAGCTGTGTGACCTTGGGCAAGTCACTTAACCCCAATTGCCTTACCTTCCTCCTCCAAAAAGCAAAACAAGAATTGTAGACATTTAGGTTTTAGAATCTCTGTCACATATCAGATGATTAAAATACTTTTTTTCTCTGAGATATTAATTTAGCAGTACCCAAAGTGTGTTTACATGAAGACATTGAAAATTTCTATGCAAGTATTGCAACAATTAACAAAGTCTTAAAATGTTAATAGGAACAGAGATGGTACCTTAGAAACCCTCCCCCAGAGGTGGGGAACCTGTGGTCTCCAGGTCACATGTGGCCCTCTAGGTCCTCAAGTGGATTCAGTCAAAGGGCCACACTTGAGGACCTAGAGGGTCACATGTGGCCTCCAGGCCACAAGTTCCTTACTCCTGATCTAGTCCAATCTCTCCATTTTATTGGGGAGGAAACTGAGACCCAGAGAAACTCAGTGACTTTTCTAAGATCACACAGATAGTGTGTGGCAGAATTAGAATCTGAATTATAGGTCCCTCTAACTCCCAATCTGGCATTCTTTCTCCTGCACATTCTGCTTCATTTTAACTCCAGTCTTTGATTTGAAAAGACAATCTTTTTTGACTCAACTTTTCCCACACCAACGAGCAAATTCAAATCATAGCCAGTATCATTTTTGGTCAATTAAATGGTAAATAATATCTGCTCATTATTGATGAAAGTTAAATTTTAGTAACTTTTGCTTTAAGAAACTTGTTACCTGTGATTGACACAAAGACAATACAGTAAAATAATCTATGTGTAGCCTGTGGAGTGTTGTTCATCCTTTGTTTTCACAAAGAACCAATGAGGGGGCAACTAGGTGGAGCAATGAATAGAGCACTGGCCCTGGAGTCAGGAGGACCTGAGTTCAAATTTGGCTTCAGACACTTGACACACTTACTAGCCATGTGACCTTGGGCAAGTCACTTAACCCCAATTGCCCCCCCAAAAGAAAAACGAAAAAAAGAACCAATGACATCAGGAGGGTGATATCTTAACTTGTAAGTGAATAGGATTTAAGTGAGGCAGGGCTGTGCAAAATTATCAGACTCAATCTATCCTTCAGAGTCATTGGAGTACAGTGACAAGGCATACGTCAAGATGGCCCCAAATGCAGTGAGAAACCTTGGTCTTTCTGTCACCTCTGAAGTGTTATAAATTCAGGTTCAAATACCAGGAGCTTTTGATAGTAATTTATCCATCTTGGACTGCTTGCCCCAACTCAGTTGAAAAATTGGAAAATTTTGGAGAACTTCTGAAGATAATTCCGGGCTATATCTTCTGTTGCTCCCATGCAGTCAGATGCATGCATGGAACATCACTGTAGCACTAACCATTTAATCAGAATGCAAATAGATAATAAGGCAGTGTAAAGGCCATTCACCATTTATATGAGACTTTAAATATTTCCCGGAAGGTACACATTAATAATGAAGTTGATACAAATATTGCCGGAGCTATCTCAGTGTTTGGGAGTGGGTGAGAAGAGGTATTAGACTGACTACCAAACTGAAGGTTTACAGAGTCGTTGTGCTGACCTCATTGTTTTATGCCTGTGAAACCTGGAGAGTCTACCAGTGCCATGCCAGGAAACTGAATCACTTCCATTTGAATTGTCTTAGGAAGATTCTGAAGATCACCTGGCAGGATGATGTACCAGACACTGAGGTCCTTACTCAAACTAAACTGCCAAACATTCACACTCTGCTTCAGAAAGCATAACTCTGATGGACTGGCCACATTGCTGAAATGCAAAACTTACATTTGCCCAAAATGGATTGTTGTATATGAAGAACTCTCACAGAGCAAGCATTCACATGGTGGTCAGAAGTGACACAAGCACACCCTCAAAGTCTCTCTTAAGAATTTTGGAATTGATTAGGTGAGATGGGAGACATTGACACAGGACTGCTCAGCATGGCCGGCAGGTGCTGTGCTTGATGAGCAAAGCAGGATTGAAACAACTCAAAGGAAATACACAATATGCAAATTTATAGAATCCACCCCAAATGTTCACAGGGACTATTTGTGCATGGCCTGTGGCAGAGCATTTCAAACTCATATTGGTCTGATCAACCACAGTCTGACACACTGTAACTTGATTCTGCCATAATGATGTCATTTTGGTCCTCTTCAAGAACAAAGGACAACAACCAGCCAACCGACCAATTATCCAATTTAAGTCTCAAAACAAACCTGTGAGGTAGGTGGTTGTTGAGTCATTTCAGATGTGGCTGATTCTTTGTGACCCCATTTGGTATTTTCTTGGCAAAGATACTGGAGAAGTTTTGCCATCTCCTTCTCCAGCTGATTTTATAAATGAGGAAACTGAAGAAAAGAGGGCTAAGTAACTTGCTCCCAGGTAGTAAGTGTCTGAGGCTGGATTTGAATTCAGGTTCTCCTGACTCCAGGGCTGGTGTTCTATCCACTGTACCACTTAGCTGCCCCTGTGAGTTAGCTACTAAAATATTATTATGCCTTTTTTTAAAACAGATGAGGGAACTGGTCCCAGATAGATAAAATTATTTGACATGATCACATAGGGAATTAATATTAGAGGTAGAATTTGAATCAAGATCCTGACTGGAGTCAGGGGAATCTTCTTTCCTAAGCTGATTCAATAAGGGGAGGAGTAAGAGAACAGAGTTCCTCAGTTGGGAAAGAAAAACTTTCTTCCCAATCCCACTCTCCTCAGTTCAGTGCATCTCTCTCTTCTGTTAGCAAATGGAAGGGCAAAAACCTGCACATGAACTATCCTTATGTTTCTAGTAGCTTCCGGATATCTATCTATCTGTCTGTCTGTCTATCTATCTATCATCTATGTATGTATCTATCTGCCTGCCTGCCTGCCTGTCTATGTATGTATATATGTATATATGCATGTATCTATCTATCTATCTGCCTGCCTATCTGTCTGCCTGTCTATCTATGTATCTATCTAATCTATGTATCTGTGTATTATATGTATACATACACGCATGTATTTATGTGTATATATGTATATATTCTTATGTATGTATATATTCTTGTATATATGTATATACATACACACACACACACGCACACACACACACACACACACACACACACACACACACACACATATATATATATTCTCTGGGTCCTTATCCCATCTCCCACTCTCACTGGCATGTTGGATTCTCAGAGCATCATCCTCTCAAGGTCCCAGGGGTACCTCTGAGAGGTCAGGGAATATTCTTAATGCTATTGAGTCTAGTTTTCCCTACCCCAGTTTTGGCATCCTGCAAGTCCATCATACCCTAATGCTGGGACAGGTTAAAAACAAAAGGAAAAGGGGGTGGCAGAGGGTGAGATGGATAGATAGTATTATGGAAACAATGAACATGAACTTGGACAGACTTTGAGA
Organism: Gymnobelideus leadbeateri; assembly: GCA_011680675.1. Classification (NCBI taxonomy): domain Eukaryota; kingdom Metazoa; phylum Chordata; class Mammalia; order Diprotodontia; family Petauridae; genus Gymnobelideus; species Gymnobelideus leadbeateri. Next base: position 300,619 of record WOXC01002638.1, read on the forward strand.
GGCTATGGAGGATAGAAGGGCTTAGCATATGGGGTCATGAAGAGTCAAAGACAATTGAGTAACCAAACAACAACAAATATCTATAGTTCAGATGAAGAGCCACTGGGAGAGAAAGTTTTTTTTAATAGACTTTACTGCTACACATAAAGGGAAGAGGAGAACAGCTGCTTGTAGGGCTAATCTTGTTTTAGAATTTCCATACCCATAAGGGGTTGGAGATAGACACATTCTGATTTTTTTTTTTTGGCTCAAATGTATGTGTAGTTTTAGACAAAGGCCAGCACAGTGCCAATGGAAGATTGCCCTATTATTCATAGGACCAGTGATGTGAGGGTATTTTCTAAATTATCTAATAAGGAATGAAGGGCAAGAAAATAGGGAACCTAGCCCTAACTGAGCCAATCCAGCAAGAGATTACCTACACAAGGAATGACTCAAAATGGTAGTTAGTGAATGATACCAATTTCTTATGTAGAAATCATCTTGGAGCTTTATGCATTAATATCTCCATCCCTTAAGAACTAGATTGGTAAAATCTAAAATGGAGCAATCCCATTTTTCATTTTTTTTTTGTTTCTGCTGAAAGTCTTTTTCGTTACCTCTACCAACCAATTACTCAACAAGCATTTATTGAGTGGCTATTATGTACCAGGCACTGATAGGCAAAGCATAATTTCCCCACCCTCAAGGAGCTAACATTTTAATTTCACTAGCTAAGTTGCAAAGCCTACCTCAATGATTTCCATGCAAGCAAAATGTTATTGGAAGCAAGATGATATTGTCTTGTTTGACAGAATCTCCCAGGGGAGATAATGCATTAAAATAAGTAGGCTTGGTTTGTTCCAATTTTGTATCCTTGGCAGGATTGCACTTCCCCTTGGAAAACAATATTAACTGAAGCTAGAGCTCAATCTTTTGAAAGACAAAGCTATGGGGATTACACTAATGTATTCAAGGTGTCTCTGTACTTTGAGTAGAGCTAATAATAAGCTCCCTGGAAAATGTGATGAACTTGTTCAACAAGGACCAGAGTTTCCAAAGAAGGTTGGTGGATTTCTGTCGTATTGTTTCATTCTCCATGTTGACTTCACTTGTGTGGGAGAGATTTTTCACATTCATAGCAAAGGAGACCATCACCTTTGCCTCCTACATTAAGTATGTGTCCATAGGCTGTTATTTTTTTTTTTGTCTCAACAATTGGTTTCCTCTTAAGCAAGAGGCCACCCATGAGAGAATTGAAACAAGTGGGATGTTTAAGGAAATTCATGGGGAGGTTGGGGTGCAGTTTCCTCAATTCCCTTTATCTATGTTTTTTGCAATTGTTAGATTATGCTCATATCAAGCTAGATGTGATAGACACCAAATCTTACCTTTTTGGAACTTCAGTTCTAAGGTAGACTTGTGCTGACAAAGATAAATAGAGTTATTTAAAAAAAGATAACATGACCAAACTGCTGCTTCAGAATGTATTTTAGGGACATAGAAAAATATATATAAAATGAAAAGAAACAATCAATCAATAAGCAATTATGAAACATCTCCTGTATACCACGTGCTGTTTTAATTGTCAGGGATGTGAAGACAAAAATCAGAGTCTCTCTCTCTCTCTCTCTCTCTCTCTCTCTCTCTCTCTCTCTCTCTCTGAAATGGTGGCTTTCTCTAGTGCTGAGTGGGGAGGAAGGAAGGAAGACAGTTTGGAACTTAAAATGTAGCAAAAATAAATGTATTGATTATTTTTTCAAAGCTACCTGAGACCAGGGTTTATAAGTAAGGTTTAATTTAAAGTAACTGAATAAATTAATTCACATTCTGAGTCCCCAGAACTGAAGCAGGGAGGAATCTATAGTTGTTTTTATTCAGTTCTTTCTGACTAATGGTGACAGATTTCAAGGTTGCCTTAGGAGTGTGTTTTAAACTGTGCACAGGGGTTTACATATTCCTCTACTAAAGTCCTTCTCAGATGCCCTCTACTATTGCAAGTTTCCAAAGGTAATGCCAACTGAACATGGACTCTGGCAGATTCTACCAAGCTGCAAAGGCTTCATTTGATAGGCCTGGTGATGGATTGTAGACTTTTCATCCAATGAACAGTTGGTAGAGACTTATCATCAGAGGAGGGTTTCTTTGGCCATAGCAATGCTCAAAGATAGTCTACTAAGGTTTCATCTGGGAAAGAATATCTGCTTTAATGAAACCACAGATGCTTGAGTACTCAAGTAAGTGTGATAGCTAAAGGCAGTTTTGCTTATATCTATAAACTGGGAATGCTTTACAAATTCACTAATAAGAATTGTACTTGAACTTCTACTGATAACTATAATTACTAGCTCATTTTAACTGAATTGTCCTTAGTTTGATGTACGTATTATTTGCCTATCAGTAAGAATAAAGTGCTTAAGCTTTAAAATACATGTCTCCTGTTGTGTTTATTACTAGGAACCCAACCTTAGACATTTTCACATAATGTTCACAAGACAATGAAGCCAAAAAATGTTCATCTTTCCAATTGATGCTACTTGATGAATTTTCAGAGTTCTCCATTTGAACTTTTGCCATCACATGTATCTCCATCCATCATAGGTATTTTTATTGTTGCTCGATCATTTCAATTGTGTCTGACCCATCAGGACCTCATGGACCAAAGTATGACAGACCCTTCTATCCTTCACTATCTGCCAAAGTTTGCCCAATCTCATGTTTATTGTTTCCATGATTCTATCTACCCATCTCATCTTCTGTCATCCCCTTTTCCTTTTGCCTTCAATCTTTCCCAACATCAGGGTCTCTTCCAACAAGTCCCACATTCTCATCATGTGGCCAAAGTATTTAAGTTCATCATAGGTATAACAAGTACCAACTTTTTTGGGGAAGCCAATGTTGTAATGCCAGAGAAGGAAATCTGAGGGTGAAGGGAAAAAAAGTCCTAGTAGCTGAGAGAACCCAGAAGTGAGGTAAGTGTCAATGTTTAATCTTGAGGGATACCACAAAAGATTTCTGCCTCATTATATCCCAACTCAGATTTTACTGAGAAAAAAACTCTAAAACTGTGTCCAGGTTTCTATAAATTCAGATATAATGATCCTCAGAGCCTGTACAAACACTCAAGATAACACATGCATATCAAGTAGAGTCTTTATTTCACCCCATAGAAAATACAGAAAAAGAGCCTATGAGCCCATAAGCAGAGAGTGAAAAAAAAAATCAACGCACTATTTCTTTTTCTTTCTTTCTTTCTTTTTTTTTTTAAAGCAATTGGGGTTAAGTAACTTGCTCAAGGTTACACGGCTAGTCATTATTTATGTGTGGGTGCTCATTTTCTGAGGCCGGATTTGATCTCAGGTCATCCCAACTCCGAGGCCGGCGCTCTTACTGTGCCACCTAGCCGCCCCTTTAGGGCAATTGGGGTTAAGTAACTTGCCCAAGGTTACACGGCTAGGTTTTTGTTTGTGTGGATTAAGTGTCTGAGGCCGGCTCCGAACTCAGGTCCTTCTGATTCCAGGGCCGGCGCTCTATTCACTGCGCCACCTAGCCGCCCCTAATGCACTATTTCTTAAAAACATTCAATGTGATTCTTCCTCTCTGATGGGTTCCACATTTCCACCAGTATCCTAGAGTCTCTCTACCTAAGCATAATGCCATGATTTTGGTACTCTCCTTAGAAGGAAATTGAATTTTAGGTTACTAGTCTATCAGCACTTTAACATTCCAGGGGAATTCCTCTGTCATATGCATACCTGCCAGACTTAAGGTGCATCTCTGTGGTTTGGATTCCCCTTGGGAAGCAAGGGGACACTGCTGGATAGTCAATCCCCTTCCCAGTAGATCTGCTTTGTCTGAATAACCTTTGGGAATAGCAGGAAGCCAGGTACAGGAATAGTCCCATAGTATGACTTCCTGCTTGCTGGACCTCTGATTTATGTGGCCACTTGAATGAATGATATTTTTTTTCTCTTTCTGCCCCTCTAGAATGAAGACTGCCCCCTTTCTAGAATTGAACTCTCAAATTCTGTGCTAAACATGAGGTAATCCCAAGACTGATACTTCCCAAGAAATCTCCCTTCTCTGTCTTAGATTCTGGAATCATGCTTCCTGAGAAACCAGAATCTTTCATTATCTATACAAGAAGTTGGGGTTCAGGAACATTGTCCATACTCTCCCATCTGGGGTCATGTGGCTGAGCACATGACTTGTATATACTTCTTAAAGATTCCATAATGATGCTAGATACAGACTTCTCATGAATTGTATGGGTGGGCTTAAGAAGCTCTGAGGTGTTTCTGTCACCCAAGGTAGCAATTAAGGGGTAGGTGATGGGAAGAATGTAATATCCATAGGCTTTGTCTCCACAACCCCAGGAAACAGGTCTTCCATGCTACATGCTGGTCTGTCCACACACTTCTATTTTCTTGATGAGGAAAATAAGAAAAAGGATAACCAGGTATGTCTGATGGTTCTTTGTAATAAGACAGTGTAATGTTAATGGAATCTGAAGATCTTCCATGACCCTTTGCATTGGCAAGTCAGCAGGTACTTAGCACCTTGTTTCAAGTTAACACCTTCTTTAAGCTATTTAATTAACACAGAAGCAGTTAACACCTTGGGAGGAAGTTGCTGATGTGATAGGAAGGGGAAGAACAGAGAGGAGCTATACCATATATAAGGAAGAACACAAGCTGGACACACAGAATTCCTGGGGTAAGCATCATGGAGGCAGGGCAGATGCTGCTGGAAAGAGAGAAAGAGAGGGAGAGAGGGAGAGAGGGATAGGGAGGAAGGGAGGGAGAGAGTGGGGAGAGGGGGAGAGAGAGAGAGAGAGAGAGAGAGAGAGAGAGAGAGAGAGAGAGAGAGAGAGAGAGAATTTCTCTCAGTGAGCATCTGGAAGCTGGACTGTTATTACTGAAGACTGAACTGAGAATTGAGAACTGAGAACTGACACAGAACTCAGACTTGTGGTAGCAAGACTTTCAAGGGCCAGCTGGAGCTGCCAAAGACTGAGGAAGCATGTCTGCAGTGCTGGTATTTTGTACCAATGTTGTTGTGGCTTTGTTAATGTGTATAAATGTTGTTGTGGCTTTGTTAAGCCTTGTCTTCCAGGAACAGAGACTGTCAAGGATTTGAGATGGACTGGACACTGAGTTCCAATGTGGAGAAGGAACTGCATGGATAATTGGACAAGGAGCTGTGAGCTGTCTGCCTTTGAACTCAGGTGCCAGTTGGTTAGATTTGGGTGGGAGCTGGGACAGTGGAAGAGGAACCTTGGAAGCTGAAAGCCTGCCCTGAGTCAAGATGAAAAGACCTCTCTGAGTAGTGACTGATGAAATTGATTGAGTAGTGACTGCTGAAATTGTCTGAGTAGTGACAGATGAAATAGGATACTCAGTAGTGACTGATGAAATTGTAATTTACTTGCGACCTAGGGGTGGATGACTTTTGTACTTTCCACTAGCCATTAAGAGGGTACTGAATAGTGTCTGTTGAAGTTGTAAATTAATTCTACAACATGGGTGGAGAACTTTGACTTTTGTACTTTGCCTCCCAGCCTCCTTAAGGATGATTGGATGACTGAATTACTAAATGATTGTACTTTGTTTTAAAATTATGTGACCACTTTGGTGAAAATTATGTGACCATTTTAGTGGTTAAGTTATTAAGTTGTGGCATGGTGAATGTTATATTTTGATTTTCTGTGAATGTTTTGCTTTGATTTGTTATTGAAGAAATAGAGAGTTAGCTATACTATATAATCAGAATCTCGAAAGCTTTTCACAGCACTAGTCTTCTGGAAAGTTGCTCATGCTTGGTTTTACAGATGGCACTCTATTCTCCATATGGTCTCAGCTATGCAACTCAAATTGGGGCAGAGTCCCAGGCATGGAGACTTCATCAGGAACTGTTTTTGCCCTTTCACAAGGTCCCAGTCACAATATAGGATGGGAGGTATAGATTATCAGGATTTCCAGGCAAAGGCTTACCTCTCAGAAGTACATCAGATTGATAGGATAGGTTAGGGCAATGGCCACCATTGATTGGTTTCCCTTACACTTAGAACAGAAATGCAGAGATGCTTTTCTGCTCTCAACCACCACGATAGCACCTCAGAACAAAATTCATATTGCTACTTCAGTGTACCTATGGTGTAAAAGATAGCAATTGGTGATTTTCTTTGGCTATTTTCTTCAGTCATTAATTTTTAGCTCCTGGCAACCTAAAACATTCAAGCTCAAAAAATCAGTGGGCTCTACAGTCAGCACTGGCATTTACTATGACACAGGGATTTCTGGACCCAAAGACAATCCTTGGAATCCTCTCCCCTTGGGAAGCTTATGTGTGTCCCAGCAGCTCCTGCTTCATGATGATCTTTCATTCATTTCGAAATGATTAAAAGCATACTTCCTATTTTATTAAAAACATATTCATTTCTTGTTGCTGGTTTTTTAAAAAATGAAATACAAGAAAAGGATAGCTGAATCTTGCAAATCTGTCTAGCAAGTACAATGAATCACCATGGCAACACACATTTTGGGGGGTTAAAGTGTTTTAGAGTGGGTGTTAAATAGAGAGGGGGAAAACAGTTGCACAAAGACAGCAGAGATTTTTATTTTCTTTATAAAGGATTGAAGCTCTCCCTGAAACTAAGGAAGGTACTGGCAACAAGGAAGCAGAGATTATGGCAGGTCCTTATTCCCCATTGTATCTAGGCAGGGGCTCAGGAACACCAAATTATGAGGTATGGCTATATCTGATAACAACCTAATATAACCTGTGTGCCTCTGAATCTAACCCATGCTCTGAATTTATAGGGCCTAAACTCAATCATGTGGCCTCTGTGGGAATCATTTCATTTGCCTTGATTTGCTAAAAGTTTGGGTCTCTGTGGAAGAAATGCCTATAGAGGGGGTCCCACATCCTTCTATCAATCCCAACTCTTCCCCAGGGGCCTTACAGTCTTTCAGAAGGAAATCCCAAAGTAGCTAGGGAGATGACTGCCCCCATCCTCTGTTGAATTCTACTTTCCCTTAGAGATCTACATAGCCCTCTAAATTGAGAGTGTGACCATATAGTTTGAGATTTCCTGAGAGAGAAATGCACCTGGGATTACTAGAAAAGGAATATCCTTCCCATTGATCCTGGATTTCTGAATAATTTATGGTAGTAGCAGAGGCCAAATTCCAAGTTTTTCTTCTCCACATCAAAGTATAGCCCCAGTTCCAGGGCACAATACTCAATCATTGGTCTATGACATCTTGACACTTCTCCGGAAGTATGGGAGTCAGGAACTTTAATCATTTGGTCAGCATAATTCTCCTCTATTTGGCTATCCTCCCAGGGGTGAAGTGTGTGTGTGTGTGTGTGTGTGTGTGTGTGTGTGTGTGTGTGTGTGTGTTTAGGGTTGCCTGAGAAGGTAATGCCATAAACTAGTTTTTGCCCTCACAGGGACCCAGATGTGGTCTGTGGTCTATGGACTATGGACAAGTCTATCTGGATCTCTATCTAACTCTGTTATGTCTGGTCTCTAAAAGGCCCAGTACTAAGGATTGGATTTTTTCACAATAGCCTAAACCACTCAAAGCATCTCCATTGCTCTGCTTTCACCACTCATTAAATATTGAGTTATGAATGAGTACAAAGGTCCAGGGCACACACCAACAAAAAGATTTTCTCTGGTCATTTATCAATCAACAGGCATTTATTAAGTGCTTATTGAAGGCAGTGTATCGCTCAATTAATAGAATGCTGGATTTGGAATCAGGAACTCAAATCTTCACTAAGACACTTCCTAACTATGTAAATCTGGCCACCCTATTTCATTTCTCTTAGTTTCCTCATCTGCAAAATAGAGACAATAGCAGTCCATGCCCTAAAGAAGCTTCTATTATAGTGGTCATTTCAAGGACAAGTTAATGAGTACATATGTTTGTGACTTTGTGAATTTCAAAAGGTAAGAATAAGCCATCCAAAAATTCAGAAATCGTGGTCTTGGGGTCCAGGAGTCCAGTCTATGAAGTGATGGGCTGCTTTAAAGATCAGCTCTCCAAAACAAGCCAACAACAAACTTTTAAGTTTAATCTACATAATTTTCTTTATTTCTTTCCTAAGTTTAGACCAACAGCAAAACAATAAATCAAGTTCTGATTTGTAGCATTTATGTATTTTCAACATGTGAATACTTGTATTATGATGAGTAGCTAGCTAGCATTTATATATTGTCTGTTTTGCTAGGCTATACTGGAGCTGTCCTAAGTACTTTATAGATATCATCACATTTGATCTTCACAACAACTCTATGAGATTGGTGTTGTTATCTTCTATTTACAACTAAGGAATCCTGGGCAAAAAGAGGTAGTGACATGTCCAGAGTCACATAGTAAGTGTATGAAGCAAGATTTGATCTCAGGCTTCCCTGACTCCAGGTCGAGGACTCTATACACTGCTTTCCCTCACTACCTTTTACTGAAAATTAGATAATTGACTTGGCAGAAGCAGGCACCAAGTACACCCCTGGGTCCATGTCAGGTTTCACAGTTAAAACAGCATCAATGAGGAGTGATCTTTGGGACTCAAGCAGACCAGCAATGCCAACTTTGGACATGAACTTGGTGGGGCCATTGCTTATAGGAACTTTGTAGTCTGAGCCCACTCTTTTCAGGAATCAAGGTGGAATAGAGGAGAATGTGCCCCCAAGATATTAGAGGGGAAGGTTTATACTCTTATCATTGATAGATCCTCAAAGTAAAGATTTCTTTGTAAAAGTTAATTGATGTTATGTGGCTAAATGGTTCTGGAGTGCTAATCACCAGCTGTAAAAGTGGAGGAAACAGACCCAAGATTGGAGCTTGAACTGATAGCATTAGAGAAGAGATAGTTACATCAATTTCTATAATTGCTTCCCAAATTTACCATTAGTATTTGTTCAGAGCAGTCTTTCCCTAAGTAACATATGATATTAAGTTTAATAAAGATTAGGCTGCTCTCTTGTACTTTCTTTTGTTTCTTACTTGTCTATTATTTCTCACACAATCTATTATTTATTTAACTAATACTATATATTTATTTGCTACTCTATAACATAGTTTGAAGTTTGATAATATGTGACCATCAGTCATACCTTTACTTATTTTTTCAAGAATCTAAATATTTTTATTTTTTCTCTAAATACATTTTGTTAGTTTTGTCTCATTCTATAAAAGTATCTCCTTAGTAATTTGATTGGCCTTACTTAATCTAGGTTATGTCATCATCATTATTATATAAATATGGTCTGACTATGAGCAGTGATTCTCTTTCTATTTAAGTATTAGTTTAGTACTGAAGTGTTTTATGCTTCTATTTATAGAGATTTTGCATGTGTTTTAGTAGTTAGCTCCCAGATATTTTGTGTGTTTTATAGTAATTTTGAACAGAATTTTTCTAATTATTCTTTCTTCTTGACTTTTGTTACTAATGTAGGGAAATGTCAAAGATTTTGATGGATTTGTCATGGCAACTCCCCTGAAAGTATTAGTCATCTCAGCTAGTTTCTTTGCTTTTCCTCTGGAGATATCTATGCGTGCCACCACATTATCTATAAGTATGGATATTTTTTCCTTTGTCAATGTTATTACTTTAAAGTGTTCTCTTATCTAATTGCTTCAGCTAGCATTTCTAGGAGAATATTAAATTATGCAAGAAAAAGAGACAGTCTTGCTTGCAGAGGAAACTTTTCTAGATTTTGCCCATTGCAAACAATGGTAGTTTTTGGCTTTATATATAAGCTTGTGATCATATAAAAGAAGGTTCCTTCAATGTTAATGTTTTTTTTTTTTTTTTAGAATTTTTAAAATAAATGAGTGCTGTATTTTGTCAAAATCATTCTGCTACTTTTGTTGAAATAGTATGAGTTTTGTTATTTGGTTGTGTGTCATGGCGTGAATCCAACTTGGTCACAGTGAGTTATATTTTGGATATTTTGCTATAGTCTAGTGAGGATTTTATTTAAAAGTTTTGCACTGATATTCATTAGTGAGGCCAATCTGTAGTTCTTTCTCTATTGGGTTTCTCCTTGTTTTGGATATACAGACCATATTTGTTTCATAAAAGGAGTTTGGCAGAGTGCCTCTTATCTATTTTTGAGAATAATTTTCATAACATAGATATTAATTGCTCTTTAAGTGTTTAATAGAACTCATTTATAAATCCATCTGGCCCAGAAAATTTTCTTTGGCAATTAATTTTCTTACTTGCTCATTTTTTTTCTGAGATAAAGTTGTTTAAGATCTCTATGCCTTGATTTGTTAGTTTGAATACATTTAATTTTTTACAGAAGCTTGTAAATTCCTTTGAATTTTCATATTGAATTCACTGCATATAACTGCACATCATAATTTCTGCGAATTCCTATTACTTGTTTTGGTAGTTTACTTTGGCATTTAAAAAATTCAGTAATTTGATTTCTCTTCTTTTGGTAAAGGCTAGCTAATTTGTCAATTTTGTTTGTCTTTTAAAAAAACTTGCTTGTAATTAAAAAAATTGTTTACCTCTAATTTAAAAAAAAATTCTTTTTTTCTATTAAAAACTGCTTTTGTCACTTATGTCTTCCTGGATTTTGAGATGGTGTGACGGCTTATAGAGGTTCTTAAATGAATATTCCTATAAAGGAAATTCAGGTTTGTCTATTTTTTACATTGAAGCTTCATATATTTTAAATTTTCTAGCTATTTGTTTTTCCTGGGATTGCAATTACTCTTTAAACAAGGAACAACAATAATAGCAAAATGTCTCCTGAATATTGGATGGTGACATTGTTTTGGGGTACATATTGCCAAATTATTTTCCTCTTCATTTTGTTGTCATTGTAAATAGTATTAGTTTGCAATTTGAACCTGAGCTTTCCAATAATTTGTGAGTTGATGGATTGACACAATTTGTCTTTCATCTATAAACCCTTTTGGATATGCATTAATAGCTTTCATAGGGAGATGACGTCAAAGTGAGCTCCACTCAAAGATGAGTTCCCAAACTCAGTCCAATTCGTTTCTCAGGACTTTTCTGATGTCTCTTTCAACATGAATGTAGCAGCGTATTTGTCACTATCATTGTTATTGTTGCTGTTCAGTCCTTTCCATTGTGTCAGACTTGGCATGATCCCATTTGGAGTTTTCTTGTCAAAGATACTGGATATTTCCTTTTGCAGATCATTTTATAGATGAAGAAACTGAGGCAGACAGAGTTAAGTGACTTATTCAGGATCACATAGCTAGTAAATGTCTGAGGCTAGATTTGAATTCATCTTCTTGACTCCAGGCCTGGCACTATCCACTTTGCCACCTACCTACAAAGAATATGCCAGAAATATGACAATAAGGTCACACATATATTTATTTACACTTTTATTATGTTTCTCAAATCCATTCTATTTATATGTCATTTTGGTGACAATGAAGTAATTTGGGGTCATTAGTTAATGTACTTTACATTTATATCATTTTGTCTCTTGGAGACTCTATGAGTATTTAAAAAAATCTCTATCCCTTGTCATTTTTTCCCTTTACATACTGACTATTATTAACTCTGATCCTCTACAAAATCAATAAAAGGCTAAATGGGGGAATATTGTCCACAAACAAAATAAAGATACTGTGGATAAGAAATAATTTTATTAGAAATTTTTTTATCTTAAAACATACTAACATCTTAGCATGACTGTGTGTGTGTGTGTGTGTGTGTGTGTGTGTGTGATTATTGTACTAGGAATAGGAAAGCCAACAGTTCTTAGAAACTGTCTACAGCTCATAGTTAAGGTTTACAAAGCACAACTCTTATCACCATCCCCTGGGGTAGGTAGTAAAGAGTTGAGACAAATTAAATGACTTATTTATGGTAACACAGCTAGTAAGTGTTGGTGCTATAATTTAAAATCAGCTCTCCTAATTCCAGGATGAATGATTTTTTTATATTTTGCATCTTCCTACTTCATGTAAAAAAGCATTATTTGAAGGGATGAAGAGTCTCCACTTTATTCCTAATCCTTTCACTTATATTTTATATAGCCTTGACTCAAGTATCCAAATTTATACCTTCAGAGTCTTCTTTTTAAAACCAAATTGAATTTCTTTTCATAAGTATTGATAATGTGATTAGCATTTCTTGAGTATAATGAAAGAATGACATTATTTAGAATAATCTTATTTTGACTTATAAAAACCAGCTCTGGAATTATTCCAAATTTAGGGATTCTAAGCAGTTGTATATTGTTCAACAATGTATGAGAGCCAGATTGGTTTGGGTTTAAGGCATGGTCCTTAAGGAAGAAATTCCAAATATACACTATCAGAACATGGATCTAGCAAAGACAAAGGGCTGCCCAAATTTATACAGCCCTAATTACAGGTCAGTAAAATTGTGTTTTATTAAAAATATTAATCTTACTCAGTGTCTAGGTGGCAGAGTGGATAGAGCACCAGGCCTAGAGCCAGGAAGACTTGAACTCTTGGTACTGGACCCAGATGACTCCAGAGGATGAAGTGGGACTGATCACTTTGCACAGTCCTCCCTCACTTAAATCCAATTCATTTGCATGTCATCGCATTACCTCCCTTATGTCATGTTCCTCTTCAAGAAAGAAGGACAAACAACAACAACAACAACAATGATGATGATGATGATGATTGGGTGATTGGACCTGGACCCTCAAAAGAAAAGACCATGTCTTTGAAAGCAATTCAGTCTCTGAATTTTCCCATACATTTCAGCAGTCCAGATCACTGGCTCTGAGCCAAGGCATCTGGTCCACCCCAGCCCACCTAGATACTTGACAGTTCTTTCATAGTTGCTCTTGGCCCACCCTAGGCTATTTACCACTCCTTGATCCCATCTAAATCTTTTCACTGTCCCCCTTTTTTGTATATAAGTATCAGTCTCACCCCAATTAAGTTTCTGATTCACTAGGAAACTAGCTTGCTTCTATTGGTGTTACAATAAACCTTGCCACTTTGACTGGAAGTTTTGAGTGCATGAATTAATTTTAGGTGGATGCCACCCTGTACCACATCATTGGGGTTTCCAGGAAGCCCAAACCACATCAACAACATTCCAATAATATGATCTGCCTCCCTAGACAGTCAGCCTCAAGTTGCACTGATACGACTGTTAGCCTTTTCCATTCCCGAGTTATATATTATGTTATAACTTATAATGGGGCGACTAAGTGGTGCAGTGAATAGAGCACCCGCCCTGGAGTCAGGAGGACCTGAGTTCAAATTCACTCTCAGACACTTAACACAAAAACTAGCCATGTGACCTTGGGCAAGTCACTTAACCCCAATTGCCCTCCAAAAAAACTCAAAAAAAGTCATTTAATATATACAAGATATAACAAGTTATATCATAACTCTCTTCCTGATGGAAATAGATGAATGGCTCCTCTCTAAGAATTCTAAAAGGCATTAGCCAAAGAAAAGCATCCTTTCTTAAAACTTTTTTTTCCTTAGCAAAGTTAAACTAGTGTTTCAAACATTCAGATTGAAGAGTTGCATGAAAAGTAAAAATAAACATGAAGAGGACCTATGTCCTCAAAAACAAATAGGTAAATTGACTATTACAGGTACTAACAGTATTGGAATATTCTGACTGTCCAATATTGAATTCAATTCAAAATTAACAAACATTTGTTACACTTTTCATTAAGCACCTACTATGTTCAAGGTACTGTGCAAAATACACAGAAATGTGAAAAAATAGTTCCTGTCTTCAGGGAACACACAATCTAATGGAAACAATTTTACAAACCAATTTTGTTCAAAAAATCTATATACAAGATAAATAGGTACTAATTAAACTATATACAGGCTGAATTGGTAATAAGAAGGGAAAGCTTCCTCCAGAAGGTGGGATTTTAGTTGGGACTTGAAGTGAATCCAGGAGGCAGAGATGAGGAGGAAGATCATCACAGGCCAGGGGACTGACAGTGAAAATGGCAACAGTCTATGCTGGGTCTTGGGAAGAGCCACTAGGTTAGGAAGGGCTTTGAACAGCAGAGGAGCTTTTTTTTTTTTTTGATCCTGGAGGTGATAGCTAGCCACTGGAGCTTACTGAGTGGCAGGGTGATGTGATTGGACTTGTACTATAGAAAACTACTTTGGTGACTGAGTTGAAGAGTAGAGAGATGTGGCAGGCAGACCAACCAGTAGGGTATTAAAATAATCCAGGCATGAGTATATTAGGAATTGTACCAGGGTAATGGTGACACCAGAGGAGAGAAGGGGGTATATCAGAGAGATGTTTCAAAAGAGAAATCAACAGACTTTGTCAAGAGATTGGATATGAGAGGTGAGAGAGAGGGAGGAATTTGGGATTCTTCCTAGATTATGAGCATAGAGGTCTGGGAGGATGGTGGTGCCCTCAACAGTAATAGAGAAATTTGAAAGTGGGATGGATTTTTAGGAAAACCAATTGGGGAATGACAGAACAAGTTGTGGTATTCTGAGGAGTGAAAAACATTGACCCTCCCAAAAAAGATTAGGAACAGCTATTGTATATGACTTACCAGAGAAGAGGTTCTTAATTTTTTTTTCTTTGTAAAGCCTTTTATTTGGTGGATCCCTTCCCAGAATAATGTTTTTAAAGGCAACCAACATAAAATGATAGGCTTACAAATAAAGCAATTTATATTTAAATACAATTATCAAAATATATATAAAAAACTCATGAACCCTCTGCCAAGGACTTCTGCACTAGAAGCATCAACAATTGTTAGAGAAAAAGATTACCCAGTAACAGTGAGGATATAATTGAAATTCACATGGATCTTAAATGTGTCTGATCACCACAATTTCATGAGTTTTATCTCTCAGCACGTTAGCTTTAATAGCTGAGATTTAATATCTCAGGAGCATCTTCCCTAGGTTTTTATTTTCCTCATCCTAAATTTCCTTTAATTAGTGATAAGTCCATAGCTGTATCTGTACTTGTTCATTAAGGCTATCCACTTTGCAATATACCATCATTCTGGCATCCGATTAGGGTCACTAAAATTCCACTGATGATTCTGCCCTAGCCACTTTAGCAAATGCCCATTTTATTCCACTATCTGGAGCACAGTATGTAGGTTAATTTCCTCTCTCTCTCTCTTTTTTTTGCTTTTGCTTTTTGGAGAGCAATTGGGTTTTAAGTTAACTTGCCCAAGGTCACACGGCTAGGTTTTTTTTTTGTGTTGTGTGAGTTAAGTGTCTGAGATCAAATCCGAACTCAGGTCCTTCTGACTCCAGGGCTGACACTCTACTTGCTGCGCCACCTAGCCGCCCCAATTTCCTCTCTTTTTTGGAATAGCTCTTCACCAACTGTAGCTTTCACTGGTACCAGAGATTTAAAACAACTGATCAGAGGGCCCCACAGAAGTAAAATACTTTTGTACGATATCCTATGTATGTACAAACACGTATCAATCATATTATCATCTCTCTTCTTTCTTCCATGTGATAGTCACAACAGGGGCTTAGAATAATTCATTTGAAAAGCATTATTAGTTTTAATACAACTAAACATCTGATTTAAAAAAAAATGGTTCTTTATCTTCTGCCCTTTCTTCTAGATACATGCTGAGAATGAAGAGAAAATTGTATGTTAGAGAGTTTGGGTTTCATTTACCTAATTCCAAAAAGTGGAAAGACAGTTTCAATGTTTTCTTTTCTGTTACTAGGATGCCCACTAAATCCTTTTCCTTCTGTGCTTTAAAGTTTAACTTAGGGGCAGCTAGGTGGCACAGTGCATAGAGCACCAGCCCTGGAGTCAGAGGACCTGAGTTCAAATCTGATCTCAGACACTTGATACTTACTAGCTGTGAGATCCTGGGCAAATGATTTAACCCCAATTTCCTCCTCCCCCCCAAAAAAATCAATTTAAAACCCATTTCTCCCAGGAAGCATTCCACAGTTAGGTTAAATTTCCATTTGCCCCTTATCACATTCAAATAACTACATTTTCTCTAAATGCCACAAATGTATATATTTGGTAGCATACCCTCCTACAATATATGTAAATGTGAACTGCTATTATTAATTACCCCAGTGAAGATTTTATTGGTTTAGGGAACTTCTAGTGAGAAAACTCCCTCTACCAGTATAAATAGATCATCTAAGGGTTTTCTAGAATACTAAGAATGCGGAGCAAATGCTAAATCTTTTTTTTTTTTTTTTTGCCTTTTGGAGGGCAATTGGGGTTAAGTAACTTGCCCAAGGTCACACGACTAGGTTTTTGTTTGTGTGTGCGTTAAGTGTCTGAGGCCGGATCCGAACTCAGGTCCTTCTGACTCTAGGCCCGACGCTCTACTCACTTTGCCACCTAGCCACCCCCCAAATGCTAAATCTTAGGTGCTAATTTATGTGCCTAAGTCTGCACAACCCAGATATGCCACAGATGAGCCCTGAACCCAGGTCTTCCTGACTTCCAGGCCTTTCTCTAACCAATATACCACACTGTTTCTTGATTTGATTACATATGTTACCAACAAGCTGGAAGGAGAATACCTATGGGCTAGAGAATGGATGAACACATTAGGGGATGTGAATGCAATGCTATATTATTTTGACAAAGGAATTGATACACATGAAAAATGCAAAGAAACATAGGCAGACATATAAACTGATTTGAGGCCAAGAAAAGCAAAGGAAGAATTATATGAAATTATTGCCACATTGTAAATGAAAACAACTCTAAAGGGCTGCTCATATTGAAGGTGTGAGGTACAATGCCTTCATAAGGAGCAATTACTGACAAGAATGGAAGAAAAAAAGTATTTTTGTATAAAGAAAGATATTTATTTGGTTTTTTTTTTTTTTTTGCTTTTTGGAGGGCAATTGGGATTAAGTGACTTGCCCAAGGTCGCACAGTTAGTAAGTGTTAAGTGTCTGAGGCCAGATTTGAACTCAGGTCCTCCTGACTCCAGGGCCAGTGCCCACCCCAAGGAAGAGATTTATATTAAATATTAAAAGATATGGAATATCGTCCCTGTTGTAGATATATATCTTGATCTCTAACATGAGTAGAACAAGAACTTTGTTTTGGACTTTAAATACACTGCTAAAACATATGCATGAGGAAACAGCTTTCAAATGGGATTTTGGAAATTTTTAGAAAGAAAATGATCTGTAGTGCAGAAGGGAGGGCATGGAATTCATCATTAACAATGTGGAGTGATGCCTGGCTTGTGTGGCAAGAACTTGATGTTATAGACAGAGAATGATGCTTTTTATTCATTTAAAAATGACAAAAATGTGATTGGAAAGAAACATAGTTTCAAGGGCACCAAAGAGACATTTATACTATCTTGTTGGAGATTTCAGAACTAAGGCATGATGGGTACATAAGTTAATTTACATATGTATGATTTATGCCTAAAGAGGGTAAAAGTAAGAAAATGAGAAATCACATTAACATTTGGAGACTGAGATATAATTTAACATTTAAAAAGACTATCAATTTTATAGAAGAAATCTGTGACATTGTGACTTTTTGAGTTAAGGGTGAATCCCTGAGAGTTAGGAGGCTGTCATTTAAGCCTCTGAACAGGCATTCACACAAAGCAGGAATATTAAGGAAAGGTGAAGACAGCAGGGAGACTGAAAAGCTGCTTAGCTCAGGCTGTGACAGAAGCTTATGTAGCAGCAAGCACCCTAGCATACCCAGGGTGGCTGCCAACACAGGTTCTTAGATCTGCTTTTCTAAAGGAAAGCAATTCAAAATGGGTTAACAATTTTGCTTTAATCAAACATATGTCATTTACCTAGTTCAGGGGAAAAAGGTCAGCACCCCGAACTTCAGAGAATACAAACAGAGATTACAAGCGGACAGAGAAACAGATCAGCAGACAGGCTTCCAACTGTCTGACCATTACATCCATATCTAGTCAGTTAGAAGAGGGAAGCACCAACACCTGGGTTTTCAAAGTCGGGGGCTCAATAGCTGCCCAAAGTTTCATCTGGTCAAATCACACAACTCCCCTCAAAGTGAAACCCAAAACAAAATCTCACATCACGGTACATATAGCCTTCTCCTGGCTCAGAGAATGTCATAACCCTCTTGACCCACTGCTCAATTACAAAGCAACAAAGTATGGGCATTCCTGAAAAACATGCCTCCAGCCACAGGCTCCTGGTGACCACACTCAGCCTATACAGGTCAGAGTATATTTTCAAATCAAGGAAGGTTCTCAGAGTCACTTAAGCCTATCAAAGGGCCTAGGGGCAGGGAAGATCTGAAATTCCCATTCCCATAACAGCTTAGTCAATCAGATAGGCAGTCATTCAGTTGACAAGTATTTATTGAATATCTACTATGTGCCAAGAACCATGTTAAATGCTGGAGATACAAAGAAAGGAAAAGGACTGTTCCTTCTCTTGAAGAGCTTGTGGTCTAGTGGGGGAGACAACATGTAAACAATTATTACAAATGGTAGTAGATAGGCAGATAGATAATAGTAGATAGATGCATACTATCTTTTATCTTTCCCCCCAAAACCTATCATATCTATATGCTATCTAACATCTAACTATACTATATATAGCATCTATATATTACCTATCATCTATTTACTATATAAATACATCTAAATATGTATTATATAGCTATGTCTATATAGCATATAGATAAATAGTTTATATACAACTATATTCTATCTGTCAATGTAATCTTTCTATTATCTACTGTCTAGAATAAACTGATGATAATAAACAGAGGAAATATATTATCATTAAGGGCATTGGGAGCAATAGTTCAGGTGTGAAGTGATGAGGACCTGCACGAGGGTGGTGGCAGTGTCAGAGAAGAGCAGAGGACATATATATATAAAAGAAATGTTACAAAGTTAAAACCAACAGAACTCGACATCAGATAGATATAAGGAGGGGGGAATGTGATGGATAGTGAGGTGTCAAGGGTAGGTTGTGAACCTAGGTGATTGGGAGAATGGTGATCCCTTTGACAATAACAGGAAAGTTAGGAAGAGTGGAGGGCTTGAGTTCAGTTTTGGACATGGTGTATTTAAGATGTCTATGAATGATGAGTTTGAGATGTCAATTAATTCAAGATGCAAGTCTGGAGGTTAGGAGAAAGTTTAGGGTTGAATAAATAGATTTGAGAATCATTAGCAGAGTATAATTGAGTCCTTGGGAGCTGATGAGAAAGCTTCAGCTGAATGATTCCTAGTTGATTAGAGGGAGAACTGACTTCCCAAGCCAAGAATTCCAATGGCAGCCATTGCCATTCAGCATCACCTAGAGTTGGAGAAAGGTGACGCTTTTGAAAGATTCTTCTTGCTCTCTGCTGCCACCTCTAACTGGAGAAGGAAAAATAGAGGGGGATTTGTAATGATGGTTTCCTGGTGAGCTGCCTTAAACCAGAATTGTTACGCTGGACTCTGTTCTGATTAGATAGCATAGTATTTTTTTTTTGGTGAGGTAATCAGGGTTAAGTGACTTGCTCAGGATTACACTGCTAGTAAGTGTCAACTGTCTGATATTGGATTTGAACTCAGGTCCTCCAGATTCCAGGATGGGAGGGCATAACTTTCAAGCTAGTGAAACTGGAAGAACCTGTTAAAGTTGTGTTCCAGTAGAGAAGAGGATTCCACCACCTGGAAAGTGGTGAGGATTAACAGCCAAACAGCGAACAGAGTAGGGTTTGGACATTTTTTGTAAGCAATGAGGAGTCATTGAAGGTTTTAGATCAATGAGGCTAATGCATAAGCATTATTTTAGGCACATTCCTCTGGAAAAGATAGCTTGAAGTGAGGAGAACTTGATGAGAAAAATAGTTATGGAACTATTGGAGTAGTGTGGTAAATCTAGACTTACAGGAGTAGCAGGGGGATGGGAAAGAAAGCAATGGAAGCATGAAACATGAATAAGGAAAAGTCAGCAGGATGTATTGAATGACTGGGTGTGGGGAAGGAAAGATAATGGCCAGATTGAACATGCAGCTGAGTCTGTTGGATCACTATTGTCCAAAAGAGCAGCTTAGATAAACTATAGTGGAACTAAAATTATTATGCTTGGCAGACATTCTCTAGCATGGCTATGGACAACCTCAGACAAGGCCAATTCATCTGGCTACCTGAAGTACTTTTAACTACCTGGTGTAGTTTGTCCATCGGGGAATGGGAGGCACATCAGGATGCAGTCCCGTTCAAAATCAAACATTCTAAAAGTGACTGCTCTAATGCTCTATGTCATCAAGGCAGACAATTGGAAGCCCTTACCCTGAATATTTGTAAACCAAAATCAACACTCCCATTCCACATGACTCAGGTCTTCCAAGGTCTTGACAATGTTCTTATCCAAGTTAGAGCAAATGAAAAGTTATTTGGTTGTTGTTTTTTTATTGATAAATTTTAATTTTTTACAGGCAACCTGGAAATAAGATATATAGGCATATATTCAAAGTCATTTACAATATGAATTCATATGCTTTAAGCAAATTATTGAACTTCAATTTAATTTCTATATATCCTGTGTATTCCTACTCCACTTCAAAATATTCTCCCTGATAGGAATCAAGAATAGTATCTTAAATCTCCTGAGATCTTCATGTCCTAGCAAAGGACTTTCTGCATAGGTGGTGCTCAATAAACAATGAACACTTATTGATGTTGGTAATACATATTTAGAACAGACCATTTTTAGAATAGGATATTTTTAGTTCCGTCTCTTAGTTTATCTCATTCTTCCAATCTTTATTTTTTTTCTTTTTTTGGAGGGCAATTGGGGTTAAGCAACTTGCCCAAGGTCACATAGCTAGTTTTTGTGTTAAGTGTCTGAGGCCGGATTTGAACTCAGGTCCTCCTAACTCCAGGGCCGGTGCTCTATTCACTGTGCCACCTAGCTGCCCCTCATTCTTCCAATCTTTAACATTAAAAAATTTCCAAATTTTATCTCAGAGGACAGACTGACTCCATTTCTAATTTTCACACTCCATGAACAGTATGACTACACATAGAACCTTCAGACCCAATGGTATTTTAGAAATTCAAAAACCAAAAGAATTCTAGAAAATAAAAAGATCAAAATGGAGGTGGGAATGAGTTCCCTCCAGTTAATTGTGTCATTCTTTAAAAACTGCCTTTGGTAGATTATGCATTACAAAGAGTGCCTCTGTACACTGTAGAAAAGTAAGTTTGACACCAAGTCAAAGAAGACTGTGCCAACTTATGCTGATCAAAACATCTAATCTATCTGAGATAGGTAGCAATTGAGTGGGAGTAACAACACTTCACAAATCTTTCCTATTGATCATTGTCCCCCATGATTTGGTTTTATTTGCCAAGCAAAATGTTGGAAATCCTACATGATGCATACATTTATAAATCAAACACAGAGAACATTATTAAACTGCACCAAGGAATTAGCAGGAGAAATCATACTGCTAACATATTGCCAAAACAACCAAAGGGCTCCTGTTGTCTATTCAAAAAATGTTTCAGGTAAATGAACATTTGGTTTCAAAGTATTGGTGAGAAACTGAAGTATGTCTATACTGGGGATAGAAGGTCTTATATTTGCACAGACTAAAAAAGGTTTGGAACCAGATGGTCCCTGAAACTTGGACATGTAGTAAGAGTGAGAATAGTAATCATGAATTAGCTGCAACTAGAGGTTTGTCCTAGAGTTCTGTTGTGCTATGTAAAGTCTGGCTGGTGTTACAGAGCTCAAAAGGCTAAGGATATAGGCCCTGTGATGGAGAGCTGTCTGCACAACAAAGTTTGGAAAGGTTGATCATCAGATGTTGGCATTGTCCATTGGAGGATTTTCCAGCTTGCTAGCACCAAGCCAAAACATGTCCTTTGCAGTCAGTGACTTAATATTATTAATAACTAATTTGTTGAACTTTCATGTTGAACTTTAAATGGTGAACTTTAAATCATTCAAACTGCTTTGATGTGATCCCAGGCCTTCCTGACTCCAAATTCAGTACTCAGTCATAACGCCATGATGAAGTATTGGTCTATGGATTTTGTGGAGAATGCCACTTGGGAGACAAGGAAACAAATGAATTTGAATTCTTCATCCCAATGTTTCTTGGCATCATCAATGATTCTTAGATAATGTTCCTAGATTAATGGTAGTGAGAGGCATTAGAAAGATTTTCAGATTTACACTGAGATTTTCCTTTGCAATGATCTCCAACAAAAAGGGTGGTATTTTATTGTATGATCTGCCCCCTTTGAAGGAAAGAACAACTTATAGCCTCCTCCACTTTGGGAGGAGGAGCCTGAGAGGAGATTCCAAAATCCTGCCATATTCTTGGTACTGGAAGTTTATTGTTTAATTAAGATGATTACTAGTTGTAATAACAAGTGATGATACACATGTTTATGATGGGGAGATTATGATCAATCAAAATACAAGTGGCCAGAATATACCCTAGATGATGAGAGTTTTGGTCCTTTTTATCTCAATAGGAAGGACATTGTATAGACATTGTATCTGTATGTACAGGGACATTGTATCTGCAAGTACAAGAGTCATGGAGAAAGGGATGGATTACCGTCTGCATTTTTGGAGAGAGCATTAGAATTGGTGAGATCACAAATCCATTTGAGTCTAATGGGAAGAAACAGACCAAAGTTAGAGTGTTCAATGTCACTATTTCTCACTATGTCCTTTGTTCATCCCATGGAATTTGAATATGGCATTGGGACTAGGAACAGCTCAGACAGTTGTTGGCCATATGTGGCATAACATTTCAGCAGAGCAATGGAGATTTGGAAATCTCTCTCCACTAGCTAATTATATCCTGTTTGTCAGCCAACAACATTCACTTATTCTCAAATGACAATAGTGCCAGCTAATTAGCTTTTGTTTATGTTTTGACTATTGAGAAATTTAAATTCTATTCATTTGACCACATAGAATAAATGCAATAGAACCCTTGCTTTTGTTCTAATCCTTAGATGAATACAGCTTTCTTCTGTTGGATGAAACTTGAACTTGTTTATAAATGGAAATTGTGCTGTAGGTCAGATAGAGAAAAAGAGATATTGCAAAAGAGATAATTGGCAATCCTGATTATCATTTTTCTAACTACAGAATTGGTAGACTTCTTATGGAACAGATTAAACAGCATGATTGAAATTGTACTCACAGGACCCAAGTTAGAATCTAGTGTGACCTTGGATAAATCATTTAACCTCCCTAAGCCTCAGTTTCCTTATCTGTAAAATGAGGGAGTTGGAATACAAGGCTTCTTCTATAAGATCTCTTCCAGCCTAGTCAACAAGCCTTGATTAAGGGCCTACTATGTGCCACACTCTGTGCTAAGCATTGGGGATACAAAAAAGGCAGACAGTCCTTGCTTTCAAGTATCTCACAGTCTAATGATTTCTAGAGCTTTCAGCTCTAGACCTATGATCCCATGATCTCACATAAAGTCATCTAGAATAAGATAATTTTTAAATATTTGTGCACAATTCTACTCATGCTGATCATCAGCACTCATTGTAACCATTTGCCTTTTCAAAGAGTCGAATCATAGAGCTGTTCCTTTGAAAACGTTTTTGCTTGATGAAGAAATCTCTCATTCCACATTGAACTTGATTTGGAGAGCTCAGGAGGACCTTTAAAAGGAACATGTGCCTGTCATAAATTCTTCTTTAGCTTCAGTTGTGCCTTCTTGGGTAGGAGAGATAACTGGCTGGAGGATATGCTAGACCATTGAAGTACCTACTACTTAAGCATCAGGGAAACTTTCTTCCTTTTCTTCAAATTTCTACCCAAGAAGAATAGAGGAGCTCAGAATGACATTCCCTGTATATGTGTGGAGGTGCTGGCCTTTTTTCACTGGACTGCACCAGCCTTTCAAGGCTATTAGAATTAGATTCAAAGCATTAGCTTGAAGACTATATTTTCAGGGGCAAATTCTTTCATCCATCCTTCATTTAACTATATTCCACACCCCCTTTTTCCAGCCTCAGAGAAGCTGTGTGGTGTAATGGCGTTGGAATCAGGAGGACTCAGGCTTAAGCAGAATCACGAAATTTTTCTCGGCCTGAGTTTCCTCATCTATATAATGAAGGAGTCGGACTAGGTGAACTCTAAGGTCCCTTAGAGCTATGCATATATGCTCCTATGATCATCCCTTTTCTTCCTCTTCTCTCTAAACAAACAAGTAGAGAGACTACAATGGTGAGGTTTTGGTAACTGCTTGAACTTGTATTGGAAAATTTCCAGTTATTGGGAAGCTGGAAAAAATATGATCATTTATTGAAACCCTTAGAGGTAAATCTCTTCAAACTTACTTCATCAAGAGGAAGGAAAAAAATAAACATTAAAAAATATTCTAGTTATAATTATATTGTGTGTACTGACCTTGGGTCCCTCAGATAAGTAAGCATAAAAATCAGTTTAGGTAATCACAAAAATTAAAGTGTTAACTATGGCATGCTCATCAATGCCTGAATGTCTCATAAAGTCTCTTATGATTTTCTTTTTGGGATGTCTGTGCAGCAAAGGAAAATAGCACACAGGAATCAGAGTTGACAAAGCAACTCTCAAGAGATGATCTTGTTCCCAATGGGCTGCTACCTAGCAGAGTATTATATTTCAAAGAAAGGGGCTGGTGACAACTCAAGTTGGCCCATTTTCTATAAGCAGGAAAATTCAGCAATGGCCACTGGAAATTTTCCTAAGTTTCTAAAAGAGTTAAATATATGTATAGAATATATGTATATTCTCTCTATATAATATAAATACATGTATACATGCATGTATATATGTATACATATCTATATCTATATCTATATCTATATATGTATAGAATGAGAAGATTAATGACAAATCTTTGATGAATATAGTCCAGGAGGCATCAAATCCTGGTCTTGCAGTAGGAATTAAAAACGAATGCCTATTGTGCTGGCATGTCTTTTGCTCTTTCTTATTTCTCATATAGTTTTCACTACTGAATTCTGAAGTGAACTTTCAGAAGTTTCTCAGCTTCACTAATGAAATGTTCCCCATCCCTGTATTATTGTCTGAAAGGCTACAGTGCAGACAAGCAAGAGGATGTGTTATGAAGGGAATGTTTTGGGGTCCCTTAACCTCCCTAAGGTATATCCCTGTCCTATACAGTTACCTGCAAAGGTTACAGGGCAGATAAACAAGAGGGCATGTAATGTTTTTTGTTTATGCCTCTGGATATGGTCCTAGTATATACCCTAATAAATAACTAACCTTAAGCAAGGGTAAATAGTAAACAGTATTAAGGGAGGCTCCTTTTACATTATCTGCATTCCTTTGATGTAGGATATTTCTACATAGACTACATTCTTTTGCTGTGTCTACATTCTCTTGGGGGACATAAAACTCTGTTACCTCCTTGCATCTTTGGCTTTGTAAAAAACGGTCCTGTAATAAACAGACTATTGATTACACCCCCCCCCTCGTTATTCTCAACACTCGCTAGCCCACCAATTGATCTGGCTGCAGTAGAATTACACTACTGAAGGCTCCAAGGTTAATACAGTATTAAGGTATCAATAGGAAAATATATATTTGTGGAGAAAATACATAATTGCCATCTCCATATTCACATTGCCTTTAAGCATTTTGAGAAAGTCATTATTTATTAAAAGCACAATAAAAGGGACATACATACTTCAGGTACACGAACAATATGTCTTTGGTATATGGAAAAACTGAATAAAACACTTGTATGTACAAAGGGGCAATGGCATATTTTAAACAGATTTGCAAAGGTTCTGCTTTAACATATAAAGAAAAAAATAAATAGGAACACCAGGCGATAAAAAAGCCACTGAGTTAACAAATGTCTCCAAGGCTGAAAATTGTAAATATTTTAAAGATGAAAAGAGATAGAGAGGGAATTCGCCAGTTGCTTCATCAGCCTGTGATATGGTAGTCCTTAGCTGAAACTTGTTCTTCAAGAGAAACTCCTGTCACATACAACAGTGTGCTTTTTCACACCTGAAAAAAAGAGAAAAAGTTTCAAGATTCTGTGTGAACCAATTTAAAGGATTCAATGTCATCTGATAATACTTTATTTACAGAGTTCAAGGCTAATTCCCTGATTAGTTTCCTAGACCTGCTTACAGGGAGGTACTGATGGTCTTTGAGGACTCCCATCTTGGCTATTCCCAAGTATCAGCAAGCTAAATTCTAACTCTGTGGATCAAGAAGTCATTCAATTAAAAAAAAAAACCAATTAGATTCTACTTGCTCTCTAAGAAAAGAATGAGTTAATGTATGGGCCGGAGAATTAGGAATTAGCTGGATTGTTTATACTTAATTAATTGAGTATATTAATTGTTTAGGTGAGTTTGAAGTCATGTTCAAAAATTCATATGGTTTTCAGGGGTGGGGAACCTGTAGCTTCAAGGTCACATGTGGCTCTCTAGGTCTTCAAGTCTGGGCCTTTGACTGAATACAAACTTCACAGAACAAATCCCCTCAATAAAAGGGGATATTTTATTGAATAATTTATTCTCTATAACTTGGACTCAGTTGAAAGGAGGAACTAGAAGGCCACATGTGACCCTGAAGCTGCAGGTTTCCCATTCCTGGTTAGGTCATCTAACTAAATTCCTGATCTATCTGAATAAGAACTGACACATTTAACACAATTGTTAATTTCCTAAAGGGTTTAAAAACAGAGAGAAGACTGGGATATATATAAGGAAAGTAGACATTTTCATGACTTGACAACATGTAGGATAAATTAATTACAACTCTCAAACTAATTATTTTCTATGCTACCAATGAAATCTTTGTTTACTTTTGTTGATGATAAATTCACCTGAAAAAGAAAATTAAAAAAAAATTCATCTGTTGTCAACCTCAACATCTGTTTTGTATTAGAACTTTAATTTTATTTATTTATTTTATGCATGGCAACACTTTTATGAATAAATTAGATGACATATTGTAATTCCTTACTTTATTATCTTCAGTATACTAGACTAAAATGAAATTGATAAATAGTTAATGAAATAAACAAAATATAGTAAAGCATTATAGATAATGCTACATTGGAAAACTAAGTCAATTCTTGCCCACCCTTAGGGATCCTTAGGTATGCTTCAATTCTCTTCTCCCCCACTTCTAGTTTGACACCAATACATCAGATTACTTGAGCAGCGAGAAGATCCTATTTCATAGAGGAAGTACAGGAAAAGGAGAGAACAGGCTTTTGCTGGGGAAAGGGGAGTGAGAAGGGCAGTATCTTGTATGGTATAGAATGGATGCTTCAGTAAAAGGAGGAAGAGGAACATTTTACATTTTTCCTAGAGCTAGCCTTTCCTGAAGCTCTATGAATCAGAAATAAATTTCTTCAATAGTCATCTCTGTCACTTATTGACAGAAGAAGATTCATTATGGAAGAAGATAAAAAAGAGCCAGTCAGATTTGGATGTAAATTAACACATATGTAAGCAGAAATGTACACAGCAAGGGTGTCAGGCTTTTATTCTAATGAACTTCAGTACTTGGTCCAAATGATCTACACACAGTGGTTCTGGGAGGTGGGGAATGTTTATGAGATTTAAAGAAATGGAGTTTTAATAGTATACTATGCAGATTGCACAAAGCTGCAGTCTCAGCAGCTAAGCCACTTGCTGAAATGGATTCACTGTATGGATTAAATAACAAGACAGTTGACCGTAGCTTGAATGGGCAGTTACAGGACAACTTGACTCAGGTTTTCTGGATCATAACCAAATGATCATTCCTACAGTCACTACTGTGCTACCTCTTCTAAAACAGCAGAATGACCAGTCAAGAATGCTTTAATAGCCCCTAAGTCTACAATGCAATCATTAGATGTGTACCTCTTAACCTAAGGTCTGGGTGACATTCCCCTTCACTCCAGTTGGGTCTGAGTGTTTGTATAATGAAACGCTGATGCATCATATGGTGGTGGTTTTGTGGCAATAATGCTCAGGGTCAGTACTCTCCACCAAAAGTAGCTGGGGAAAAATAAAGAATATAAAAACCCCCAGCTTGCCCGAAAATATTTTGTTGCTGTTTTTCATTGTTTCAGTTGTGTCTGACTCTTCATGATACCATTTGGGGTTTTCTTGGCAAAGATACTGGAGTGGTGTGTCAGTCCTTCTCCAACTCATTTTATGGATGTGAAAACTGAGGCAAACAGGGTTAGGTGACTGGCCCAGGGATTGTCCCCAATATAATAGTAAATCTACAGGGAAATAATTGTACTCTGAGACCTCTGCTAATATTTCCCCTCTCTCTCTCTCTCTCTCTCTCTCTCTCTCTCCTCTCTCTTCGTCTCTGTCTCTCATCTATAATCTATCTATCCATTCATGCATCCATCCTCATTTATTTATCTAGCTATATATCTGCCTGTCTATTCAGCTATCTATGCATCTATGTATCTATTTATGTATTCACGTATCTATCTATGCATCCATGTATCCATCTATGTATCTACCTATGCATCTATGTATCTATCTATGCATCTATGTATCTATCTATATATCTATGTACCTACGCATCTATTTTCTCAGGCAGATTTGTTTGGACTGACTGGATGGGACACAGAAACCTCAATTCCAGTCACTGGGATGACTGTTAGCTGCAGTTTCAATAGACCATTGAGTAACCTCACACAATTTCAATGAGTTTATTACTGTGTTCTATTTCTCCTTTGTCTTCAAACTATTAATATATTACTTTGCAACTTAAAAAATTGTTGGCTTTGTTTTCTTCTCCCCAGTATAGAGGTAGCTACATGGTATGGTGGATGGAATCCTGGACCTGGGGTCTGGAAGACCTGAGTTAAAATCCAGCCTCACCCAGTAGCTATGTAACCTTCGACAAGTCACTTCACCTGTTTGTCTGATTGCCTTAATTTCTTTGTCTATAAAGTAGGGATAACAAGAGCACCTACCTCCAAGGATTGTTGTGAGGATAAAATGAGATATTATGTGTAAAACACTACATAAATGATGGGCAACTAGGTGGCACAGTGTATAGAGTGATCAGGAAGAAACATCTTTGTGAGTTCAAATCTGGCCTCATATATTTACTTGCTCTGTGACCCTAGGCAAGTCACTTAACCATGTTTGCCTCAGTTTCCTCATCTGTAAAATGAGCTGGAGAAGGAAATGGCAAAACACTGCAGTATCTTTGCAAAGAAAACCCCAAATAGGATCATGAAGCATCAGATGTGACTGAAAAACAACTAAACAACAATACAAACGTTAACTACTATTATTAACGAGGGATCCAGGGATGGGGTCACATTTGTATGACTTTTGAATCACTATTAACCTTATCAAAACCTAATTCATATTAACTGATAGCCTATACATTTTTGGCAATTCCCTTTTTAAAATAGAATTTTGTTGAAATCTTTCGTTTTCCTCCAATGCCTGTTTCTTCCTTTATCCTTTTCATAATCTCCTTTTGAAATATGAATCATTAATACAAAGCATTATACCAGAAACTTATATTCTCTATAATAGAGGTCCTTAACCTAGGATCTATTGACCTGGATGTGTCTAAAATTTAAGAGGTTCATGCATTTTAAAAGTTTTTAATAACTGTACCTCAATATTATTGGTCCTTTGAAATGCTATGTGTTTTATCTTATGCATTTAAAAACATTAGTCTGAGATGAGGTTCATAGGTTACATCAGACTGCCAAGATAACCCATGGCACAGAGAAGGTTAAGCCCTTTCTCTACAGGGTGGAGGTTAGAGGCACACCCCATTTCATTTCTATAATTCAGCAAGTTCATGTCTATAAATTTCCTATTTGTCCCAATCTCTAGATGGCATTTCTTTTCCAGTTGTCAGTTGAAAGCAATTACTCACTACTTATCCAATCCTGGAGAAAAGCAATTTCAGTGAAAATATGTTAAAGAAACTCATAAAAAGAGTTAGAGACTACAAATTTGGCCATGTCACATGTTCCCCCTACAAAAGCTTCCATGTCTCCCTATTGTCCCAATGCTAAAAATATCTTCCTAGTGTCCTTCTTTTGGTCATTTAAAGTTGTTCATTATTTGGCTTCCAGCTATCTTCCCTTGCTAATTACATTTGACCTCCTTTCTCTCACTCTGTGTTTTAGTTAAATGGGTGTGTTTACTGACTGCTCTATGGAACAGATTCATCTCCCCTCTCCATTCCTTTTCACAGTCTGACTCCGTGATCCCTCCCTTCCACCTTTTACAGCTCCCATATCTCTGAAAGGCTCAGTCCAATTGTTGTTTCCTTTTTAGCTCTCTAGATAAGAGGGTGCTATCAAATGTTTAACAACTGACTTGGCAAAAAAAAGCATCCCACAACATACTTTCTTCATCACTTTCTCAAGTATAGACACTCCTCAAAACAATATCTTAAATCCTGATTTGTAGCATTTGTCAATTTCAATTTGTGTAAATGTTCACTATGTAAATTTAGCAATCAGCTTTTGGGAGTTTGGAGGAGTTGACTCTTACACATCCCTACCAAGTTGTTTTAGCCCCATGACCCCAAATTTTGAGCAGCGAGGTGGTACAGTAGATAGAATGCTGGGGCTGGAGTCAGGAAAACTCTTCTTTCTGTCAGGAAGACTCTTCTAAGTTCAAATCTGGCTTCAGGAACTTACTAGCTGTGTGATCCTGGACAAGTCACTTAACCATATTTGCCTCAGTTTCCTCATGAGCTGGCGTAGGAGATGGTAAAACACTCTAGGATCTTTGCCAAGAAAACCCAAATGGGTTCATTAAGAGTCAGACATAACTGAAAAATGACTCAGCAATGACCCCAAATTTACTTTGTATTTATTCCTTATGGACTAATGTTATTTTTCTCCTATAGAAAAGAAGGTCCATGATGGCAGGACATGTTTTAGCTTTGTCTTTGTATCACTAGGGTCTGGCACATAAAAAGTACCTAATAAGTGCTTATTGCATCTAATTGAGCTGTTGGATTGACCTAGTGGGTTGCAAATTTAATTCTTCCTATTCCTAATTATATTTTCCCGCTTCATGTACTCTTTGTAGCTCATGGAGTAATAAGAATAATAATTTACAGTTGTCTAAGACCTTCAGTTTTCAAAGGCCTTTTACAGAAATAATCTTTTTTTTTCTTAACAATAATCACTTGAGGGAGGCAGGTCTTATATATTTCTTTTTCTATTTTATTGCTTTTACAGAGATACAAAGAATTAGAGTAGTTGGATGCTTTACCTACAGGTAGGGAGCTAGTATATGGCAGAATTGGACCTAAAGGTCCAGTCTCCATATTCCTATTCCTGGCTTCTTTCTGCTGCTCTGTCACAGGTAGAAGGGCACTGCCAAGGAATGCAGTGAGGAGGGCCTGAGATCTGGCAGGATGCCTTCGGAGGTTACTACTCAGATACTCCTTGTATTCTAAATACCCTTTCTAGGAAAAAATGTTTTCTTTCAAAGAAAAACACATCTAATAATTTATGAATTTATATTTATTTAATCCATTAGATTGTAATCTCCCTAAAAGTAGAGATTGTCTTTCCTTTTTCTATTTGTATTCCCAGCCCTTCGCACAGTGCTTGGCACAGTAGGCACTTAATAAAGGTTTATTGATTATTTGATTGATAGTGCTTATGAAGTTCTTTATTCCTTTAAATATTTGTTGAGAACCTCCTGTGTTTTAGGGGGCATTGTGCTATATGCTGGAGGGGAAAGAATAAGGGAAATGTAAGATTTAGCAAAGACACAATGTCTGCCTTCAGGAAGCTTATGGTCTAATAAGGCACTTCTTTGCATATACTTAGCCCTACTCAGTTTCAACTTCCTAGAACAAGATGTTTCCAGGATACCGCCTGGTGTCTGACTCCCTTTCACAGAATCATTTTATGTATTGCTGCCTACCATTAGATTGTAAAATCCTTAAGGGTAGGGGCTATTTTTTATATGTATCCCCAGAGCCTAGCACAGTGCCTGGAACAGAGTAGGCATTTAAAATGTTTATTGAATTGAATTATTGAATTGAGTAAGCCCAGGTGACTATAAAATATAATATGTGATATACTCATTAAAGAGAATTGTGGTACCAAAGCATTGATTTAAAATCCTACCTCCAATGCTTATTTCCTATGTCATCCTAGGTAAATCACTTAATCTCCTTGAGTTTACTTCCATATCAAATGGTTAGATCAATGATGTCAAATTCAAAGAGATATCAGGGTCTAAAATCTATACCTAAGTCTCTCTGCAGGTCATATGTTTACATAGTTTAAAATATGATGTTTTTCATGTTTTGTTATATTTTAATGTATTTTTCTAAAGATTTCCCAATTCCATTTTAATCTGGTTTGAGCTGCTCTTGGGAGTGTTGCACATGCACCCTTCTAGACTAGATAATCTCTGAGCCCCCTCTCCAGCTCCAGGTTTATAATCTTATGAAAAGTGCAAACCAAAGGACTAAGTAAAATCTTGGGTAGGGGGGTGGGATTTGTAACTGACAAGAAGAATCAGGGAAGGCTTCATGAAGGAGGTGGCATTTGAGTTCAACCTCTTGATAATAGGAATAAGTAGGCATTCAACATGTAAAGTAGAGGTGGGATGAAGCAGGGACAGAGAGTAGTAGGAATGAGGAGCAGAGAGTGTAATCAAATTTATCTGGAGCATAGAGGAATATCCACAGAAGGCCCTAATATATAGGAAATAATGACTAATATATTAGATTGTAGGGATCCTTGAATGTCAGAAAAGGGAGCCTGACCTCAGAGGAGAGTAGAGAACAGCTGAACACTATCTGCTGAGCATTTACATATGTGAACTCTTTTTCTGGCTCTGGTCCCTTGCCTTTTTCCCTTTTAAGGTGACTATTTCCCAAGGTTAAATTCTTGGTCTCTCTCTTTTCTCTATGCTCTCTCCTGTGACTGTCTTATTCTTCTATGGGTTCAACTACCACCTCTTTGTAGATGGGCATCTAAGTGGCATAGTGGACAGAGTGCCTGACCCGGAAGTCAGGAAGACCTGAGTTCAAATCCAGCTGCAGACACTTACTAGCTGTGTGGGCTAGTCACTTGGGCAAGTCACTTAATCCTGTTTGCCTCAGTTTCCTCACTTGTAAAATCAGCTGGAGAAGGAAATAGCAAACCACTCCAGTATCTTTGTCAAGAAAACTCCTGATGAGGTCACAAAGAGTAGGACATAAATGTTTTTTGATTAAACGATCTCTTGAATCAATTTCTGTCTTTTCTGTTACTAGGCCAGCACCTTAATGGAGTTCTTATACATCTGTGGATTATTGTAATATCCTTCTCTCTCCCTTACCTCTAATCCTCTAATTTGTTCTTCCCACTGCTACCCAAATGATCTTCCTCTGGCATAATTCTAATCATTGTACTATCTGCTCAAAAGTCTTCTGAGGCCAATACTGAATAAAGTTCAAGTTCTTTTTCTTGGAATTTGAAGTCTAACACCTTATATCCTATTTCTCTTATCCACATACTCTATTCTTTAGCCATGCAGGGGTACTTTATGTGCCTTGGACACAATCTCTATTTTTCTATGAACTTTTGCTCACACTGTTCTCTATGACTGGAATATTGTACCTTCTTGCCTTCACCTGCTGGATTTCCATTCATCTTTTAAAGGCCATCTTAAATGCTACTTCCAACACAAATCCTTTCTCGATCTCTCTTGCCATAAATTATTCTCACACTTGGTATTAGGTGTGGATTCTTAAAACATGCCCTTAGGTTGACAGGGTAGTGTCCTAGTCAGGTTCAAGCTAGGAACACAGTCAAAACTGTTTTCTGGAAGTCCTTGTTACAAACTCAGCCCTTATGAGAAAACACTGATCCTTTGAAGTAAGGGCAAGGATAGGGGGGCAAGGGAAAGGAGAGATAGAAGGAGTGAAAGCACCAGATGCCAGATACCTGGCTCAGAGTCACACAAATGCACCTTTTGATCTACTTTATTCCTTCTAGTTAAAGTGCCAAGGAGACCTGCCCAAATCATGGGAAATAGAAATATATTTAGCTATGGCAAAAAGATACTCAACAATGGTAGGTATTAAGGACATCTCTAATTCAGCTGGGTGAACTTGCCCTGCCTTGGCGACCCATCATGATCCCCCAGCCAAGCATCAGAGCTTGACTATAGCTCCTTGTGGTTACTTTGTACTTGGGCAATAGGGAAATGACATCAAGAATGTAAGCCATTAGTGCCCTAAGCAAATCAAGTCTTGAGGAAGCTCTCTTTTAAAAGAAAAACTAGCCTAACTTGCATGGGGAGAGGGGTTAGGATATTGCTTTTACTATGACAGGGATACAGGGTGTCCCACAAGTCTTAGTGTACTTTACATCTTAAAACCAGAGAGTGTTTGCTATGGCCAAGGATGGCACAGGCTGTGTAATTTTTCATCTTTGTTTCTACAGTACCTATCCTAGTACTTTGAATATTGTAAATGCTTAGCAAATGTTCTAGCTCTGACATGGATATTTATTAGTATTTAGGAAATTACAGGTGAATCAGTGAAGCATAGTGGGAAGATTGTTGGTATTGAAATCAGAAGACCTGAGTTTCAAGTCCCAGGTCTGATAACTGATAGCTACATCTTTACTTTCCTCACCTGTAAAATGTGGTTAGATACTGTCATTGCGTCCCTACTAGGGTTGTTGTTGTTGTGGTTGTTGTTAGAAAAGTATTTGATCAGTGCTGAAGTACCATATAAATGTGTGGATTTCTATGATTATTAATTATATTCCTTATACTCTTAGTTTCAAAGTGCTGTGGGGAAAAAACATGCTGTAAACACTAAAGCAAAAGGTAATTGTTATAGTTATCATCACATTTGTTATAATCATCTTGGAAACTTGGGTTTGCTTGCTAATGCATCTGACTGTATAGTTGAGTACCTAACTATGTAAACCTGTTGGTTGGATTCAGAGGATCAACAATGCTGTGAGGTAGGTACCTCCATAAGGAAACTGAGGCTGAGAAAGGATAAGCAACTTTCTCAGGGTCACACACCTAGTTACTAATATCTGAATCAGCATTTGAACTGGGTTCTTTCTGATTCTAAGTCTAGTAATTTCTTTACTCTACCACCTAGTGGTCCCACGTTCTCTGACTTGTTTCTGAGTAGTATGATGCACCATGGAAAAGGACAGTTAATGAAGAAAAGTAAGAGGGATACTCTTTCTGCTCTTGTATGCCATGTTAGATAGACTCTTCTTGTACTAGCCCTACTTGTATATGAGACGTTGTTGTTGTTCACTTATTTAGTTGTGTCTGACTCTTCATGACACCATTTGGGATTTCCTTGGTAAAGATCCTAGAGTGGTTTGCCATTTCCTTCTCCAGCTCATTTTACAGATGAAGAAACTGAGGCAAACAGGGTTAAATGACTTGTCCAGTATCACACATCTAGCAAGTATCTAAGGCTGGATTTCAACTTTGGCCCTCCCAACTTCAGAGCTGGCACTCTGTCCACTGCACCACCTAGCTGCCCACTACCTATGGAACCTTGGGCAAATGATTAAACCTCTCTGGGCCCAATTTGCTCATCTGTAAAATGAAAGTGTTGAATCAGATGACCTAGTTGTAAATCCTTTCCAGTTGTAAATCCCTTTGATCTCATGATCCCAATGCATGGCTTTTAGGAAGAAAGTACATGGTAAACCTTAACATGTCAGCTTTTATTCAGCTGTATATATTATCTACATCACAGCATTATTGTTGCTCTTACATAAGATAATGCATGTGAATATTAATTATTTCCATTAAGGAAACCACCTGAGTCACCTCTAGAAACAGCACTCAAAAGATACTGTCATGACTCTGCACTGTACTGCCCTTGATTGGTGACCTTCTGTAATTCCATAGTTTATATAGTTTGACCAGAAGGATTTCCAAAAGAACCTCAAAAATTCATTCTCTTGGCATTCTCCTTTGCTTCTGAAAATATTCTAAAGAAAAATAGGACTTGAGAATTTCCCTGACACAATCCATTAGTTTTTCGGTTTATAATGGTCTCAAAAAACCCAAACTAAGCTGAGGCAGAATAATGATGATGGATATTAATGAAAATAACAGCAAAGGAATGAAAGCAAGACACTTACATTTTTATTGGCCCAGGTATGGAGAGGACTCATCAGACTGTCAGTTTTTATTTTTCCCTTGAGCAGACTGATCACCTAAGGAACAGAAGATATGTTTTGATCTATGAGCTCAAACAGTAGATGAGAACAGGAAAAGTTTCACAGGCTACTTTTTTCAAAGGGAACCCAATTTCCTTGCTGGAATATCAGCATGGATACAGCTGGCCTCCAACTTCAGCTCAGTAGGTGTCTACCCAGTTTTTTAGGTTTCTCTGTTTGTTATTTGTGTGTTCTATTTCTACTAAGAAAGAACATCGGGTCAGTATGGAGTAGTGGAAATAAGAATGGATTTTAATTCAGGGGAACTGGGTGGGTATCCTGGCTCTTCTATTTTAACCTGTGTGAACCTGGACAAGGTATTCAACTTCTCTGAGCCTCAGTTTAATTCTCTGTAGCCACCCTTCTGTGTTCACTCCCTCATCTCACATTAGCATTGAAGACTGGGTTTCTATTACTACTGTTCATATTCTAGGAGTACTCCTATGGTTGGCCAGCTTCCTGATACTTGTAGCTCATGAGCCCCCACCAATTTGCTTCCCCCTAACAACTAGCCAGTAGACTTAGTTCTTAGCAAACATATTTAATTAAATAGTACAACAAGAACAGTAGATACAAAACTATTTCTATATAGCCTGGAGCCCACTTTCCCACTAATACACACACACACACACAGATGCACAGACACACAGACAGACATACAGACACACAGACACACAGACACAGACACATACACACATATATGAAATATACAAGGGGAAGAGTCGTCATGAACTTTCAATGATAGTGATACATATAGGGAATATACGTTGCCAAAGCAACTCACAACTCCAACACTACAAGACTGGTGTCTTTTCTTTCTCCAGAGAGTCCTCTAGAAATTCAATGGGGGATATGATAGTTGAGTTGTACTGATGTTCAGGTAGGCTTATTACATTATAGTGTTTAAGTTGAATTAGTCCAATTTGTTGGTAGGTTGGGTCAAGCAAGTCACTCAATGGCTGCCAAAATACACCAGGTAGATTATTTGGCTGCTATTGTTTGGCCAGACTGAGCCAGGAAGAAAACTTAGCTACTGGTCTCTTTATAGAGTATGATATTTTCTACTATATGGGTAAATTAACTGTATTCCTTGGGCTGGTTCTTTTTTTTTTTTTTTTTTTTTTTGGTGGATGTAGTCTCCACTACCTATAGCCTCTGGCTTGGCTGGTTGCTAAAGAATTCTTTGCAGCTGGAATATCACACTGATCTATTTAGCAAGGGAAAATGACACTTAAACAAAGATTGGCAGAAGTCTTTCCTCTTTGACTACTAAATCAAAACTTTAGTTCTGAGGTCTAGTTTCTTTAGACTAGAAGGAATCTTTCCCATTTAACAGTTCTTCATGGGTCAGCTAGGTTGCACAGTGGCTAGAGTGCTAGGCTTGGAATCAGGAAGACTTGTCTTTGTGAATTCAAATCTGACCTCAGATACTTATTAGCTGTGTGACCCTAGGCAAGTAACTTAGCCCTGTTCGCCTTAGTTCCTTATATGTAAAATAAATTGGAGAAGGAAATGGCAAACTCTTTTGTCCAAGAAAACCTGAATTAGGGTTACAAAGAGTTGGACATAACTGAAAAATAATTCAACACACACACACACACAATTCAGAGGTGGCTTCCCTCAGTGAGAGATTCATCTTTAATCAAGGTGCTCAGTCAAGTTATACTTCCCAGACTCTTGTTGGGTCTTATGGTGATGTATGGCTTGGGACAAGGTATGGAATAGTTCTGTACCCTGGGACAAGTTCATTGTCTTGTGGGCCTCTTCATATGCAATTGAACTACTTAAAACTCAGACTTTTGTAAGCTGTAGAATAACATCTTGGCATCTAAAGGGCTTTCTATTTACATTTCAGTATCTCTTCCTCCCCCCTCCCCATCTTATAGCTCTGCTAAATCTCAAAGGATGAGATTATTATGCCTCTTTAAAATGAGGGGATGCATCCAGATTGGCTCTAAGGATATTTTCCTCCCTATAGTGGATGAAAATAGAATCAATTAGACTTCTGTGGCTGTGAAGTGATTCCTTTTAAATCTAGAGCTATGATTTTACTAGTAAGGCGAAGAGGTGGTGAAGAAGCAATCATCACTAGTACAAGTCAGCACCTCCTTTTCCATTTATTATAATAGAAAGGTTCCTGAGGTCTCGAGAGGTTAAGGGATCTTCAGAGAAAGGATTTGGACTCAGGTCTTCCTCATTCCTACCAACAAAAAGAGAATAACTCCTTCAAATGAGAACTCTTTGTGAAGCAGTTTTGCTCATAAATAGAGCTTTTACTTGATCTTACCAAATCCCCTGGGTTTTGAGCCAGGGGAAAACTATTGAGGGCTTCTCAGTTCATTTGGAGGCATCCAGGAGTAGGAGTTAGGTGGTTTGCATTCCAGTCATGTATTTCATGCTATTTATGTGACATTTGGTTAAGTCACATCCTCTCAGTGCCTCAGTTTCCTAATTTGTAAAATTAGAGATGGTTAGTAGAACAAATCTCACCTAAGATCCCTTCTAACAAGCTATCACGCCAAGTGTCAATAAGCCCTCTGCTATTAACACTAGAATATTAGCATGCCTAGGGCTTAGAGATTTGACCTTGAAGCCAGGAAGACTATGACACATACTGACTATGTAACCCTGGGCAAGTTACTACTCATTACTCAAAGTAATTCTTTTTTTTTTTTTAGACAATTGGGGTTAAGTGGCTTGCCCAGGGTCACATAGCTAGTAAGTGTCTGAGGCCATATTTGAACTCAGGTTCTCCTGACAGCAGGACCAATGGTCTGTCCACTGTGCCACCTAGCTTCCCCTTCAAGGGAATTCTTTAAGACAACAAGTTGTAGAAAGCATGCAAGCTGAGAGTTGTACATGGAGTTTCATCATCTAGGACTTCCATCTATCAAACAAACTATTCCCTAATGCTGTTATTAACTCCAGGGTTAACATTATCATGAACTCATAGGCCAAAGTGAACAACTAGGAGATGCTTAAGTCCAGAGGTACTGCAACTTTGATGAAGCAGAGAAGGGACAAGAAGAGACACCATTAAAAGTGACAGAGTCCAACAGCCAGGGACAGCACAATCCCTAATCTAGTTGATGGCACCTGACATTTCTATTGATAACTTAATTAATTCCATGTCACCTACATCATCCACAGACACTGAAGAACCCACATTAATCACCTGGGAGAAAAGCAATAATGCCCACATGGCAGCCTGGCAAATGTCTGCCACTTAGAATAATTGAGCCTTTATTGGACCATGTCAGAAACCAATCTTTTGTTCTCTCCCATTGGAATCATCTGTTACCCAAAGGACAGCAACTCTGACAAAGGGAAAGACAAGTAAGGCCCCTCCTTCATGAAATTGTTGGCAATGGATCCAGCCCTTCAGGAAAGGCAACAAGGGCCCTATTGGGAAAAGGTAGCACAAATG
This sequence comes from Gymnobelideus leadbeateri, assembly GCA_011680675.1. Taxonomy (NCBI): domain Eukaryota; kingdom Metazoa; phylum Chordata; class Mammalia; order Diprotodontia; family Petauridae; genus Gymnobelideus; species Gymnobelideus leadbeateri. The sequence goes on from WOXC01002638.1 coordinate 340,163, forward strand.
AATGGGAATGGAGGCTTGTCTACTGGGTGACAGCTCTTTGAAAGGAATCATTTAGTATTTTGCTTTTTTCCTTCCTTAAGGCAATCCAAATGCAGAATTTCTGTGAATACAATTAGATGATGATCATGATGATAATGATTTTGATGATGATGAAGATGATGACGACGACGACGACGATGATGATGGTGGTGGTGATGATGTTGACAATGAAGATGATGATGTTGGTGATAATGATGGTAATGATGTTGGTGATGACAATTATTATTTCCCTTCTATCAAACAGTACAGTTTAACTATTTAAATTTTCTCAATTATCTTTTTTGCCTCATGATAAAGAAGAGATTGTTTGCATTAACTTTTTGAAATTTCTAAAGGGAATGATATGCTGAAAATATATTATGGCAGGCATGTTTTGGGTAACACTTTTATAAATAAGAATACTAACTGTGGAGTCTGTGATATTGTGTTTAAATCATACCTATGATGATTAATTCTTGTATGACCCTGGGCAAGTCATTTAATTTCCTGGGCCTCAGTTTCTCCATCTACAAAATGAAGGACTTGGACTAGATCAGTGGTGGGGAACCTACAGCCTTGAAGCCACATGTGGCCCTCTAGGTCCTCAATCCCTTTTGTAAAAGGATTTGTTATGTAAAACTTGGACTCAATCAAAAGGCCACACCCAAGGACCTAGAAGGCCATATGTGGTCTTGAGATCATAGGTTCCCCACCCTTGGAATAGATAGATTCTAGTGTCATATGGTATGCTGGACATAGCTAAGATGACAAGAAAACAGATTGATAAGTTTTCAACATGAGAATTTATACCCTTGAAATAAGTAAATGCTATAATTCATAAATGCTACAATTAAAGACTTGATTTGTGGACTATCTAGAACACAGATGTGAAATGTAGCCAGTGGGCCACAGCCCCTTAGTGGGCTTGAATCAGAATGTAACTGGGAGAGGGTGGAGCCAAGATGTTATAGGCCAGGGTTCTCACATAAAGGAGGCATGTAAAAAAGAGCTTTTATAGTGGAGGGGAAAGTGAATCTTACTCTTATTGGAATGATTCAAAGAGAGAAGAATACATGCACACACACCAAAACAGAAACATGTACTCATTTGGGTATAGAAATTTATTCTGCCCACAAGTAAGATTGGATGGGAAGGGAATAAAGGATATTTGTGGGAATGGGAGATAATTAGGCAGAAAGAGTATTGGGGAGACAGTGGCCAGAAAGCAAGGCAGATTTTTAAGGAGGGACAGTATAAAAAGAGAAAGAGAAGGATAAACAAGAAAATAGGACAGAGAGAAATATACAGTCAATAATCACAACTATGGATATGAATAGAATGAGCTAGCCTATAGAATGGAAACGGATAGCTGAATAGATTGGAAACCAGAATTCAACAATATGTTGTGCTTGAGAGACACACTTGGGAAAGAAAGATACTCAAAGAGTTGAAATGACAGGCTAGAGAAGAGTCTATTAAGGATCATCTGAAATGTAGAGGGAAGGGGTGGCAATCAAGATCTAAGACAAAGCAAAAAGAAAAATAGACCTAATTTAAAGAGATACTGAGGGAAACTACATTTGCTACAGGATACCATAGACAATGAAGTAATATCAAAACATTTTGCAGCAAGTTTCTCTGATAAACGCCTGGCTTCTCAAATATATACCAAATAGAATGGAATCAAATTTATAAAAATAAGAACCATTACTCAATTGATAAATGGTCAAAGGATATGGACAGGTGTTTTCAGAAGAGGAAATCAAAGCTTTCTACGATAAAATTTTTAAAAAATGCTCTAAATTCCTATTGGTTAGATAAAGGAAATTAAAACAAGCCTGAAGTACCACATCACAACTATTAGAAATAAGAAATGCTGCAGGGGAGGAGGAAAAATAAGCACATTAATGAATTATTGGGGGAGTACTGATCTGGTCCAACCATTCTGGAGAGCAATCTGGAACTATTCCCAAAGGGTTATAAAACTGTGAATACCCTTTGATCCAGCAACACCAGTACTAGGTTTGTACCCCAATGAGATTAAAGAAAGAGGGAAAGGACCTATATGTACAAAGATATTTATAGCAGCTCTTTTTGTAGTGACAAAGAATTGGAAACCAAGAGAAGGCTCATCAATTGGGGAATGGCTAAACAAGGTGTGACATGTGATTATGGTGAAGTAATATTGTGCTGCAGTAAGTGTTCAGAAAACAACAACAACCACAACTACAACAACAATAACATGTGGCAAGCCCTCCAAGAACTGATGCAAAGTGAAGGGAGAAGAGCGGGAAGATCATTGTGTACATTGTGCGCAATGTTATAATGATGATCAACATGAAAGTCTTGGCTACTATATCAATGCAATGATCCAAGATAATTCCAAAGTACTCATAAAAATGCTATCCACCTCCAGAGAGAGAGAGAGAGAGAGAGAGAGAACTGATGAACTCTGAGTGCAAATATATATATTTGCAAAGTGTAATTTGCTCACTTTATCTTATTTTAGTTTTTGCTTCCCCCCCCAATATAGCTACTATGCCATGTTTTGCATGATTTCACATATATAATTGATATCATATTGTTTACCTTCTCAGTTGGTGGGGGTGGAAGGAGGGAAAAAAAGTGGAACTAAAAATTTAAGTAGAAAAGAATGTTTAAAAAGTAAACAACTAGGGGCAGGTAGATGGTGCAGTGAATAGAGCACCAGCACTGAAGTCAGGAGGATCTGAGTTCAAATGTGACCTCAGACAATTGACACTTACTAGTTGTGTGACCTTGGGCAAGTCACTTAACCCTGATGTACTAAAAATATGTTAATAATTCAGATTAAACATAAAACATATTGTGTGTCCTTTTTCCCCCCTTTTGGAGTCAGCTGTTAAACATTTACCAGCACACTCCTCCTTCTAGTTCAATATCAGTGATCCTATGATTCTGAAAGATGGTGAAACACTTTAATTAGAAAAGAAAAATAAATATTTACATGGCAAGCACAGTATATGGAATACCTCAATATGGAAATGGGTATTCTCATGACTTTGTTTGGAAAACATATACTGACTATATTTGTGTAAAACCAAGCTCCCCTCCCCTCTTCTCTTCCCTCTTCTCCTTCCCCTTCAAAAAACTGGATTCTATAAAAACTAAGTAGTCCTATTCTTAGGGAATTATAGTCAAAGTGACAAAGATAAAGACAGTAGTGATGATGCAGGATTCTTTTTTTATGGTGCCTAAGTAATTACAAATTGCTGTCTTCCCAATAACCCTGTGAGGTGGTCAGCTCAAATATTATTTGCCTCATTTTAAATATGAGAGAAATTGAAATCCAGAGAGGTTAACTAAATTGCCTGGGATGATAGAGCCAGTAAATGTCAGAGTCAAGATTTGAGCCCATATTTTCCACGTTGGAGCCAAGAGCACATTTCACTATGCTATGAATAAAGTATCTTTATTTGAATGGAAAGAAGTATATGCAATAGGGGGGTTAAAACTACCTCTAATCAGAATGACACCTTAGGTAGATAAGAATACATCTTAGTGGTCAGTCAAAAGCCTTTGAGTATATATGAAAAGATATTAAAAGCCATTTGATTAAAACAATTGATGCTAGATGAAGAATGCTCCAGTTGGCTGTGGGATTTCATTATGTCCTCTGGGTACTGTATAAAAGCACAAATTTATCTCTTATATTTGAGCAAGTGTGGCTTTCTAGTGTATCACTGAAAATAAACCACTTGGCAGGATGGTGCTGGTGAAGGAGAGGACTCAACTTTGACCTTAGCCATGTTCCCTTTGTTCTGAGGAGGACCTTGGGAGCTCAGAAGTCATTGAACTTCCTATCACTGTGCTAACCGGTGTCCCCAAGTCAACTGGAGGTTGGACATTGGGATCCAAGGGCAGATGAGAGAAAAAGACTTCCATCAACTGGTAAACTAGCCTTATGATATGTGTGTTTTCTCTCTACTGGGCTCTTCCCATACTCATGGGCTAGTGCGTCAGAGACTTTGGAGGAAGGGAGGAGGTGTTTTGTCAAATTGTTTTTAATGTATCACATCAGTTAACATCTCTTGCTAAAATTACTTAGATTGGCTAGCTAAATGATTCTTAAATGATAAATTTAGAGGAAAAGCATACCAGTGGGAGTTCAAGTCTATAGCATTAGAGAATCACCTCTGACCCCTTAGTATACATTTAGAACCTTGAGAAAAAGCTATAGCCAAAATCTAGGAAGCTGACTTATCAGTAAGAATGTGAATTGAGAAAAGGACACCCCAGAGCTTCTATGGGCTACATATGTAAAAAATATCTTTCTTACTAAATAATACATTAATATGTGTGTATGTGTATGTATGGTATCCATTATACACACACAGAGCCATGCACATGAATGTATATGTTTATGTATATGTGTGTATCGATCAATCGATCGATAGATAGATAGTGTCCTAAAAGTCTAAGTGCAGTTTTAAGTTATTGAAGCCTAAAACTGCACTAAGACTTTTGGAACATCCTACACACATACACATACATAATATTAATATATATGTATATACATAATGGATACAGAACATACAATGTAAATATATAACACTTATCATTAATAGTATCATAATACATTATGAATGCCCATAGCATTATATATACATATACACATACACATATATGTGTGTATATACGTATATATTTACATATATATTCTACATTTAAAAATCTTTTCTTTTAGGGGTATGTTCCATATTCAGGGGCAGCCTATATTCAGATTCATATGGTCCTTGTCACATAATAATTTAACCTTATTTTCAATTAACTCAACATCTATTCAGATGTCCATTCAATTATAGCACTGTGTTCCTCGCCTCTCCTATAAAAAATGGTCTCGAATTCCCAGAATCAACATTGAAAAGTTCAAGAAATGTTTGATTTGAAGAATGCTAGCCCAGTAAGGAACTCATAAAAGGAAGTGGGGGGTGGATAGATTTTAAGTCAGAAGTTTTTGGTTTTGTCATACTCAACTCAAAAAGAAATATTTATGGGATATGGATCTTGATGAGGTTGGGCTAGTATGGAAAGCTACTGGAAATATTGCAGGTGACTTCAGAGCCTACTTGATCTTGATTTTGTTTTTGTTCAGAAAAAGAGGAGATCTGTGTCTCTGGAGATTCTGTTTAGCTGTTTGAGAATTTTCCTAGTACGTAATTGCAAACATCTTCATCTTCCTATGTAGCATTTGATATTGTTGACCATTCCCTTTCTCTTAAATTCACTTTATTCTTGCCACTCTTGGAAAGCAGCATGGCACAGTGGATAGAGTTTTGGGTCTGGAGTCAAGAAGACCTAAGTTCAACTAATCCCTCAGATATTTCCTAGCTGTGTGAACCTGGACAATTCACTTAATTGCTGTCTGCCTCAGTTTCTTCAGCTGCTAAATGAAAATAATAATAACACCTACCTCATAAGGCTGCTGTGAAGGTCAAATGCAATAATATTTATAAAGTGCTTAGACTTAGTTCCTGGCACATAGTAGGTGTTTAATAAATGATTGTTTCTTTCCTTCTTCTCTACCACCATTATAATTCAGTCCTTTATTATGAATGAATGAAAAATCATTTATTAAGCCCTTACTATATGCCAAGCACTGTTCTAAGCATGGAGGATCCTTCTTCTTTCTGTAATCTCTTCATATAAAAATCCATCCATTCTTTCAGGCTCAGCTGAAACGCTAATTCATTTGAGGGCAGTGGGTGGAGATATGATTAAGGAAGACTGCATAAAGAACAGGCTTTTTCTTTCTCCTGAATACCCACACCTCTCCCTATTTCTCTCATGGCATGTTTCATATTCTGTCTTCTATTACAGTTATTTTTGTACATATCTCTCCACCCCCAACTGAATTGTCCTTGCTTCTTGAAGGCAGGAAACATGCCTCATTTATCTTTGTATTGCCCAAGATACTTTGTGTATAGAAATCAATAAATATTTTTTGAATGAATATGCTTCTGAATGTACATATTAGAATATCCTATCTCTTCACCATTTATATATGTAGTTTATCAGTTCATTTTAATGCTAGAAATTGAGAGGATGCTCTGTTGAGAGAAGTTTATGAACGTCTGTCCAAAAATACTGTTAATTCTTCTGATTATATTTCCAAGAAAAGATAAATTTGGTTGTTTTGGGGCAGAAGACTATTAAAGAAAAGTTTTTTTTTAATTGGAAAATATACCCAGAGTCCAAAATAGTGTAGGTTCTTAAAGGAGTTCTGACTCGTGACTTTTTAGTGGGTGTGATACAAAAAATAGATGGAAAAAAAGGCGTTGGGAAGACTGAAGTGGAGTATGTAGTGACATCTTACCTGTCATTATAAAGCTTGATAGAAATAAAAGGTCTAATCCCATTAGACTAAGTTCAGTAGGGCAATTCCTAGTAGTAATAATAACCAGTATTTTTATAGAGCATAAGGTCCTCAGAGATAGGTGCCATTGTTATCCCTATTTTACAGATGATGACACTGAGGTGAATAGAAGTTAGGTGTCTTGACTAGGTTCACATAGCTATTAAGTATTTGAGACCAGATTTGAACTCAGCTTCTCCTGTCTTCAAGCCCTATCCAATGTGCTGTATCCACTGTGCTACTTCAGTGTCCCATGAAAGGAAGGAATGACTTCATTTCCCAATGAGGTACCTATGAAATCCAAACATACCTGGTAATTTAGACACATTTTAATTTACTACTGGATGTTAATGGGCTCCTCCTCAGACACTTAACACTTATTAGACTTACTAGCTGTGTGACCTTGGGCAAGTCACTTAACCCTAATTGCCCTGCCTTTCCCCCTCCAAAAAACAAACAAATGACTGTCAGTGAGTAAGTCATTTTGACTTTTATAGATACCCAAATTAACCATAAGGGAAACATGAAGAAAGATGCTATCTGAATCCAGAGGAAGAACCAATAAATAGAAGTAGGTATAGAATTATTTTACATATACATACTCACATATACACACCTATTTGTGTCTAGTGGTAGCTATCTCTAAGGTGGAGGTGGGAGGGAAGAAAAAAATTGTCTTGATTATTTTGGTGTATATTTGAATAGCAAGTTGTGTATAGTAGATTTGCAGTTTTTTGTACAGTCATCTTTTTATTGTATTATGTTATGGAAATGTCTATTTTATCCCACAAATTAAAAATAAAATAAAGAGTATAAACACATATGTATATATATATACATATATGTGAGCATATATGTGTATATATGTATACATATATGTGTATGATTTACTTAACAATATTTATGTAAGCTCTGTGAGGGCAACTGTTTTTTTTTCTTTCTTCTTTTTTTCCCCTTCGGTATTCTCCAGTGCCTGGCATACAATAGACACTTAATAAATATTTGTTGCTTAACTGAATGGATGGATGGACAGAGTTAATATCCTAAATTCCATTCTGAATGTTTTTCCCACAGGAAGGGTAAATGTTGAACCATATGACAAATATAGTTGTTTCTGGACTTATATACTTCCTAACATAATTGACATTTCAAATTCTTTAAGTCACCTCTCACTCTCTCTTCTTATTCTCAGCAGGGCTTGTAACACATTTTCAGGGCATTTAGTTCACCATCTTCATTAAGCAAATATATTCCCATGGTTCATCTTACCTTAAAATTATTTCTGTTTTATTGGAATTCCTACTTGGCTGTTTCCTTTTAAGTGTTGATTTTATGTCATTTTTACATTAATAAATCTAAATTAAAAATCCTGCTTATGTACAATAAAAAAGGTACTTACTGGTCTCAGGAGATATTGTCTTGACAGTGAGAAGTTTAACACTTTCTTTATCTGATTGGGGCCTATTTATATTAGAAAAATTAGGTTAGCACCAAAGTAATTGGCATGATTTATCTGTGCAAAATGTGCATACTATCAAGAAAAATAAAAAAAAACCCAGCTACTTGTCTGTATCTATAGTTGATACCATGTCTGTTCAAACATCCACACACACAGTCTTTTCAGTCTCTTTTTTAACCAAGCCAAAAAAGATTCTATTCCATTCTGATACAAAAATATTCATTGGATAAAGCTAAGACCAAAACGAACAAATTCAGAGTAAATGCCATTAAGTCTCCAGTACTGAAATAGAAAGCAAAGGAGATAAAAATGTTCCTACAAGCCTGAGCATCTTCTGGGCACTTGGTTCAATGGATAGATAAATTTCCTTCTCACTCCTTTTCCTCTTCCTATATTTATTTCTAAGTCTCCATCCTTAGTTTATGTAGGGACCATATTTGGGAAAGATATTTTTTTAAAGGTTTTTGATACTCAAAAAAATGACAACTTGCTATCTTTCTCAGTTGAGGTTAATTGAACTTTGCATAAATGCACACATGCATTGGTTTTGTTATTCTCCTTTGTAACTACTTAGGTCTTTTCTTTCTCACCTTGACTTTAACGGCCAGCTTATTTGCTTTCAACTATTTTGTCATTTTATACAAAGACTCTGCAGCCCCAGAGTCATTCCTGGAGATGAAGACAGGCAGGTCAGCCTTCAAATGTCATGTACAATTATTCTTTAAGCATGTATCCATGACTTGGTATAGTCTTGTTTATGTGTTGTAAATTTTCTTGGGCAAATTCTATTATAGGATCATACACTTAAAGGTGAAAGGGATCTTAATAGTCCCTGAATCCAGTCCTCTAATTTTACAGGTGAGTAAACTGAGGCTCAGAGAGGTTAATTGATATGACCAGATTAAGTGATTTTTTTCCCCAACCCAGTTCATTGTTATAAGGTATGAGTTGGAATTCAAACTGAAATCTAGCATATTTTCTGCTATACCATACTGTTTCTCTCTTTTTTTCTGTGGGAGTGTCTCAATATTGAGAAATTCCCCTTTTTCTCAGGACAAATTTTCTGGACATCCTCAATATGTTCCAACCCATCACCCCTCTCTTTAAATATTCTTACCCTCTACATATAGAGCGTCCACACGCCTTTAATTATTAGTCTGCCAAACTCCACAGAGTACATATTCTATTCACTTCTATACCGTCTGCCCTGTCCCCTTTTGTCTCTTATCTTTCCCTAATAGATTATAAGCTCTTTGAGGGAATGGGTTATTTTTCTTCTCCTTATTTATATTCCCAACACTTAGAATAGTTCCTGGCATACATTAGGAGCTTAATAATTATGGGTTTTTTTGTGTTGTGTGGTACTTCTCCTGAAAAGAGAGATACAGAGCTCACATTTCTGCATTTCAAGTTTTACAAAATGCTTCCCTTACAACACTGCCCTTGAGATTGGAAATAAAAATTTTATTATTCTTATCCTACTAATGAAGAAATCGAGGTTCAGGGAATTTAAATCACTAGCCCATGGTTTTGTGCTAATATTTGAACTGGGAGTTGCTCTCAGGTTTCCAGACTTTAGACTTCTTGTCTTTCTAACATACATTTCCTTTAAAAAAGACTTACAGGATCATAGATCATAAATGCTCCAGAAGTCATACAGTCTAGACCTTAGCTCAGTGCCTCAACATAGGAGGCAATTAATAATTATGAATAACAAATGAAGTATTTATTGATTGATTTATTGATGGCCCAACTTCCTCATTTTACAGATAAGGAAACTGAAAACAAGAAAGGTAAAGTGATGTACCCAAGGTCACACATATAAGTAAATAAGGCAAATAGAATTTGGACCCAGGTCTTCTATGTATGAAGTCAATGATATTTCTATAGCTCCATGACAATTCTTATCAACCCACCCTCAGCGTTATAAACATGGCTGTACTTACTGGTCAGTTCCATTGTCTGGTGTACCTGGAATAACATATAATAGGTGATTTGTGTTAGAACCATAGAATTTTCCAGCTGGAAGGAAGCTTAGAGATTTTTTAGTCCAAATCCCTAGCTGCAGAAAGACAAAATAAAATATAACTGCAACAACAATAATGACAAAACCCCTTTATTAACAGCTGCCAATACCTAAGGAATAATTCTGTGTGGTTTCAGAGTTCTGTATTGATGTTCCTAGAGCCAGCTTACAGTTTCTTATTCCCCATAAACTATTTCCTGAGGTTTGGTTACCAGTTATAGAGGGATTTCTGGTGTCCTCCTGATTAGGCCAGATTCAGAGACCTTCGTTCCCAAACAATGAAGGGAGATCTGAGTTTTTCCTGGGGCCCCATGATTCTGTGCAGCTGTGTGAGCATGCTGCCCATTATGGCAGGTCCTACAAATATCTAATGTCGTTCAAGTGCTTCCAGGCACAATGGATGAAATTACTTTCCAGACAGGAGAATTGGATTTTCCACTTTCTCCTTTGTGCATTTCTCTTGCTTGGGATGCAAATCATAGTCTTTGCTGAGCAGCCATACCACAAACTCCTGCTTGCAATTATCTCTCAAGGCAATGGTCGGAACTAGCCCCACAAAAACGTCACCCAAGATGTTACTGAAGTTAATAAAATGCAGCTAGGCCCCTAAATGTACTAGGATCCATCTGGTAGAAAACACATGTGGGTGTGGAATTTTACTTTTGAATTGACTGTAACTGGCAAACAAATATAGCCTTGTCCCTTGCTTGGGTCTCTGCATTTCACAAGGACCTTGTCTCTCTACTGTTCTTTTGTAAGGGTTTTCTTTGGCCATCTTTCAAAAAGGACTTTTTTTTTTTTTTGGTGTTCACTCATTTTTTACCTTGCCTGAAGCTACATAGGATTTTCTGAGACCTTATTCTTTCTTTCGTTAAGTAGCTTCCCTCTGAGATCACCTCTCATTTAATACATATATGTGTGTATGTATATACACACATATACAAATATATATATGTATATATGTGTGTGTGTGTGTGTGTGTGTGTGTATACACACAGATGTATACACCTGTAGTATGCCTGTGCTCTATGGGAACAAAGTTAAGTTTGTAACCTAATCCCCTTTCCCTCCCCAGAGACTGAAGTGATACAGAGGGGAAGAGGAATATACCTTCCATGTGTTGGGAGAAGGGAAAGTGAGTTTGTATATTTGTGATTATACTTTCTAAACTAGATATTTCTTTGTAAAAAAGCTGAGATAAATATATGTATGCATATGTATATATGTATATGTGTGTGCATATATACACATGCATATATATGCATATGTATGTATGTGTGTGCATATATGTATAGTTGTTTGTATGTTGACTCTCTTCAATGATTCAGTCTTGTCCAGGTTCTTCCCAAAGTTTACCATGCATACTCTATGCAACATGCTCAAAGCTTTCCTCATTTTGTCTTGACACCATAAGAGTCTCAACAGAACATACTGGCTTTCCATTTTTTCATTTTTGCCATGGGAGCAGCCCTTTTTTCAGCCTAGCATGCAATTTCTTAATTATATCCTTACCCTACTTCTTCTTTGGAGTTCCTTATTGGTTATGTGTTACAGCCTGATCACAGCCACCCATGTACCTCTCTATTATCCTCATTGTTTAAGTCATTTTAGTTCTTCAGAAGCAGTGGTGCACAGCTAACTTTCATTAAGCATTCAAAATAAAATGCTAATGTTGAAAAGTGGGCCTATGCTTGCCTGGAAAGCTTGGGGTCACTAAAAGAGGTCCCAGCACAATTCAGCCCTCTCTCTTTCTCTTTTACAACTCTGTGCCAAGATCATTGTCCACCTGGACGGTCTGTCCCAGATATACATAGCATTTAGAAACATAAACTTTGTTGTGGTGTAAGTAATATTCTAACTTTCTAATCCCCTGTTAGAGAGGCTAATTTTTTATTTAAGGCATTGAAACCATTCTTAAAACTTGATTAGCTCAAGGGGTTAAAGACTCAGACTACTGGCATCCTCATTATCTGGATATTGAAGAGCCAGGAGTAGTTCCTGGCATGCTGTGATGTTTGGCTGCTGGACCATGACAAGAGACATTTTTCATACATTTGATCTTTAGAGAGGCCTGTCTCCTTTGAGTGATTATGTTTCTTGTTGGAGGCTCTTTGATGTCCTGAAGTTTGATTCATTCATTACGATATCATCCATAAGGAGGAGAATTAGGAAGGCCTTAAAATCTACAGGAAATTCCTCTTTGACCTGAACTCTGGACTGAATCTTCTCTATCACCATAACAAATGGATGTATTTGGTGAGCATTCAACTCCTTGCTTAATTTCTCAACCAATGCTTATTATCAGGACTAATTCTTCTAAGGAATCTGGAATGATGTTCATCTATGGATTCAAGACAGTTTGCTCAAAAAGATCTTTGTAGGTAATACTTCGTTCTACTGAATCAAAAACCTTTTTGACAATCAGCAATTAATACGATGGAATATTTTGTTCTATATTTCAGTATGTTGTAAAATGGTGAGGATGGCCCATTGCTGTATATTGCTTGTGAATGCCTGTCCATTCCATCCTAATACCCTTGATAAGGTAATAAGGGTTCCTTCAATTCATGTATAGATTGATCTCATAAAGCTTTTTTTATAGATGGGAGAGTAAGCATGTAGGTCAATAGTCATTGATATACTTAACTTATCTTTTTCTACTGTTAACAAGGGCCAATATATTTTCCATCCTATTGGCATCTTTTCCTTGTTTAAAAACCTTATACATCAGTGCCTTAATGTCCTCACAATTGTATCACTTCCAGAATAATCCCTTCTCACTGTATTTATCCAGTATAGCTATTTTCTCTTCTTCATTCTCTTAAGTGCCATTTCTTCCTCTTCTAAAAACACTTCAGGGACTGTGCTGTTAGTTCCAATTATAGTGAATCCATCATCCTCAATGGAGAAAAAATAATAAATATTTATTAAGAGCCAGAGTTAAAAAGAAAGGCAAAAGATAGTCATAGTCCCTATTATCAAAGAGTTCATGACTTAACAAGAGAGAATAACATGTAAAAAAGAAACTAAAAAGGCATTGGGGTAAGGGGGAGGAGAGGGTGCCCAATGGACAGGGATTCATGATGAAATCCTGAAGCTGGTGGAAAATGACAAAATGGCTGTTTTGGGGTCCCTTGAAAAAGGAGAATTTAGGAAGAGCTCTCTGAGGTCTGCCCTCCATCCTCTAATAAGGAGGAAGGGGTTCTAGGGACAGGGGGTTCTGAGGCAATGTGAATTTCAGAAGTGATGATCAGTTTTGAATATCCTTGAGACAATTGGTTAGCAAGACATCTTGCCATACCTCCTTAAAACTGACTTTCCACTTTGCTGCCTTTCTCTGCTTTATACCATACATCATTCTTCTTCATGAAATTTGCAAGAAGAATTTATATTTTCATCTAATGTTGCCTTTGGTGGTCATCTTTCTCCCTGTTATACAAATAATTAAGATGTCTTCAAATTAAGACTAGGCTTTTTTTTTTTTTTTTTTGGTCTCCTTATTGTGGTAGGTAATTTATATTGGTTAAACTTCTGTATGAAATTATTATAGTTGGTACTGATGTCAATTCTGCTGTCCATTTCTTATATTTTTATAAAATTACTTTTTAATGTAATTCGTGTTTTAATTATTTATTTTCACTCCATATCATTTTCTCAGTATTATTTCTTGTTCTTTTTCTTTTTGTTCTTTTTAAAATTTTTAAAAAATTTTTTCCTCTTTTTGTTCTTGATCTTGTTGCTCCTCTTCTTCCTCCTCCTCTTCTTCCTTCCCTCCTCCTCCTCCTCCTCCTCTTCTTCTTCTTCTTCTTCTTCTTCTTCTTCTTCTTCTTCTTCTTCTTCTTCTTCTTCTTCTTCCTCTTCTTCTTCTTCTTCTTCTTCTTCACATTTTGATTTAATTCCAAGTCAATGGTCTACTATATAAAGTTGACTCAGGCATAACTCTATATTGATAACAATATTTGCTGTCAAAGTAAAGCCAATTTTGCTCCAGATGTTGTTATTTAGTGTTCTCAACATCCAATGCTTACTAATTCTTTTATAAAAAGAAGTATTCATGATATAGAGGTGTGAGTCTTTTTTTGTAATCCATAAGTCTTTGGAATCATTCATTTCTCTGATTGTTGTATAAATTGCAATTATTTTTTCATGGTAGTCTTTTTTATAATTACTTATCATTAGTATTGCAACATATCATCGTTACATGAAATGTTTCTTGTAGCTTTTGTGAATACCAAAAAATCCACTGTACCAATTCCTTTTATATTTTTTTAACTTCTCCAAGGAATGTCTATGAACCCAAGGAGTTCCATGTAGCTGAATCTTCTTTCTCCTGGTTTTGCCTATAGTAAGAATGTCAATACTGATATAATTCAGCTCTCCCATAAATACATTTAGCTATTTCATAAGAGTCTCATATTTCCAGCCAGCAGTCAAACTGAAATTTTCATTGGTCTAAAAACTTTATGATTCCCACCATTTCCCCATCATCATGTAGAAGCAGAATGGAGCCACATAGAACTGAGAGCAATTTTTAATTTTCTTCATTTAGTGGGCTGCTATGTGCCCTTCTTCCCCCATCATTGGCAGATGTCCAGACCACTGGTGGTGCATATGAAATTAACTAAACTGATCCTTGGAAAACAGACTCTGTCACTCAGCCATATTTGAGACTTTTCCAATGTGGTACAAACTGCCAGAACTTGTGCACTGCTGACAAAGCTTGCAAGTACCCAGGGTCACCTCTATTCTAGGATGAGGCATGGAAGAGGATTTTATGGAGGATTATAGCCCAGTGGGGGGGAAAAGGAAAAATAAAACAACTATTCAAAATAATTGATTCTCACTTCAGAGAAACAATATAAACAAACTGAAACATAATAGTTCTATTTTTTTCTGCCTTTCTAACTCATAGAAGTCAAGTATTCAAAATCTTAATGTCTCACAAGTACTTTCTAATGATTTTATTTTTCATTTATTATACTCACAAACACAGATAAGTAATATCCAGATTAGTAATAACCTCTTTTCAAACTGGACCACTATATTAATTGATTTTAAATGGTCCTGAATAGCTTTCCTCATTTGAATTGACTTTCCCATTACAATTGCAAATTGAATTTTTTTAAACCACTTAGATCATAACATAGACATGGTCACAATTTGGTTAATGCCCACATTATCTGAACAATTAATCAACAAACATTTATTAAATGCCTACTTTGAGTCAGGCACCATGCTAGGCTCTAAGAATCTTGTTATTCATAGATCTGTGATTATTACAGTTCACTCTGCATTTTTCACATGCATTATCTCATTTGATATGCTCATCTTGGAGATCATCTGGGATATACCTATTCTTTAATAGGAGTTCCTTTTACAAGATCTATGGCAATTGAACATCCAGGTTCCATTGGGTTTCTGTGTATCTACAAATCTTTACTATTTGCTAAAACATTACACTTATGGACACTTGTAATCACTAGAAAAAATAATACCTCACATTAAGCCTAAATAGGACTCTTCAATTGTGTCCTTTGATCTAGGTAGAACACATCCAATTTGTTCTTCACAAATATGTCATTCCCCATGTGGGCAGTTACTCCCATCTTATAGATGTGGAAAGTGAAGCTCAGGCAGAGTCAGTGGTTTGCTCAAGGTCACAAAGTAAGTGGTAATCCAGGACTTGAGCTAAGATCTTTGGATTTCAAGGACAATGCTTTTTTCCCTATGTCACATCCTCAGATTCTATAGAGATGGGATGGATCTTGCTTACTTATGGAGAAATCTCACCCACATGCTTGAAGAGTTTATTAATTCCTGGTTTTCAATGGTATAATGATAGCCATGCTGCAACTTCCATATTTTCTCTCCAAATTAAACATTATCCAGACAATGTTGGCTAATTTTGTGATTACTCATTTACCTGTAAGATGTGTATGTTACACATGTTTACACATCCTTAAATTTGACCTTTTGGGGGGGGGTGTTCTGAGACTCTTAGCCCACAGATAAACATCCTCATTTAAAAAAAAATTAACTTCTCAGATAACTTATTTTTAGATCCTTAAATGAAAACCACTTTGTCAGTATAAAATGTTTTGACTGATGAATTCAGCTTTTCATCCTTCCCTTACATATTGACAATGCCCACTGGCTTTATCTAGGTTATTTGATTCCCCAGGAAAGGCAGAATTGGTGGTTTGGAAGCTAAAGGAAATTAAAGCAATTTATGAAAATGATATCCCTTCCATCTCTTGGAAACTGTCTAAGGAAACACATTTTAGGTGGTCTTAAGGACTCTTCCTACATTCTCAGAAAGGGTGGGAAAGATTGATTTGTTTTCTCCTTGTTTCTCCCAGAGAGCTGAAATGAATATGGCAGGTTTTCCTCGACAATTTTAACTTGGAATTTCTCTGCCTTAAACCATTTGTGTGCCCTTCAGTCCTTGATTAGTCCCAGGAACTGCATTTGTGAGTTAGCTAGTAACAGTTCACCAGCTGGCAGAACCCAGAACACTGTGGTTTTGTATGTCTTATAAAAATAATTGCTATTGATTTTTCTACATCTGATAATGGTTTGGTAGGCTTTTCTTCAATGAAATATTTAGTATCAAGGGTGCCATTTTATGTGATATTTAAAAAATAAATGTCAAAAGAAAAAACCCCATTCCTTTGAAATACTGGGCTCCTGGTTAGAATCAGAGATTTAGAGCTAGAAAGAGCCTAAGTGATTGAGTTGAATCTCTTTATTTTACAGATGAGGAAACTGAGGATCCAAAAGTTTAAATTACTTGCCCACAATCACAAAACTAAGTAAGTGTTTGAGGTAGGATTTAAACTCAGGTATTACTGACTCCAAGTCTGTCACTCTATACATTACTGGCCAAAACACTCCTGACTGCAAAAAGAGTAACTGTATTGGATAACAATGAACCTTTTTTCCATGAAGGGAATTGAGTTAAAAAAATCTCCCTTAATAGTGTTGTACATTTAAATATTTGCTCAATGCTTCCTTAAATGTTAAAGCATTGACATAACAGCCCTATTCCCTACCTTTATGAGCTTATAGGGGAAGAATGCTTCTTGTCTGGTCCTTTGGGAAGAGGAGGGCAAAATTCTCCCCAATCATGAAATGATACCTCTCCTTCCTTTCTTAGTATTATACCTTTTGTCCCATTGAGTCTTAATGTTGGCAATAGTTAGGGTAATTTGGGATGGGTCTTTATCCTTCCTACAAAAAAAATAAGCACATACCTGGGTCTGTCTTCCAGCACATTCGGTACAATCCCACCAGAGTGAATACTGAGAGTGTTATTGCTATCAGAGCAATAACAACGGGCAAAATCACACCTAAAATGAGCAAGGAAATGGTATGATACAGGGAAAGCACTAGGGAATTGATAATAAAAATGTTAACATGAATAACATCTTACACTTATATGGTACATAGTAGTCTACCAAGGAGAGTAACACACCCACTTGAAATCTTCATAATTCTGTGTCTTATTACCTGCCTTCTATTGTTTAATAAAAAGCATGTCCTCTTCCTTCTCCTTACATGGAGGAAAGTCAATCTTTTCAAATTTAGTCATAACAACTTTAGTTCATTTGGTTGTGTTTTGCCTCGGTGAGATAAAGAAGTTAAAAGTTGGGAATAAGAAGCTATAGTTTGACCTTTGGGGATATGAGAAAAGGGTGAAAAGATGCTGCACATTGTTTTTCTACTCAAAAATTTCTCTCAGCACTTTCTACTTCCAGTCTAGCATACTACCCACTACATATCTAGGTATTAGATAGAGCTCTGGATTTGTAGAGCAGGAAGACCCGAGTTCAAATCTAGCTTTAGACACTAGCTACGTAACCCTGGGCAAATCACTTAACCTTTGCCTGCCTCAGTTTCCTCATCAGTAAAGGAGGGAGGGAATCATAATAGCACCTGCCTCTCAGGATTACTGTAGCCAATGAGATGGTGTTTTTCAAGGGTTTTATAAGCCTTAAATGTGTATACTGGCTATTATTATTTTCCTACTAATTGCTTGGCATGATTATGTGATGTTAGAAGTTTGATCAAATGGGTTGCAAGACTACAAAAGTATACCAAATTACTAATTTAAAAATGTTGAAGGGCAGGGGACAAGTAGGTGGCACAGTGAATAGAGCACTGGTCCTGGAGTCAGGAGGACCTGAATCCAAATCTGGCCTCAGACACTTAGCACTTACTAACAGCATGCCCTTGGGCAAATCACTTAACCCCAATTGTCCTGCCTTCCCTCCTCCAAAAAGACAAAAAAAAATGTTGAATGGCATTGTTCTGGTTATTGTCTGTTTGGGTGGTGATACTTATAGTTGTGGTGGTTGTTTATTGTTCTTTGTTTTGGAAGAAGAGTATTTGTTGAAATTAGCTGAAGCAATGTTCTGAACAAACTCAATAAAATGATTTTTAATAACTAAAATGAAAAAACACATATAGAAGGATGTCCAGTCTAAAATGGAAGGCTAAAATCGAAGAGGGATTCTCTAGAGTTGTGAGACTCTTCAAATGAGACTATTTCTTATGACATTGTAATGATCACATCCAATTCTGGAATAACACTGAGCCTTTTAAATTACTTACAAAAGAGGTTGGTCTAAATATCCCAGCAGAAAATAAAAACAACTAGATGAAGAATACTTAATCTCCAAACCAGGATATGCAGTTAAAGGAAAACCCATAAGGCTAATCTATGAATACATGTATCAAATGGATACTGTGAATGGACCAACTGAGCCCCAAAATGAATGGGAGGATGGCTGAATTGGATTTAAGAAATTGCATAGAATTTTTCATAGTCCCAAGCTTCTTCCTGAAACAAAAACATGTCTTTTAAGTATCGCATTCTTCCAGTGATGCAAATCTACAGAACACAGTGTCTGGAGAATAAGTTACAAGTCATCCAAAGCATACTGGAAAGGCACAAGGGAGCCTGATTCAGCTTCAATATATTACCTGTGAAGAATTGCTCAGGAGAAGTGGCCTAAAGGATATATCATCAGATAAAAGGAACATGGATACCAAAATGGGCATGCTTCTTTAAGAATAGCATGAAACACTCAAAATTACTTGACCTGGCAATGAATATGAAAGACAACAGCAAAAAGGGCCTTTCCCTACCATGTTGAAGCATAGAGAAACACCAACAGACAGCTGTATATGTTGAATGGGATGATGACAATGGATGATAAAGAAGACAGAACTACTCAATTCTTCTATTTTGTTTCTGTTTTTACCAAGGGGAAATGATATTCATGTGAAAAGGATAGAACTATGGGCAGTAGGGATTTGGCCCCCAAATTAAGTTGCAAGGTAATAAGAACATACTTTGCTACTTTTCATAAGTTAAAATTTATAGACCCAAAAGAAATATACAGGATGTCTTCAAATTCTGAGTGAAACCTGAAGCTGCTCTAAGATTTAGAGACTCCCTGTATGTCCATGAATGCTGAATAAAGTAGTAGATGTGATTCCTGTGCTATTGTCAGTGGTCTTTGAAAAATTATTAAGAATGAAAGAGGTGCCACAGGTCTTAGAGATAGAAATATGTCACTAAGGGGAGTCTTCATCAACTTTGACTTTGATTACTGGAAAAAATTCTACAATGTCTTATTAAAAGAACAGATGATTTATGGTACTTAAAGAAAGGAAAGTAGTTTCTCCCCTTTTATTTCTTTTTTATTCTTTGTTACAAGTGAAATGGCTTTCTGAATAGAGAGATATATTTGGAATGAGGGTGATATGAAAACAAAAGATATCAGAAATTAAAAAAATCCTTTAAACCTATAAAAGGAGAAACAATAGCCACCAAGAACAAGGATGATGTCTTAAAGAATAGGTCATGCCAGTTTTTACACTTCTTTTTTTCTTTTAACATTGTTACTTTACTAGAACATTAGAGGAATGCCAAAGACATAGAATACCTTTATTTCACCAAAGAATTTGCCAAAATTTTACCATTCTTGTAGCATTTTTGTAGCATTCTTGTAGATGAATTAAGAAGATACAGCCTAAATGCTAAAACAGTTTGGCAGATACAGAAATAGTTGGATGACTCATGGATATATCTATACTCCTATCCATCCATCCATCCATCCATCCATCCATCCATCCATCCATGTATCTATCAATCTATCTATCCATCCATCTTGGTAGAGTGCCCCAGGGATCTCTTTGGCTTTGGGGCTAATCATCATTTTTACTGGTAACTTCAATGAAACGATGACTGTCATATATAGTTTTAGGAGGGATTAAACTTCTCTCTCTGACTATGTCTCTATCTGTCTCTGTCTCTCTGTGTCTCTCTCCCTGTCTCTATCTTTTCTTGGTGCCAAATTTACAAGATGACACAAAATAAGGAAGGCTGATTGATGTCAGGGATGATAGAATCAGGTTCAGTAGATAAAACAGTGGGCTAAGTCTAAGAAGTTAAAATTTAACTGGAATAAATGAAAGCCTTGAACTTGGGCTCACAATATCAATTGTTTGAGTATAGGATGGGTCAAATATAGCCAGAGGACAATTTTACATGGAAAAAGACCTGGAGTTTTATGAAATGCAGGCCCAATTCAAGTGAACAGTCCAACATAGGAATCACTGGGACTTAGGCTACCTTGAGATTGGCAGAAGGTCCAGAAAGCCCAAAGTTGGCAGATGATGGTCCTACTACTGCTGGTTGTTTATTTGACTTCAGGTAGACAAAATTTGTTTCTTTGTTCATTTTCTGAGAGCTGCACTTTATGAGATACATTGATAAAGTGGGAGCAAGTTGAGAGAAGAGAAAGCAGGATGATATGAGCATGAGAAACAGAGCCATATGGGGGTTTGTTGAAAGAAAAAGAGATGCTTAGTCTTCTGAAGGTATGAAGGGCTATGTGATAACCATTTCAAGGATAAAAAGGAGTGTCTTGTGAATAAGAAATTAGAATTGGGATGTTTGCTCCCAGAGACTACAGCCAGGAGTAGAAGTTGTAGTAAGGGCAAACTAAAGAGAAATTTCCTAATTTTCTCAGCAGGCAGTGAGTTCCTTCTCCTTGAAGATCCTCAAGTAAAGACTGAATGGCTCTTTATGGGGTATATTTTATGAGGGACTCTTGTTCTGATAGGAGTTGGATCAAATGCTCAAGAAAATCACTTCAGTTCTAAGATCCTATTATTTTTTGAATCTGTAGTTGTTATTTCATGTTAATCCACTTGATGTCAGCCTTGTAAAATTTCTGGGGGAAAAATTGGTTTCCAAGCAGAAGGGAAATCTATCACTTTCCTCCCCTTACCAGTCCTCTAAATAATACTTAGCTCCTCTTTGGAAAACTGGGGTAGGGCTAGGGTACTTAGGATTGGAAAGGAAATTAGGTACAGGATCCTCTGGCAATGTAGGTTTGCCCACAGCTCCACACTAGCCTTCATACGATGTTATGGTTAATTTAGTGACAGTATACACAGCGCAATTATGTACTGTTTCCATCACAATTCAACACTTTTAAAAGAACAGGTTTCCCCCTTTCCCCACACAGTGCCCCTTCAAAGTAAGAGAAGGCAGGAAAGGAAACAAGATATATTTTCAGTTCAATGAAAAATTAAGACTAAGCTTTTAATGTTCAGGAGAAAGTGACTTCTGTTAAAAACAAAGGAATATTCCTGCAACAAATTGGATCAGTAAGGTAGAGTTTTTTTCTGCTAACTTCCTTCTTAGAATGTGACAGGTTTTTTTTTTCTTGCTGTTGCTTCTTTGAACATCTGTCATAATTTCTCATGGGTATTTCCAAGGTAAGAGAAATAATTCTGAGAAAAAGTTTATGCAATGAAGGGGAGAGTATATGTGTGTGTAACATACATATATGTATACATATGTCTATATATGATTGTATATCTATATGCATGTGTTTGTTTATGTGTATGCATGTAGATAGCAGAGAAACACAGCTTTTTCTGTTCTGTCCTCATATTTTCCAAACCATAGATAGTCCTGGCAAAAAAGACTTCTTCCCTCACCAGGAAATGAGAATATCTAGTGAATTCATTACTTAAGGCTGTTTATCCTTCATTATAAGGGCTAGGCACATTGCAAATCTTTAGGAATTAACTGGAATCAAAATAGGGCTGTCAATATCCATGAATACCCATGAATGAAAACATGCCTAAATTAATATGTATGTTTGGATTTCACAGAGACCTTGTTGAAAAATGAAGTTATTCCTCTATTTCATGGGGTACCTAGGTAGTATAGTAGATAAAGCACAGTACTCGGAGCTGGGAAAACTCTTCTTCTTGAGTTCAAATCAGGCCTCTGACACTTACTAGCTGTGTGATTCTGGGCAAATCACTTAACCTCTGTTTGCCTCAGTTTCCTTATATGTAACATGGGTATAATAATAGCACCTATCTCTCATGGTGATTGTGAGGATCAAATGAGATATTTGCAAAATGCTTAACACAATGCCTTCCACATAGTAAATACCATATGAATGTTAACTATTATTATTTCAGGTGCAAATACTTCTCTTGGATTAAGTTAATAATTTATTATCCTTCACTATATGTAACTAGAACTCCAATTTGTGAAATTTTCTAATTATCCTTACTTGCTTCAGATATTAGTTATTTACCTTTAAATATACACATTCTATGCACCCATATGTGCATTAGAGGGAAGTAATGGGAAAGGTTTTTTATATGTGTGTATGTGGTGGTCTGAAGGTCTGTTAATATTCACTTATACATGGCATTTGGTGTTTGTACTCAATGGGGCATCTGCATTCTGTCACATCAATTCAGGCTTCATCTTTGGTAGTAAATTGTAGTGCCGTAGGGTGAGAGAGCAATGAAGGTTGGATGCTTGTTAAGCCTTACCTCCCTCCGAGGGGATTCTCACAGCAGGGATGCTTAGATTGGTTTTATAATGGGGTCTTTGGTTCACCAAGGTTGGAGATAAGGACACCTGGGCTCTAATCACTCCCCTTATGCTGGACATACTTACCAACACACACACACACACACACACACACACACACACACACACACACACAGAGTCTACAACCTTTTCCTGACTGCCCTGCCTTTTTCCTCAGGTTGGCTTTTGGTCACTAGAGAATTCTGAACATTAGGCAATAAAGTTTCATATTTACTCACTGGAATAAGAAGGGTTGTTCAGAAGGGAGCTTGTGTTGCCAGAGTCTGTAATTTGAGAGAGAGAGGGAGAGAGAGAGAGAGATTGTATCTTGAGTTAGCACAAATGTTTTCAGCAATAATTATGGTTTTATGGCCTCATCCCATTATAATACCCCATTTAAGTCATTTTTGGAATAAAACATGCATCCCCTCATCCTCACCCTAGCGCCTATATTAGATAGAAATGCACCTATAGGGGAACTACCTGAGCTATTAGAAAAGAATTGGGTTAGAGATGCCCCCAAAAGCCAGTAGCCATTTTGTCCTTACTGACTCAGAGCCAGGCCCAGGAACGCTCATGGGCTTCCTGGGGAGAAGAGATGAGAAATGATACTGAATCTGAGGTCACTTGCTTTCCACTTAAATCACTCCCAACCACTGCAGGAAAATGCAGGGCTATTTGGGCAATGAAACTCATGCAGAAATTTCTCTTCTCTGTGATATTTCCATGGAATAGCAAATCACTCCCATTCTGAAAGACTTATAGCTTTATCCCAAGGAAGGGAGAAAGGAGCAGGTCATAATTCCCATTCCAGAAATAGAGAGACAGACCTTTGGAGTTTTCCTGGTCTTTAATGTAGGGTGTGGTAATCATTTCCAAAGTATTTTCTGTGGAAAGAAAACAAATTCCGAGTCACTGTATGCTTTTCAGTTCATCTCTTGGCAAAGTTTAGTTTTGGGATTGTATGCCTATGAAACTGGTTTCTTAGACTGAATTAATAATAGCTAGATTTTGACTACTGCTGCTGCTGCTGCTATTGCTACTCCTACTCCTCCTATTATTGCCACTACTACTGCTACTGTTACTACTGCTACTACTTCTACTACTACTAGCTAACATTTATGCAGTACTTACTATTTTCCAAGTACTGTGTTATGATAGTAATAATAACAGATTTCCATAAGTCTTTATAGCTCACAATGCATTTTATTTCACTTACTCTCCACAACAACCCTGTGAGGCAGGAAGTACAAGCATTATTATCCCAATTATATAAGTAAGGAAACTGAACTTCAGCAAGGCAACTTCAATTAAAAAATCAACCAAAAAGTTATCAAGTTCTTATTACATGCCAACTACTGGTATAAGGCCATAGACATGCAAAGATAAACAAGAAATAGTACCTGCCCTCAAGGAGCTTACATTCTCCCATTTTCCTGAAGTCTCCCAACTGGCAGACTTCAGACTAACACTCAGGTCTTTCTTATTCCAAGATCATGAATCCCTCAAAATAGCATCTTTGCACATTTGTTAATACCATATACGACTGGGTGATGAGATTTTTTCACTTATTGCAGAGGATTTAAGATGGAAAAGAACTCACAGGACCTCAAATTTTGTACTTGTTCTTTGGTTCATGGAGAAAAAGATGGAAAATGAAGCTTCAGGGGGAGAATGGGAACTTATTTGCTTTTTCCTACTAAAGCTTAGCTAATGTCAGTTGATGAGGTTTCCTTAGAGGAGCTACCATGCAGGCAATATTCAGCAATCAGTAAGAGACTACTGAGTTTTAGGACACTTGGGCAAGTAAAGCAGCTCTCTGCCTTCAGGCAAACTCCTGGTAGGAATAAATTCTAACTTCCTTTAACCGGTATTTACTTGATTGAATTTAAGATGATTCCTTTTGTGCTCTCCATACTGGAATTGGACTTTTGTAATTCACCACCATCTACATGGTGTCCTACGAATTAAAAATTAAATTTTATTTGAGTCCAGAAATTTTGCCTCAACCCCCCGCCCCCAATCCTAAATAACCACAAATTTACATGACTGGTAAGGAGATGTGGTTGTGAATTCAACTTTACCAATACTTGCTATAGTTGAAATTCAAAAATAAACTCCAAACATTCCTCAAGAGGTGGACCTGGCCTACAAATCTTCCTTCATCTTCTAAGTCGTTAGACTTTTTCACAAAATGGGGGTGGTGATAATCTAAGTTTCCAAGCACAATGACAGTTAATTAGTCAGTGCATGCTAACAAAGCACCTATTAGCTTGTAGGGATATTGGAGTATCAAGGCTGTTTTCCTGGACTAGATTATACCACCTTCTGTAACATACTGGTCCCCTTTCTTTATCTTTCCAAATTTGTATTTCAAGTTATATAGAGTTCTATTAGTTTATACCCAGCATTTACTTTCTTTCTTTAAGGGGTGGGGGTGGCATAAGTGTTCAGATGTTATTTTCCTCTCTGCCTGCCAGGCTGTATCCTCTAAACTATAATCTACTAGAGGACAGGACTTCCATCTTCAGTTTTATTTATAAACACCATTGTAGTCCCCCTACTAGTCCAAACAATCAAATACTAAGTGTTGTAAATGACAGGTTGTCCAGGGCTAAAGAGAAGAGCACATCATTACATCAGTGAGACCCCTCTGGCTTGCTATGTGTCTTGGCCCTTTCTCTCTGTGCCACCCACAGCCTGGCACACAGTGCACTCCTGTGCATTTTTGACATCTGTGGGGGAAGAGTACTGTTTAGAGACTGTATCCTTCTTGCCATGCAAAAGATCTGTGGGAGGAAGCTAGATATATGCCCATAAGAACAAAGAAAAATGTCAGGCTAGTGCGCCAAGCAGGCAGAGAGAGAGAATAATAAATGAAAAAAGCAGGAACTAAGTGAAACTTCTGCACTTTTCATTGCTGTTTCCAGAGTCAAATGTCTTAGGGAGAGATGAATGTTCTTTAAGCTGTGTTTGGAGAGAACAAAATGGCTGGTTACATTAATCAACAGTACAAATCCTCAGGGGATTTCCCAAGGGTTAACTTTCAAGACCCCAATGTACTACCTTTAGGCAATAATGTGAATTGGAATCACATATCAAAATCCAAACAAATTTATTACTAGCTCACAGCCAGGTAGGATGACAATTCTAACACTGAATAAAGAAGACTGTTTCAAAGTATATCTCCATGCTCTCTTGCTTGCATGTTTCTTTCTTTCTTTTTCTTTTTTACTATGACCCAGTGACCAATGGCAGTTGCTCTAAGTCTAGAGGAAAAGAAATAGAGTCACCTTGACTCTAAAGAGGGCAAACCTATTTCAGTACAGGATCCATTTGCATTTCAAGTGTTTTACCTGGGTCTTCCTAGTACACAGAATCATGGGATTATCTTAAAGGGAAATAGGGTTACACATGGATCATCTTTGTATGCCTTATTATCAGCATCATAACTAAGGTGAGACAGACAGGGCTTTGTTCCTGGTACCAGCATCTGGGGGAATACTCCCTTTATAATATGATTCTGAAATTACTATTCTCCTGTGTGGTGATCCTTGACTGGCCCAAAGTCTCACAGGAGTTGTCAGATGAGAATGAGGATAGGAGGAAAGACAGGTTCTAGGCCTGGCAGACAGAATTCTGTCAAGCTTTCAATGACAAGTAGAGGTGCACCTTGATTATCTTTGTATATCTTATTGTTGGAGCCACAAATGGAGTGGGGGTGCAATAAGGCTTTTCTCAATAACTAGAGGGTTCATGGTACCTCCTTGCTGTGGTCTAGGGGCTGTCATACTTCCACTTCAGATTCCTCCTGTCATTCAATAGTAAATATGTATTTATTAACCACTGAGTACATATCACACGCTGTTAGAAATTTTGGGGTTACAAAAAAAGCAAGAAATAACTCCTGCTCTTAAGATATATACATTCTAATGGAATAAACAACATGGTTTATAAACACAACATACACTACCCATATATGTGACATATATTATTTGTTAGATATATTAGACTAGATAGAAATTAATTTGAGAGTGGAAAGCAGTAGCAGCTGGAGTGGTCAGGATATGCTTCCTGCAGGAGAGATTTGAATTGAGTCTTAGAGGAATAAAGAGACACTAAGAGGTAGAGATGAGGGGTAAGAGAATTTCATACATGAGGGGGACACCAGTGCAGAAAGAAAGGAAAATGGAGCATCATGCATTAAAAATAACAAGAAATTGGATTGAAGAGTTTGTGGAAAAGAGTAAAGTGTAACAAGATTAGAAAGATAGGATGGGAAAGGGTTATGAAAAGTTGCAAAGGTTGACAAAAGGAAGAATTCATGTCAGAGCCTAAGGGAACATGGAATCCCTGGAGTTCATTAAGTAAGGGAGGCAGCATGGTCAGACCCTTGATTTAGAAAAATCACTTTTCTCCTTATCCCAAGTCTCTCCTCATTTCAACCAATGTTCCACTCAGCTTACAAGGTGATATAGCTAGCATGGATGGGAAGCTCAAGGTAGTTTTTGAATATTTATTTATTTATTCTTTTTGGAGGGTGGAATGCAGGGTAATTGGGGTTAAGTGACTTGTCCAAGATCACATGGCTAGTAAGTGTCAAGTGTCTGAGGTCGGACTTAAACTCAGGTCCTCCTGAATCCAGGGCTGATGCTCTCTTCACTGTGCCACCTAGCTGCCCCTCAAGGTAGTTTTTTTTTTCAGGGCAATTGGGGTTAAATAACTTGTCCAAGGTCACACAGCTAGGTTTTTATTTGTGTGTGTTGTGTCTGAGGTTTGATCTGAAAGCAGGTCCTTTTGACTCCAGGGCCTGTGCTCTACTCACTGCACCACCTAACCACTCTCAAGGTAGTTTTTTTTTTTCTTTTTGGAGAGGGAGAAGTAGGGCAATTGGGGTTAAGTGACTTGTTCAAGGTCATATAGCTAGTTTTTTTTGAGTTAAGTGTCTGAGGCTGGATTTGAACTCAGGTCCTCCTGACTCCAGGGCCAATGCTCTATTCACTGTGGCACCTAGCCACCCTTCAAGGTAGTTTTTAATTTTTTATTTTTTTGCTTTTTGGAGGGCAGTTGGGGTTAAGTGAATTGCCCAAAGTCACACAGCTAGTGAGTGTGTCAAGTGTCTGAGGCCACCAAGGTAATTTTTTTAAAGGAGACATAACCGAATTTGTAGTTAAAAGGAAAGGAGCCAGTATATAGGAAGAGGTTGATGAGGAGATCAAATAGAGATCAGAGGGGGTGATCTGCCAGAGATGATGGGAGAGGATGGGGTCAATAATGTATGGGGGGAGGATGACCTAGGCAAAGAAAAAGTATGCTTTTTCATCTGAGATCAGAGGGAAAGAGCAAATGGTGATGGAAAATGTCTGAAGGACATGAAATGAGTAAGAGAGGAGAAGGGAGTTAATGGCTTCCACCTTTTAAAATTGAAATATGAGGCAGGGGGTAGAGTCAAGATGGGGGAGTGAAAGAAGGCAATATAGCCAAACTCTCCTTCACAAAAGTCTCTAACAAATCTAGAAACTGCACAGAACTGAATCCTGATGGAAAAATCCAAAGAAAAGTCACAGTTTGTCCAGACCAGCTCAGCAAAGATAAACAGGCAAGAAGGTCTGTGAAAATCGAGGAAAGGTCAGGCAAGGAGCACACTATGTAGGGCACTTCAGAACTCAGGAAGAGACTGGACAGCAGAGCAAGAAGAGGCTCTAGACCCAAATTGGGGCGCTCCCATATACAGACTGAGCTACTGTGATGGGGACCTGTGAAAACTGGCAGCCATGTTGACCACAACCAAGTTTTGAGTCACAGATCCAGGGTAGAGCAAAAAAGGGTACTTGTGCAAAGGAGTGCCATTCCTTGATAGTGAGACCTTGAGTTGTACATGAAGAAAAGATATAATTTAGAAGCCAGCCATAGCAGCAGTGGTGTGACTCAAACTGGAGGCGCCAGGCAAGGTCTCATGTTCAGCTTCTAGCCCACACTGTGGAGGAATAACTAGAGTATGTATCCCAGACCAAAGAGAAATCTATAGTTATGCAGCTCTGAACCAACAGAGCTTCCCAGCTGACTGATGTAGAAGGAGTCCAGCAGCCGTCTATTCTTGCATAGATCCATACTCAAGTGAGAAACTTCTAGAGCTCAGACCGGGGTGGGAAGCGACTATTGGACTTTGCCCTAGAGTAGACCATTTTTGGGACTCATGAAAGCTTGCAGATCAGCAGCCTTTTCCTGAGACCCTTGAACAAAACAACACTCAATACTCCCAAGAAACCAGCAATAGGATCAGCCCAGGTCAAGAACTAGGCTGGGTTATATCCCTATATGAGAAACTGATAGCTGTCAATATTGAAATTTATATGATTATCATGACCTTTAAAAGGGATATACATGTGGGTATAAATGAACTAATCTGATGATAAGAAAAAACCTTATTAAGGGGTCCAAAGGGACTGTAATGGGATAAAAGGAAAGGATGAGATAGAAAAAGGTAAATTATGCCATACTAAGAGGCATAAAAACATACTACAGTAGAGGGGAAGGAAAGAGGGAAAGAAACATCATTTGAAAATTATTTTCACTGGTTCTGATTCAAAGAGGGATCAACATAATCAGTTAAGTTTAATATTCTAACATGAAAAGACAAAAAACCTCATTAAATAGAGGGAAAAGAGGGAGAGAGAGGAGTGCTGTATGAAATTTATTCTAATTGGTTTGGGGTAAAAGGGGGAATAACATACTCTGATAGCTATAAAAATCTATTGTGTTCTATAGGCAGTAGGAGGGTAAGGGAGGGGGGATCAGAAGGAGGGGGATTAGAAGGGAGGAAAATAGCAGTAAGGGGAGAGGGTGGGTGTAAAGAAGGGGGGGTCACAGGGAGGGAACACTGAGGGAGGTGGTGGTCGAAAGGAAAACTCTTAAGGATGGGAAGAGAGAAGGAAGAAACAAAAACATAATCAGGGGATGGAATAGGATAGAGGGAAAGAGACATATAATAATCATTACTGTGAATGTGAATGGGATGAACTCTCCCATAAAACAGAGGCAGATAGCAGAATGGATTAAAAACCACAATCCTACAA
Organism: Gymnobelideus leadbeateri; assembly: GCA_011680675.1. Classification (NCBI taxonomy): domain Eukaryota; kingdom Metazoa; phylum Chordata; class Mammalia; order Diprotodontia; family Petauridae; genus Gymnobelideus; species Gymnobelideus leadbeateri. Next base: position 370,055 of record WOXC01002638.1, read on the forward strand.
TATGCTGTTTACAAGAAACACATTTGAAACAAAGGGATACCCACAGGGTAAAGGTAAAAGGCTGAAGTAGAATATATTATGCTACAGCTAGAGTAAAAAAAAGCAGGGGTAGCAATCCTTATCTCAGCTAAAGCAAAAGCAAAAATAGATCTAATTAAAAGAGATAAGGAAGGAAACTATATACGGTGAAAAGGCATCATTGAGAATGAAGCAATATCATTATTTAACATATATGCACCAAGTGTATAGTGTCCAAATTCCTAGAGGAGAAGTTAAGGAAATTAGGGGAAGAAATAGATAGCAAAACTACTACTATATCTTAATCTCCCTCTCTCTGAATTTGATAAATGTGACCTCAAAATAAACAAGAAAAAAATGAAGGAGGCAGATAGAATTTTAGAGAGGCTAGATATGATAGATCTCTGGAGAAAACTGAATGGGGATAAAAAGGAATATATTTTCTTCTCAGTGATTTATGGCACATACTCAAAAACTGACCATATACCAGGGCATAAAAACCTCATAATTCAGTGCAGAAAGGCAGAAACATTAAATGCATCCTTCTCAGATCATGATGCAATGAAAATCATATTCAGTAAAAGGCCATGGAAAGATTGACTAAAACCTAATTGGAAATGAGACAATTTAATCCTAAAGAATAAGTGGATCAAACAAGAAATTATAGAAACAATCAGTAACTTCATTTAAGAGAATGACAACAATTAAACAGCATACCAAAATTTGTGGGATGCAGCAAAGGCAGTTCTTAGGGGCAGTTTTATATCCCTGAGTGCATACATGAATAAATTGGAGAAAATGGAGGTCAACGAATTGGGTATGCAATTGAAAAAGCCAGAAAAAGAACAAATTGAAAATCCCCAATTAAATACTAAATTAGAAATACTGAAAACCAAAGCAGAGATTAATATAATTGAAATTAAAGAAAACTATTGAGTTAATAATAAAACTAAGGGCGGCTAGGTGGCAGAGGGAGTAGAGTCAGAAGGACCTGAGTTTGGATCCGGCCTCAGACACTTAACACACACTGTTGGGGGCGGGGATAGGCTTTGCTTTTACTGTGCTAATTTCCATATAAGGTATAGGTTTTATTGGGCCATAGTTGGGGCGAGGGCGTGGTTTAATGTATATAAGATGCTGTACGCGGAAGCATCTCTCTCTCGGGATGTGACCAGCCGTGAATAAACAACTCCTGAAACCTCGGGTGCTCTGTCTGGGTTAATTCCTCTTCGGAGGCCGGTGACGACCGAAGACTTGCCATGGGGATAGGTGAGTAGAGAGGATGGGGATATAATAGTTACAGATCAACCCGCCGCCGGTGCTGTAGATAAGGCCCCCGGCAAGTGGTGCCTGAACAGGGATTGAGATCTGTAGGGACCGTCTGAGTCCGCTGGACGGACTCCCCCCAGACAGCCTCATCTCATAAGAAGGACGAGATGGGAGGATTGAATAGCATACCTGTATTTCGACCCGAGGAGAAGGGGGTTGTAGCCGCCCAGCTGTATAAGCTGTGCGCTAAGAGGGGGTATAAAATCCCCCTAAAAACCTGCCGAGCATTCATAGAAGGGTCGGGTGAAGAGGAGGAAAGTCACGGTGTGGGGCCACAAGAGGAGGATGAAGGGGAGGATGGGGGGGAGGATGAGGGCCCCCCTCCCGTGTACCCCTGGGAAGAGTTAAGGAGGGCTAGAGGGGAAAGCCGCGAAAAAGATGGCGGAGACACGACACTTCTGCATTCTTCATGGGACACAGACCGGAAGGATAGTGGGTGTGACGCAGCTCAGATGCCGAGCGGGCCTAGACAGGAAAAGACAGGAGGATGGGGCGGGGCCTCTTCTAGACACCCGGAGGCCTGGGGCGGAGTTTCCCCGAGTTGCCCAGAAGCTTGGCTAGCCGCCCCAACGGCCATGGCTGAGCCTCCCCCATGCAGATTGGCAGCATTCAGGGACGGGGGGGAGAGGACCCAGACCAGGGGCAACAGGTCTGGTCGCAGCCAGTGCCATCCGAGCCTTTGAGCAGGGGGAGACAGTAGACTGGGATGACTGGGGGATATATCCGCTGCTTGCTGATCCCCTCACGGGACAGCGGCAGTACGCCCCAGTGCCATTTAAGATGTTGAAGGAGCTAAAGGAGGCCATGTCCAAGTACGGCGCCAGCTCCCCTTATGTAAAAAGATTGCTGAAAAACATAATAGCCACCAATCCTTGGACTCCGTCAGACTTTGACGAAGTCTGTTCTGCTTGTTTTGACCCCGCCGGCTATATGGCTTTCAAAGCCCAGGCTCGCCGAGAGGCCTTACAGTTCGCAAGAACTAAAGGATACGGCCCAGTTGAGCAGGTGGTGGATCTCCTGTGCGGCACGGGGATAAATGCTGACCCAAGAGTGCAGGCACAGTACGGCCAGGTAGAACTGGAAGCAGTAGAGGAAGTGCACCTGAGAGCATGGGATAAGGTGGGAACTATGAAAGGAGGGAAGGCTCCGGCTAAGCTAATTGGGCTCAAACAGCGAGCCAATCAAGACCCATTAAGTTTCGTTAATGAAGTTAAGGAGACTGTGTCACGCGTTATGGGTGAAGGGCCCGGCACTGATCTACTCGTGAAACAGATTGTACCTCGCCCCGCTGCCGCTGTGGCCACTTTACCTAGTGATGCCTCCTTAGAAGACATGGTAGACAAACTAATGGATATGCCAGGAGAGGACTCCATGCAAGGCCTTGTGGCGGCCATGGAAAGCAGAGAGAATTCACTGGTGGCCTCCCTAGAGAAAATGAGCATGGGGGCCGGCAAGAGATCAGCTTGCTTCAAGTGTGGCAAACTTGGCCACTTCAAAGCACAATGCAAGGCATCTACTCAGACCCCTCGGTGCTACTGCTGCGGCAAGCAGGGACACATAGCTAAATTTTGCAGAAACAAGGGGAAGCAGGGAAACGGCCGGAGGGGGGGCCCAGCCGCGAGGCACCCCCACGGTCCATCAGCGGCAAACATACACCAGTGAGGGCCTGGGCAGTAGAAGGACAGGGACAGGTCGCCTACCAGATGGCCCCGTGGGAGACCATGGCTGTTCCATCTCTAACACAGACTTGCCCGGCCTTAATCACAGGCCCTGAGGGCTACACTGAATTTATAACCCATACTCAAATTGTGGAAGACCCTGAATCACCCATTGTTTTGACTAACCCTCACCCCTACTCCATAATGATAAATAAGAACCAAGTAATTGGGAAAGCCATCCCATTGCAAGGCTCCCCATTTATTCATTCAGGGAGAGCCCAGACCATAAACTGGGTACAACCAGTGACCCCCGACCGGCCTACTCTGATTGTGTTGGTCGAAGGGAGCTCAGTAGAGGGAATCATGGATACTGGGGCGGATTGCTCCGTGATAAATGGAGGCCAGTGGAAGCCTGAATGGCCACTGTCGGCGGGAGGGCAGCCAGTAATGGGGGTAGGAGGGAGACAGAAACCTCTCTTCCTACCAGGGCTCCCATACACCCTCTGGGGGCGTGATCTCCTCTCCCAATTGAATCTTTCTTTGGCCACTCCAGACAGTCTGCTGGGAAATTAGTGGGGGCCACTGCTGAAGGGAGCTTCTCCCCGCAGATCACTTGGATTGATAAGAAACCAATATGGGTAGAACAGTGGCCCCTGTCCCAAGAGAAGCTCACAGCGCTTAGGATGATTGTAGATACTTTATTATTAGAGGGGAAAATAGAGAAATCTCTTAGTCCCTTTAATTCCCCAGTATTTGTCATCAAAAAGAAAAATGGAAAATGGAGGATGCTAGTTGACCTCAGAGCAGTTAACGCTGCCATGTTACCAATGGGAGCCCTCCAACCTGGACTACCCACACTGGCAGCCATCCCAAGGAATTGGGAGATAATAGTGATTGATATTAAGGATTGTTTTTACAGTATCCCTCTTCACCCAAATGATAAAGAGAAGTTTGCCATTTCTGTTCCCAGCGTTAACTTCCAGGCACCTTCCGAGAGATATCAGTTTAGGGTTTTGCCCCAGGGAATGGCAAATAGCCCAACCTTGTGTCAGTTATATGTGGCAGAGTTGTTAAGGCCAGCTAGGGAAAAATATAACAGTCTTATGATTATACATTATATGGATGACATATTGATCGCTGCACCACAGCTGCAGCTGGCAGAGAGTTGTTTGGCCCTAATAACCGAGTTGTTGCAAGGTAAAGGATTGCTGCTAGCCCCTGAGAAGGTGCAAAAGTCATATCCTTATGAATATTTAGGTCAAAAGGTTCTTCCCGAACAGGTTGTTAAAGATATTCCTGGCATTGATAAGTCCCAATATAGGACATTGAATGATTTTCAAAGGTTGGTGGGAGCAATTCAGTGGATTTGCTCAGCAATCCCTATACCACAGTCACTTATGCAGCCATTATATGAGATTCTAAAAGGGGCGTCACAGTTGACCTCCCCTAGGACATGGACCCCCAAGGCAGAACACAGATTTTGCAAAAAGCCTCTGTTTTGAGTTGCCAAGCCCCAGATGAACCTAAGAGATACAGGGCGATTTTGGGGATGCCTCTTTCAAAGACATGGATGTTTAGAATGGTTATATCCAAAAATTCCAAAAAAGATTATACAAGATAAATGGGAGACCCTAGCTTGGTTTTGTTTGCAAGCCTCTGAGCGCTGTCAACGCGCATTTGGGCGCAAACCTTTTCTTAATTTAGATCTATCAGGAGAGCTCAGTCATACACTTGCAGAAAATTCCCTGCTGTGGGCCACGGTGTTGACTAGTATGAATATTGCGAAAGTCACACCTCCCCCAGTGGTCCGGATGTATAGTGAATTCATTCTCAAACGCCACATGCCTGTAGTGGTATCCGATCCAGTGGCCAGACCAAATATATTTACAGATGCCACTAAGAATGGCCGTGCTGTAGTTCACAACCCGTCACAACCAGCCACGTGGGTATTGGATACCCCATATACCTCCACCCAGAAGAATGAGTTATTTGCCATTATTAAAGCTGTAGAGTTGTTTGATACTATACCCATAAATTTAATTACAGATAGTATGTATTGTGCACTATTGCTTCCCCGCTTGGAACATGCCTGTGTGTCTCCAGGATCCACCATAGCCGATCTTTTATTACAACTTCAACATAGAATAAAGGGTAGGAGACATTCCATTTATGTCCTACATGTGCGGTCCCATATATCTATCTCGGGACCTATTTTTCAAGGCAATGATGAAGCCGATAGTGCCCTATATATAGCCCACCAAGATCCTGATCCGGCCCGGCAGGCACACGGTAAGTATCATATTTCAGCTAGATCCCTCAGACGCCTCTATGGCATTCCTAAGATAGAAGCACGCTCCATTGTACGCTCATGCACCGCTTGCGCACCCTTCCGGCCGTGCCCCCAGCCAGAGGGCATCAATCCCAGGGGCGACTTGCCTAATGCCCTCTGGCAAATGGATGTCACACATTTAGGACAGAAACATATACATGTATCAGTAGATACCTTTTCTTCCTTTACCTTTGCTACGTTGCAACCCGGCGAGACGGTAAGACATGTAATATCACATTTGTACACTCAAATGGCCACCTTAGGTGTGCCAGAAGCCCTAAAGACTGATAATGGGCTGGCATATACCTCTAGGGCCTTTACAGAATTCTGCCTAGAATTTTCTATCAATCATACTACGGGTATCCCCTATAACCCCACAGGCCAAGCCATGGTGGAGTGAGCAAATCGCAACCTGAAAACAACCCTCTATAAACAAAAAGGGGGAGTATGCAGGGGAATAACCCAAAAGGAATTGGCACAAGCCGTTTTTACCATGAACTTTCTCCAATTTAGAGATGATGGCACCTCGGCCGCACAGAGATATTTTGGAAAAACTGCGACCAAACACATAGAGTTGCCACCCCCCACAAGGGCCCTACCAGGAACTAAGATAATGTGGAGGGATGAAGAAGGAAAGTGGCATGGGCCGGTCACAGTGGTTGCAAGGAGACCAGGCCATTTATCCTTTTATCCACATGAGAATTCTAGTCTCCCCGAAAAATGGATACCTGTACATAGAGCTAGAGATCTTGAATGAACCCAACCCGATTATCGGGATGAGGAGTTCCCTCTCTTTTCCTTTGCAGGGATATGGCCCACCATCCTGGGAATCCTGATGTGTGGAATGGCGATAGAACACCCCACCCCCGGACTCGCGACTCCTCGATGGGGGCCTCTTGGGGCGGGTTGGGTGCCTCTCTGGGTCTCCTCTTATTACTTATTGGGCTTTTATTTTGGTGCATATGCCGTGCATCCACCTGGCATAAGGGCTATATGTTACTTACCCAACAAGCCATCTTTGCTATAAGAGAAGGACAAGATCCTTCAGTTTGGCTCGCCGCCATGGAAGACATGTAACACCTTGGGGTAAGACGGGGCAAGCCCCACGACGGGCAACTTCTCCCACCCAGCCACCTAAGACAGGGCCCGAAGGTGTTGGGTCCCTAGGACGGGTTAGGTTTCAGGGATTGAGGAGACGACCCAAGCCAGGGCACCCCGCTCCCGGCGAAGCCATAAGCTTAGATGATGCGTAATGTTTAGCAAGGCTGCACCGGGCGCCACAGCCCTGATAAAACAAAAAGGGGGAGATGTTGGGGGCGGGGATAGGCTTTGCGTTTACTGTGCTAATTTCCATATAAGGTATAGGTTTTATTGGGCCATAGTTGGGGCGAGGGCGTGGTTTAATGTATATAAGATGCTGTACGCGGAAGCATCTCTCTCTCGGGATGTGACCAGCCGTGAATAAACAACCCCTGAAACCTCAGGTGCTCTGTCTGGGTTAATTCCTCTTCGGAGGCCGGTGACGACCGAAGACTCACCATGGGGATAGGTGAGTAGAGAGGACGGGGATATAATAGTTACAGATCAACCCGCCGCCGGTGCCGTAGATAAGGCCCCCGGCAACACACAACTAGCCATGTGACCTTGGGCAAGTTACTTAACCCCAATTGCCCTCCAAAAATCAAAAACAAACAAACAAATAAATAAATGAAACTAAGAGCTGGTTTTATGAAAACAAAACAAAACAAAACAATAAAATTGATAGATCCTTAGTCAATATGATAAAAAAAGAAAGAAGAAAACCAAATTATGAATATCAAAAATGAAAAGGGGGAATCTACTTCCAATGAAGAAGAAATTAAAACAATAATTAGGAATTATTTTGCCCAATCGTATGCACATAAATTTCACAATCTTAGTGAAATGGATGAATATTTACAAAAATATAAGTTGCCCAGATTAACTAAAGAGGAAGTAAATTACTTAAATAACCCTATCTCAGAATAAGAAATCAAACAAGTCATCAGTGAACTCCCTAGGAAAAAAATCTCCAGGGCCAAATGGATTTACTAGTGAATTCTATCAAACATTTAAAGAACAACTGATTCCAATACTCTACAAACTAGGGAAAATTAGTGAAGGAGTCTTACCAAATTCTTTTTATGACACAAATATGGTACTGATACCTAGATCAGAAAGAGATAAAACTAAGAAAGGAAATTGTAGACCAATTTCCCTCATGAACATAGATGCAAAAATTTTAAATAAAATATTAGCAAAAAGACGACAGCGACTTATCACAAGAATAATACACTTTGATCATGTAGGATTTATTCCAGGAATGCAAGGATGGTTTAATATTAGGAAAATCATCAGTATAATTGATCATAGCAACAATAAAACTAGAAAAAAAACACATGATTATCTCAATAGATGAAGAAAAGGCTTTTGACAAAATACAACATCCATTCCTATTAAAAACACTAGAAAGTATAGGAATAAATGGAGCCTTCCTTAAAATAATATTAGCATCTATTTAAAGCCATAAGTAAGTATTATATGTAATGAGGATAAACTAGAAGCATTTCTAATAAGATCAGGGGTGAAACAAAGGTGTCCACTATAAGCCCTCTTATTCAGTCTGGTACTAGAAATGTTAGCAGTAGCAATTAGAGAAGAAAAAGAAATCAAAGGAATCAAATTAGGCAAAGAAGAGACCAAGCTATCACTCTTTGCAGATGATATGATGATATACTTAGAGAATCATAGAGAATTGAGTAAAAAAACTACTTGATACAATAAATAAATTTGGCAAAGTTGTAGGATATAAAAGAGACCCACAAAAATCCTTGGCATTTCTGTATATTTCTAATGAAATTCAACAGCAAGAGATAGAAAGAGAAATCCCACTTAAAGTTACTGTAGACATTATAAAATATTTGGGATTTTATTTGCCAACACAAATCCAGGACCTATATGAACACAACTGCAAAACACTTTTCACACAAATAAAGTCAAATCTAGCTCATTGGAAAAACATCAATTGCTCATGGCTGGATGGAGCTTATATAATAAAAATGACAATTTTACCTAAATTAAATTATATATTTAGTGCCATACTAATCAGTTTACCAAAAAAAACTACTTTATAGAGCTAGAAAAAATAGTAACAAAATTCATTTAGAAGAACAAAAGGTTCAGAGTATCAAGGGAATTAATGAAAAGAAATGCTAGGGAAGGTGGATTAGCTAAACCAGATTTTAATCTGTATTACAAAGCAGCAGTCCTCAAAACTATTTGGTACTGGCTGAAGAATAGAGTAGTGGATCAATGGAATAGATTGGGTACATGAGAATCAGAAGTCAATGATTACAGTAATAGACTATTTGATAAATCCAAAGACCCCAGTTTTGGGATAAGAACTCACTATTTTACAAAAACTGATGGGAAAACAGGAATATAGTATGGAAGAAACTGGGCATAGACCATTATCTAACACTATATCCCAAAATCAAGTCTAAATGGGTCCATGATCTAGGTATAAATGTTGATATTGTAAGCAATCTGGCAAAGCAAGGAATAGTTTACCTGTCAGATTTGTGGAGAGGGGAAGACTTTATGACCAAACAAGAATTAAAGAGCATTATAAAATGCAAAATGGATAATTTTTATTACATTAAATTAAAAACCTTCTGTACAAACAAAGCCAATGTAAGAAAGATAAGAAGGAAAGTGGAAAATTGGGAAATAATCTTTACAACCTATGTCTCTGATAAAGGACTTATTTCTAAAATATACAGAGAATTGAGTCAAATCTATAAGAATACAAGTCATTCCTCAATTGATAAATAGTCAAAGGATATGAACAGGCAGTTTTCAGAGAAGAAATTAAAGATATCTATAAGCATATGAAAAAAATGCTCTAAATCACTATTGATTAGAGAATTGCAAATCAAAACAACTCTGAGGTACCACATTTCACCAGTCAGATAGGCTTAGATGACAAAACAGGAAAATGACAAATGCTGGAGAGGATGTGAACAAATTGGAACACTAATGCATTGCTGGTGGAGTTGTGAATTGATCCAACCATTCTGGAGAGCAATCTGGAATTATGCCCAAAGGGCTATAAATAATTTCATACCTTTTGACCCAGCAATACCACTTCCTGGGTTGTATCCCAAAGAGATCATAGAAGTGGGAGGAAGACCTATATGTACAAAGATATTTATAGCAGCTCTTTGTGTGGTGGCAAAGAATTGTAAATTAAGGGAGTGCCCATCAATTGGGGAATGGTTAAACAGGTTGTGGTATATGCACGTAATGGAATGCTATTGTGCTATAAGAAATAAGGAGCAGATGGACTTCATATTTACCTGGAAGGGCTTATATAAACTGATGCTGAGTGAGAAAAGTAGAACCAGGAAAATTTTTCACACAATTACAGACACAACATATGTGTGATGATCAGCTTTGATAGACTGGACTCTTCTCAGCAATGCAGGGTTATAAGTCAACCCTAAAAGACTCATGATGGAGAGAAATGTTTACATACAGAGAAAGAACTGAGTTTGAATCCAGATTGAAGCAAACTACCTGCTCTTTTTCTTTTTCTTTCTTGGTTTTGTTTCCTTTTTACCATTGTTCATTCCATCTGATACAATTCTTCTTTATAACGTGACTGATGTCTAATGTGAAACTATTTGCAGATCCTATACTCGATTGTATGCCCTCTTGGGGGGTGGAGGGAGGGAGAGACAATTTGAAACTCAAGGAATTGTGAAACTGAATCTTGTAAACTAAAAGAAAACAAACAAATTAATAAAGACCAAAAAAAAAAAGAACTAGGCTGGGAAAATGGGCAAACTGAAAAGAATTCTGTCATAATGAGCTGTTATAGTGGCAAGGACACTCAAGACATAAATTAATAAGAAGAGAATACTTCATATACATATATGATTTATTATTATATATTATATTATGTATTATAAATATAATTATTATTATGTATACATATATATATATATGCCAAACATCAAAGATAAACACAGCTTGGGCACAAACCCAACTAGAATTCTTAGAGAGATTAAAAAGGAGTTAAAATATTTGTATAAAGAGATTGAGAATGCTTGAGGAATAAAAATGAAATAGAAATTGAGCAACAGAAGAAAGAACTGAAAGGGAATTAACAGCTTGAAACAAGAAACACAAAACCTTGCCCACACAATAAGCTCCCTAAAAATTGAAATGGACCAAATAGATGCCAATATACCCACAAGGAAACAATAAATATCCAAACAAAGTCAAGTGGTGGCTAGGTGGCACAGTGAATAGAGCACTGGCCCTGGAGTCAGGAGGACCTGAGTTCAAAAACATGAGAGTGAAGGAACATTAAAAGGTAAATATCAATGAACAATGATAAAGATGAAGTACTTATATTTTAATATGGGGAAATGATATACACATTCCCACTGATTCCCATCATCAAGGTTCGTAGAGCGAGTTCAATTAGTCAAGGTTTGGGAATGATTCTGTTATGTCTTGATGGTATCAAGAAAGAATGGAAACATTGGGGTGGAGGAGGCATGGAGGAAGGAGAGGAAAGGAAGGCTAGGGAAAATTATCTCATATAATCAGGGTTCATAAGCAGACAAATACAAATAAAGAAGACAGGATGGGGGTGAAAATAATTGACATTTGAACCTCAGCCTCATCTGAACTGGCCAAAAAAAGGGAGAATATACTTAAACACACACACACACACACACACACACACACTCACACACACTAAGTACAGAACACACTAAACAGAGAGATAAGGTGGAAAGGGTAAAAGGGGGGAGAGGGAATTATAGGAAAGACATATTAGGGGAGAAATTAGTTTTAAATAAAACAAATTCTAACAATGTACAAATAATATTTATAGCTCTTTCCAAAGTGACAAAGGATGAGAATCAGAGAGTGTCACTAGGTATTGAGGAATGGTGAACAAGTTATAGTTTATGTGTTATAGAATACTATTGTGAAGAACTCATATCAGTGTAATCACCAACCAGGATTCCAGAAGATTAATGAAGAAATATGTTACCCACCTCCTTATAGAAGGTGAAAGACCCAGAATGCAGAATGTCATATTTTTTAGGACATGGTCAATATGGACATGGAGATTTGTTATGATTAACTATATATGCTTGTAATGGACAAGAAGGTCGATTTGGATTTTGATCGATTAAAACTAAATTTGTGTGTGTATATGTGTGTGTGTGTATTATATATAACATTTATATAAACAATATATATGCATGTGTATACACATGCATAAATATACACACAGAGAAATATACATTTGTATCTCAGGTATTCTGATCAACAAAATGACCCACCACAATTCCTGAAGACTCACGATGCAGCATGTTGCCTGCTTCTGACAAACAGGTAGGGGAATCAGAGCATAAATTGAAACACACACACAGACATGCATGACACATCCAGGGAGAAATTTTATTTTGCTTGATCATGTGTGTTTATAACAGGGGTTTTGTTTTTCTTACTTTCTCAATGGGAGACAGGAGAGAGAGAGAGAGAGAGAGAGAGAGAGAGAGAGAGAGAGAGAGAGAGAGAGAGAGAGAGAGAGGGAGGGAGGGAGAAACTAATATTTGCTTGAAAATAAATTACTAAAAAAAGGATCAGACAAGGTTTTCAGCTGAGAATATCAGGGAAGAGATGCTGTGGGAGGTCAGAGGAGAGGCAAGAAGGTTTGGAATAGTTGCCATGGAAAGCAGGATAGTGATTAATTAGGACAGTTAAATTTTACCTAGTTGCATTGAGGGTGCAGCTGAGATTAAATAACATAAATTCATAATGAACCCAGTGAGTGGAATTTCATTATTTCATCCACCTCTATTCAGTAAAATATGAATAGGAAGGAGGCATATGATGAGGGTATTTCAGGGTAGAACTTGACAATATATGATCAGTTTGATAGGACAAGGTGACAAGTGAATTGAAAGTGAAAGATAGTGTAGAGTTAAGTTGATTCACTAAAGGATTCGGTTAGGGTAGAGAAAAGTGTGTAGCCAGTACAGTGGTGCTAGCTTGGAAAAGAACAGAGAGTTGAAGGAAATGAAGGTCATGGTGAGGATGAAGAATGGGATTAGGAAATTTAAGGCACTGTGACAGATGCAAGGCTAAAATATATTCAGATATAGGAATTACAAAGTTTGTGAACATGTACATGAAACACTTGTGGATGAAGGAAAAATCAAATGTATGACCATCTTTCTGTATAGCTGAGGTGGAGTATTAGAGGTCATTAAAATAAATAGATTAAGGAACTGGGAAGTTAGGGAATTTGAGGGAATATCAATATATAAGACCATTACTATGAGAGCAGGAGATGGGGAGGGAAGAGACTATGAATCAAGCACTAAACACATTGAGGAAAAAATCAAAGTATTGATAGATAATAGCCACTAGGGTCTGAATTGTTTGGAGAGATTACTTAGTGAAGGGGAATAAGGGGAATCTGGAATTGGCAACTGGTAACAAGAAGTATTATGACTCCCCCACCACAACCTGTGATTCAGGAAGTATGAAAGGAAGTAGAGCTAGTTCTGGAACAGGAGTCATCAAGAGGGATCCAGATCTCAGCATGAAACCAGCTGTTATCATCTTTATCACAATAGCCTTCTCTAAGGGCTCTATTCCTCAAGCCTCTCTTTCCTTCATTCCATTCTCCACTTGGCTGCCAAAGTGACCTTCCTAAATTCCAGGTCTGCCCATGTCAACCCTCCCTTTCTATAAATAGTATTGGGCTCTCTATAACTTCAAGGATCAAATATAAAATCCTTGCCCATTACAAACTAACATATTCCTACCTTTCCAATCTTCTTACATTTAATTCTTTCCCAGGTACCCTCTGATTCAGCAAATACCTCCTTGTTTTTCCTTGAAAAAGACACTCTATCTCAACTCTAGGCTTTTCACTGCCTATCCTCCGTGCCTGGAGTCTCCTTCCTCTTCTCTGCCTGTTCTGTGAACCTGAGTGACTAGGAGAATGGTGATTCTTTGGGTAAGTTGCATATAGAAAGTTTGATGAGAAAGACAATGAGTTCAATTTTAGTTATATCCAATCTAAGATGCGAATGAGATGTCCAGTTTCAGATATCTAACGGGTAGTTGGAGAAGTGAGACAGGGAGTCAGGAGAGATGTTAGTAATGGATGAATAGATATGAGAATCATATGCACAGAGACCTGAATTGAATCCTTGGGTCCTGATGAGATAAAGGGTGTGTGTGTGTGTGTGTGTGTGTGTGTGTGTGTGTGTGTGTGTGTGTGTAGAGATGGGTATGAGTGAAACAGCAACCAGTGCTGGAAAGGGTAACTAGAGATGCAATGTCATTAGAAGGAGGCCAGGTCTCCTTGAGAGCCCAAATATGGAAGAAGTGAGCCAGGAAAATGTTTAAGATGAAAGTAAGTTTGTTAACTATGGAGCAGGTATTTCAGAGGACATGATGGACAGAATGTACACATCATTGGAGTAAAACATGGCAGGGAGTAGGATTAAGGGTGATGGGAGAAAGAGCAAACAATGGAGAATGAAGAACAAATTTCATACAATAATAGCTCAGGGTTCAGAATCATTGGGATGGGGAGAGTATTGATAAGCTATTAGTATGCAAATCATTAAGGAACGAGTGTATGGGAAAGTATATTAGTCACTTCATAAATTTCTGTTGAATTAGAAAATTAGACTAGAGCCAGAGTGAAAAATTGTAAATACTAGATTAAGGAGTTTGTATTTATGGGAAGCCACTCCAGGTTTTTGATTAGTGACTTTGTAATCACAGGAGGTCCTCTATTACAATCCCTTCACTTTATAGAAAAGAAAAATATGGCCCGGGGATGTTAAATGACTCTCTGAAAGTCATAGATAACTGGAAGGGGCAAGACTTGAAGTTCAGAGTCATTGTTCTTTCCCTGTTTAGTCCAAAAAAAAAGGACTAAATAACTTTTCCAAGGTCATAGAAATGGTGAATAGGAAAGCTGCAGCTCCAACCCAGTTCTTTTGCACTCAATGCACAAATACACTCATACGCATTTCTATATCTACAGCATCACGCCTCCTCCATTCAAAATAAGACTCCGAGAATTAAGAGGACAGTGATATCTTAGTGAGTCATTCTTCTCTGAGTCTTTATTTTCTCTTCTGTAAAATGGGAATAATAAAACTTGCCTTCTCTTCTGTGAAGATCAAAGGAAATGATGAATGTCATGTGCCTTGCCAACCTTAAAGTTCTGTAGAATTGGCAACTCTTATTGCTATTAAATAAAAGCCAGCTAAGCAGATGGTTGAATATTTTAATAGTAAAATTTAATGGAAAATTCGCCTCCCTAAAGCCTGATTATGTTGAGAGTTGACCTGTAGTTCTGCTGAGTTGGTCTAGCAGGCCTGATTTTCCACCCCTTTCCTTCCCCATAACTTAATTCTATCCCTCACTGCTAGATTTTTTTCCTGCCACTGGATTCCAATGACTCTGGAGAAGAGAGCGAGGCTGATGACTTTGCACAACTTTGCCCCACTTAAATCCAATTGATGTGCAAGTCAAGACATTCTACTCCTGATATCAGTGGTCCTCTCCAAGAACAAAGGAGGAACAACAAACAATCCATTCCAGGGTGAGCCACAGCTTTCATTCTTTGGTGATAAGCTCATCCCATGCATGTTGATCATCTCTTGAGACTTGAATGCTACTCCTTGACTTTGCTTAAGTATGTGCCTTGGAACCCTTTAGAAAGATCAGGTGAATAGTTTCTCTACTTTCACTGGTATCTTTGGGTGGATTACATTATCCAGTAAACTAAATGCAGTAGGAATTTCTTTTTCCCAGTACTTATTCAGCTACTTTTCCCTGTATTTTTCTCTCAAAGACATCAATATGCGCCTTTTCAAGAGCCCTTGGATGGATCCTACTTCATTTGCTAAAGAGAGAGAAGAAGGGGCAGTGAAGACCACCCTTCAATAGCTGACACCTTTCCAGTCTCTGGAGGAGCACAGGCTCAGGCTAGGTAGGCATCTCCTAATGAAATATTGTCCTTCAGTGTTGATAGATCTACCTGTGAAGTAAGAAGCAGGAAACAGGCTACAGGATAATCTGGGATGTAGTTATAGCCAACTGAATGCAGCATTTAATAGATAATGGTTTTAGAAGGGTTTCTAACACAGTGTGTGTGTGTGTGTGTGTGTGTGTGTGTGTGTGTGTGTGTGTGTGAGAGAGAGAGAGAGAGAGAGAGAGAGAGAGAGAGAGAGAGAGAGAGAAAGAGAGAGAGAGATGGACCCTTTTAGAAAGTCTGTTGAAACCTATTCATCCTTTTGTAAAATAATGTTTTTAAATGCATAAAATAAATACAAGGTGTCCCAAAAGTCTTCAAATAGTTTTCTGTTGTTAAAAGCTTATAACTGCACCAAAACTTTGGCAATATCCTCTACATAGGATTATAAAATGAACCAAGATATTGAAATGAAGATATATCTTTTCCCCCTTATCCAAGTTCAAGGTCTTCCCTCTATCTCACCCTCATCTTTTAAATCTAGAGCTCTAGTTTAGAACTCCTGCTTCAAAGCTAGACCCATAGCATATGTGTCACAGTGGGCAGCTTGATTGGAGTCCCCAGGATACTTTTCCCATTGGGCATGGTTCCTGCTAGCATGCATCTTCAACCACAACAATCTATCACATGTGAGCTTTGCTCTTTGTAAAGGAGTGAATGGGAATGTCTTCAGAGGACAATCTATCATTGTGATGCAATTGCAGTTCTCCATATATCATCTTCATCTTTGAAAAGGCCAAATGTGATTATCTATATAGAATTACAGTTAATTCAGAATGGTGGAGTTCATGCTTGAGTGACACTTCAGTCTGCCAGAATTTCCCTTGTACAATATATTTCTTGGTGGAAAACTGAAGGATAGGAACTGCATTTTTGATTTCATTAGTATAGGGAACTCCTGGTGAGGCAACGCTTTACCAATGTAGGTCAGTATTTTCTCCGCAATTTCTAGTGTTAGAAGGTTATCTAGGTTCCTAAGAAGTTGTGTCTTGCCTGGGGTAACAATGACTTGGAAAACTGGTTGAGGAGAGATAATTTAACAATCATCAGATGATAAAAACATTTGGCCATTAAAAAAAAGAAAGAAAACTTGGATTCCCACTTTCACACCACCATAAATGAAAGCTATTCAGCTCTATTAAGACCAGAGAACAAATGAAATTAAACAAGAAACCCATAATGGAAAATTCCAATAATGTGGGGACTAAAATACCCTAGTACCTATAATGTTTCTCTCTCTTTACTTTAGACTTTTAGTTTTCAAGACTCAGGTCATGACTTAGCTTATGCAGGAGTCCTTTCTCTAGATTCCTTTCCATCTACTCATCTCTCTCTCTCTCTTTCTCCCCCCTCTCTCTTATTAATTTTTTTATTTTTGTTTGTAGCATTAGAATGTCTCTTTGGAGCAAAGATTGTGTTTTTTTTCCTTTCTTTATGTTCCCAGTGTTTAGCACAGTTCCTGGAATATAATGCCTGGAGACTGACTGATTGAAGGTAGTAGTATTGCAAGGATATCATTTTGCATTATTAGATCAATATTGGGCTGTTGTGAAGATAAAATGAGATGATTGTAAAGTATTTAGCACAATGACTGAATCATAGTGTTATAGAAAGATTAGTCATTATTATCATTGTTATTAATATTAGTGTTGCAAAATTAATGCATGAGACTTATTTATATAAAAACCAGGACCAGACTTTGGCCTAGATAGAATCATATGTGTTTTTGAGAACTTGTTGCCCTTTAGAACAATCTCTACATGTGATAGCAAAGGCCTAGAATTTTATAGGTAGAGGTCCTTTCCTTTAGTGTAAGGCTTTATGAACCTATTAAAGTATAAATCCCTCCAGGAGTAGTAATGCTTTCAGCTGATAGCAGCCACTTACATTATGTAAAGAATGAATTTTGAAGTCCTTCTCTGAGAGCAGGTGTTGATAGGAGAAATACAGGAGAGGGCAAACAGGCATCTGAAGAAACAACTAATACAGGTTGAAAGAGGAGAAGGTACAGTGAGATTGGCAGGTGTGTTCCAGACAAAATGGGCTTATTGCTAGCTGTTCTTTACTGACTTTTAGACATGTCACTAATAAAGGGTATGGCAGAATCAGAAAACTTACTGATTTGCATGACCTTATAATCACATATTTACTATCTGCATGACCTCCTCACTTCATGGCTTTCCTAATGACCATTTAGGAACAAAATTAGACAAACTCCTTTACGTGGATGTGTTGGAATAACGCTCAGGATCAACCTGCTGTTCTTCGTGGCTAAAAATATATTTATCTTCTCTCTGTTGAGAACATAAAAGTTAAAATCTCTTGTTTAATAGTACAACCAAGATGCAAATCTAGGTTCTTAGACACTTTCCTCTTCATAGGGCTACCTTTATAGCAGATCAGGCCATTTAAAAAGGAAGTAAATTAGCATGGTGGAGCCTATGGACCACTTCTCAAAATCATGCATAAAATAAAATATATAGAATTATAAAAGAAATCAAATGTACTGAAATAAAGTTCTCAAAATATATATTTTTTAAAAATAGTGTTCATAGACTCCAGCTTATAGACTCTTTTCTTAAGCAATTCACATCATTTTATCATCTATAAAATCTCAGGTGACATTGGATATGTAATTTCCTTTTTCCAAGTCTCCATTCCTCATTTGTAAAATAGAGACAACAATTTTAATCATTCAAACATATAAGATTTTATGCTTTAAAATTCTAGAGGAGAAATTGACTCAAGAGAGATGGGAAGTTTCTGAGGATGAATGCTGAGGCCTGAAAATAGAAATAATTGAAATGAGGAAGAAAAAATAGTACAATTCAAGGAGACTCATATAGAGAAAGAGGGAGAATGAATGAATGAATAAAAAAAAACACTTGTTAAGCATTTACTATGTGCAAAACACTAGGAATATAAATAAAAAAAGTGATTCAGTCCCTGCTCTCAAGTCCCTGTTCACTTTCTAAAGAGGGAGAAACTACATATAGATGTTTTTAGTTTCAGAAGTTTACAATTGTAAGGCAGATGGAACGGCCACGTGGTCCTTGGAAGTCTTACCAGCAGTGATATTGATAATAAAGCATTTTTCTTTAGTGTAATTTCCATTGATAAAACAACATCTATTGAGACAGTTGATCATTCCAAAGGACTTGTAGAAAAGAACTTTCTTTTCCAGGTCTTCAGTAGCTACTCAGACTTCTGAGTAGCCTAGGGATTTGGCATCATATCTCCCCAGATAATGGTTATAGCGGGCAGTCTGAAAGCAGAAATGATGGTCTCCAATGGGAGCCCTTGCCTTTTGTAGGGCCCTTGGGCTTACTTGCTGATTAGTGGCAGTTGGTATTGATGGTAGCAGATATTGGTCCCCTTCCCATAAGATGTTTCACCTGGATAGTGGTTTCTGAAAACAAGATTAAGTTAGTGCTTGCAGTGGGGCATGGCTATTCTCAGCCTGGGTGTGAGTTCTTGGGTTGTCTTCTCTGGGATCTGAGGGGAGATGATGGTCGAGGTGGTAGCAGCAATTTGTCCTTCCTAGTACATGCTGCCTCATCACTTTTTTTCCAGACACCTTACTTACTTCCTTTGGCTATGTTTACTTACATGTCCTGCCAGTTAAAAATGATGTTGGATCACCAAACAATTTAGAATTTAAATAAAAATTGTGAAAGACAGAACGAAATAATGAATGCAAAATGTAGCACAGTGCCGTAAGAATAATTTCAGGAAAAGCTTAGAAGGAACCCAAACTGAAAACAAATAATAAGGAAAACAAAAAAAAAAAGTTTTCTCATTCATTTATTTGTTTGTTTATTTTGCTTTGTTGGTCATAAAACTAAAGTAGACAATGAAGAGAAGAGAGAACTATTTAATTCTTTATCTCCTCTTTTAAGGAAAATATGTGTTTGTGTGTGTGTGTGTGTGTGTGTGTGTGTGTGTGTGTGTGTGTGTGTGAAGGGAGAGTTTGGTCTATATAACTTCCAAGGTTTATAAGAATTTCTGATTAAATGAAACAAAATATCTAAAATAAAACAAGAACTCTGAAGGAAAAAAAAATGGAAAGAGAATCAATAGTTTAGAACAAATCATGGAAATTCTTATCGAATTCTCCCTCATAATTAGACTGGATCAAACAGAACTAAATAACTCCATGAGGCATTAAGAAATATTAGAATAAAAGCATAAGATTTAAAAGAACAGAATAAAATGTACGATATTTACTATTTTAAAAACTGACTTGGAAAACAGGGAGAGGAGATAATAAAATAGAAAATGAAAAAGAATCTACCAGTTATCTTCTGCAAAAAAACTTCAAATTGAAAAATTATAGACGTGGGAGAGTTGAAGTACCAAGGAACCATAGTAAGTGTTGCCCAAGACTTCACAAGTAGTAATCTAAAAAAAGAATTCTTAGACTATACTATTTTAAAAGGAAAAACATAAAGACACAATTTAAATAACTTTCTATGAAAGACTAAAATAAGGGGCGGCTAGGTGGCGCAGTGAGTAGAGTGGTGGCCCTGGAGTCAGAAGGACCTGAGTTTGGACACTTGCCACACACAAACAAAAACCTAGCTGTGTAACCTTGGGCAAGTTACTTAACCCCGGTTGCCCACCAAAAAGCAAAATCAATCAATCAATCAATCAATCAATCAATCAATAAATGAATAAATAAATAAATGAATGAATGAATGAATGACAGCAAAATACTACCACAATGGACCCTTAATGGAATATATAGAGCTTTCAAGTATTCCTGATTAAAAATCAAAGCTGAATTACAAAATGTAAAATGGATAATTTTGATTACATTAAATTGAAAAGTTTCTGTACAAACAAAGCCAATGTAACCAAGATCAAGAGGGAGGTGGGAAATTGGGAAAGAATTTTTACAACCTATGTCTCTGATAAAGGAATCATTTCTAAAATATACAGAGAACTGAGTCAAATCTATAAGAATACAAGTCATCCCCCAATTGATAAATGGTCAAAGGATATGAACAGGCAGTTTTCAGAGAAAGAAATTAAAGATATCTATAAGCATATGAAGAAATGCTCTAAATCACTATTGATTAGAGAAATGCAAATCAAAACAACTCTGAGATACCACATCTCTCCAGTCAGATTGGCTAAGATGACAAAACAAGAAAATGACAAATGCTGGAGAAGATGTGGACAAATTGGAACACTAATACATTGCTGGTGGAGTTGTGAACTTATCCAACCATTCTGTAGAGCAATCAGGAATTATGCCCAAAGGACTATAAATAATTTCATACCCTTTGACCCAGCAATACCACTTCTAGTGTTATATCCCAAAGAGATCATAGAAGTGGGAGGAAGACCCATATGTACAAAAATATTTATGGCAGCTCTTTTCGTGGTTGCAAAGAATTAGAAACTAAAGGGGTGCCCATCAATTGGGGAATGGCTAAACAAGTTGTGGTATATGCATGTAATGGAATACTATTGTGATATAAGAAACAAGGAGGAGACGGATTTCATATTTTCCTGGAGAGTCTTATATAAACTGATGCTGAGTGAGAAGAGTAGAACCAGGAGAAATTTGTATACAATCACAGACACAACATATGTGTGATGACCAACTATGACAGACTGGACTCTTCTCAGCAATTCAGTGATATAAGTCAATCCCAAAAGACTCATGAAGGAGAGAGATGCCTACATCCAGAGAAATAACTAAAAAGAACTGAGTTGAATCCTGATGGAAGCAAACTACTTGATCTTTTTCTTTTCATTGTTTGGTTTTATTTCCTCTTTACCATTTTTCATTCCATCTAGTACAATATGCCTTTGTAACCTGACTAATGTCTAATGTGAAAGTATTTGCAGATCCTATACTGGACTATATGCTGTCGTGGGGAGTGGGGGGAGGGAGGGAAGAGAAATTTGAAACTCAAGGAACTATGGAATCTTGTAAACTAAAAATAAACAAATAAATTAAAAAAATCAAAGCTGAAGTTTGAAATGCAAACAAAGGAATCAAGAAAAACCTGGAAAATAAAACTAATTTTAACAATTAGAAGGGGCTAAATGATGATGAAATGCTTTGGTTTTAATAGGAGGACATGAGACAAGTGTTTTTCTCACTCCCAATGTTTTCAAGTGCCATGGAGGAAGTTAAATGAGACAAACATAGGGCTTGAAGAT
Organism: Gymnobelideus leadbeateri; assembly: GCA_011680675.1. Taxonomy (NCBI): domain Eukaryota; kingdom Metazoa; phylum Chordata; class Mammalia; order Diprotodontia; family Petauridae; genus Gymnobelideus; species Gymnobelideus leadbeateri. The sequence goes on from WOXC01002638.1 coordinate 391,677, forward strand.
GTTTTTCTCTTTTGATGGTGTTCAGAGGAAAGAAATTGTAGGTATGAGTTAGGGAAGAAATGAGGAAGAAGGGGGAAGCTTATTATTTTTGGAATTTGTTTGCATGAAAAAATATTCAGGCATGTAGGAAAAGGTGAGAGAAGTGTGCATCATATGACCTTTGTCTTGACTGGACAAAGAATGTTTCACATACATATACACATTAAGAGTTTGGTGTAGTAATATTTGTTAAACTTAGCAGAGAAATAGGTAGGGACAAAGAGAGGGTAGAGTAGGAATTAAGGAGTTAGAGTTGGGGAGGGAAAGGTGGATACTAAAGAAGGAATTAAAAGGAAAGAAAAGAAATAAATGAGTTTTTGCTAGGGGAGGAGAAGAGGGCCAGTGGATTACTTAAATGATGTTACTAGCATTTATTAGCTTCCTTCTTCACCCCACTTTTTTTTTTAGCAGCTGTATATGGCATCTTTACAAAATTCATCATGTGTTCTGCATTAAAACTTTATAAACAGAAGCAGAAAAGCAGAAATATTAAACACATACTTTACTAACCACAATGAAATAAAAATTATAATCAATAAAGGGCACTAGAAGAAAGGATTTAAAGATAAATGGAGATCAAATAACAATACTAAAGAATTGATGGGTAAAAGAAAAGTGATAAAAAGTAATAGATAATTTCATTATAAAATTATATTCATAATGCGAAACTGTAATAATGAACCATTATAACAACATGCTGAAAGTTTTTCAGATATAGCTAAAGAAATCTATAAGAATATATTTCTATCTTCAACCACTTTGGCTACATATTTCTTTATGTTTCTGAACAAATTGACAATTTCAACAGATGAAAAATGAGAATTCATAGCAAATGAAGAGGAAATAAAAGAAATCATTAAAATGAGTACACACAATTAAATGCAAACAAAATTGATAAATGAAATGGGTTTGCCAAAACATAAAATACTTGGCCTAGCCAGAAGAAGAAATAGATATTTTAAATAAGCTAATCTCAGAAAAATAATTTGAAGAAGTCATAAAAAATCTCCAAAAAAATATTTCCCAGGACCTAAGAGATTTACATGTTGACTCTATCAAACATTCAAAAAACCGATCATTTCTGATACTATTTAGAAAAATAAGAAAAGAAGGGTTCATATGAAACTTATTTTATGAAGCAAATCTAACCTTGATAACTAAATCACAGACAAAATAGAAATCTATGAACCACTATATCTAATTTTTTTTTGAAAAATTATTGAATAAAGTATCAGTAAGAAGGCTATAGTAACATATTTAAAAAGGTATAATGTTGATTCAATCTTAGGAAAATCAGAAACAGTAAAAATCTATATTAATAACAAATCAATAGGGTAGGCTAGGTCAAGAGGACCTGAGTTCAAATTCAACCTCATACACTTAATACAAAACTAGCCATGTAACCTTGGGCAAGTCACTTAACTCAAATTGCCCTGCCTTTCCCCTCCAAAAAGCAAAAAAAAAAAAAACCCAAAACCAAAACAAAGCAAAATGATAAAAATCACGATTAAGTTAACAGATTCATAACAACAACAACAACAAAACAACTTTTGACAAAATACAACACCTCTTTTTGTTAAAAATAGTATAAAGTGCAGGAACATGGCAAATAGGATATAGAGAAAACCAAGAGCCAGCAGTATCTGTAATGGAGAAACACTGGAGAGCTTATTCTATTAAGGTCAGGAGTAAAGCATGGGTGTCACTGCATAAAATAAAATACTATAGTGTCTGTCACATAGTAGGTGGTATATAAATGCTTTTCCTTTCCCCTCCCATCTTCCATCATCACCACCATTATTTGATGTAGTTCTAAAAGTGCTAGCTGCAGCAATAAAACAAAAAAAAATAAATTGAAAGTCTAAGTATAGGCAAAGAGCTGATAAAATTATCACTTTCTGCAGAAGGTATTACGGTTTACTTAGAGAAACACAGAGGGAATTAAACCAAATTGAAAAAATTAACACCTTTAAAAACATAACAGTATTTAAAGTAAATCCATTTAAGTCATCTGCTTTTCTTTATATCACCGATAAAATCAGGAAGAAAAATATTGAAAGAGAAATTCCAGTCAAAATAATTATAAAATTTATACAATTTATGGAAATCTACCTACCAAAACACACATAGAAATTATATGGATTATTTACAAAGCACTTTTTTTTACAGAAATAAAGATAGACAAATAGTTATTAATTTATCATAATTGGGGTCAATATAATGTCAGTATTATTTAAATTGACCTTATTCTGCTTGACCTCAGAAGGCAGAACTAAGAGCATTAATGGGGTGGGGAACCTGTGGCCTCGAGGCTACATATGGCCCTCTAGGTCCTCAAGTGGGGCCCTTTGACTGAATACAAACTTCACAGAACAAATCTTCAATTCAGTTAAAGGGCCGCAGTTGAGGACCTAGAGGGCCACATGTGACCTTGAAGCCACAGGTTCCCCAACACTGGAAGAAACATGTTTAAGCTTGCTATAGCAAAATATTTGGATTGTGAATTCTCTTATACCTCAGGAGATTGTATTCCCCCTAACTTGAAGATCTTCAAGCAGAAGTTGAATAACAATATGTTGGGAGTATTTGTTATAGTCAAGTAACTTTCCAAAGCTGAAAGAAATCCTAAAGCGTTTCAGAAGACCAGTAGAAGGGATTCCATCTCAACTATGGGCTGGCCTAGATGACCTCTGACACCCTTTCTAACTCAGTAATTCCATAGGACTTATACTATCTTCCAGATTTGATATGACAATCAAGTGATATACCATAAATACTTTGTAACATTTAAGGTTCTACGTAAATATCTGATAATATTTGATTATATCACTTTTATTAGTAGACTTTTAACTATGAATATTCTATAGAGACATCAGAAGATAACTCACCTGACTTTTTTGTGGGTGATGTCAAAATGTGATCTGGGAAGACAGAGGGGAGAGAGAGAGAGAGAGAGAGAGAGAGAGAGAGAGAGAGAGAGAGAGAGAGAGAGAGAGAGAGAGAGAAGTGAAATGTTGAGATCAATCCTGGGTCAACTGAGGACATTGCCCCATATAGATAATTCAAACCTCAGCTAAAAGTTCCATTCCCCCAAGAAATTTATTGGGCTCCATCAGTACAAAATTCTAGCACATACTTTTGTACCAGAAGAGGATTATACTTTGTTACAATGCTCCCTCCAACACACCCATATAATTCAAGTGCCATCATAGCCAGATCCCATGTGAATGAATCAGAACAACCCAAACAATAAATTCCACAATCTCTACCCCAAAATGCAACTTCTTCAGTAGGTGCTATTTAATTTGGCTTGGAATGAAAAGGGCTCTGATGTACAGAAGGAGAAAGTTGGGAAGAATCAGGAATTCTGAAGGAAAGATTATGAGTTCTGCTTTTTACCTGTTGGGTGTGAGGTGTCTATGGGATATTTGACTTGAAATATACAAAAGATAGACTTGTAGTTGAGGAAACTTGGACTATATATGTGAATATGTATGGAATATGTACATGTATGTGTATGTGTATATGCTCGTATGTATGTGTATGTGTATATGTATATGCATATGTATGTGAATGTGTATGTGTACATGTATATGTATATGCATACACACAGAGATCTGGAAATTATCATCATTAGGATAATAATTGAGCTAATGAGATCAACAAATGCCATGCTATAAAGAGGCAAGAAAAGAAGGCCCAGGTCAGAGCCTAGTGGAACACACATGGTTGTTGGGTGTTGAAGATAAATGTTCTGATGAGGATCCAGTAAAGAATCTTTTTGAGAAGAAGCAGTCAGATACATAGAAGAATATCTAGGAGAGAATAGTTGCTAAAAACCCAGAGAGGAAAGGGTACACAGGAGGAGAATTTGATCAACACTCAAATACTGAAGAGAGGTTAAGAAAGATAAGAATTTAGAAAAAAACAATATTAGATCTGGTAGATAAAAGGCCATTGGCAATTCTGGAGAGATAAATTTCAGTTGAATGATAAAGGTGGAAGCCATACTGTAGAAGGTTTAGAAGAGTGATGGAAAAGGAAGTGGAAGCCCTAAGTGTAATTGACAGTCTTAAGAAATTCACCTGGTAAGGGGAGAAGCAGAATCAGACAATAGCTAGTGAGTATGGTGGAATCAAGTAAGGGTTTTTCAGTAATGGGGGAGATTTTAGACTTTTGTCAGTAACAGTGAAGAAGCTATTGGATTGGGAGATATTGAAGATGAAGAAGAGTGGGGATGGTGATGGTGATGATTTGCTGGAAAAGATGGGAGATGACTCTCTAAAGGTGCAAACTGAGGGGTATATGTTTTTTCTTTAATTACATAGCCACAATCCTAGTGCAGGCCCTTATTACTTCTTGCATGGACTATTACAGTAGCCTTCTAATTAGTTTGCTTGTCTCACATCTTTCCCCACTCACCAACCATGTCACCACCAACTCAGTAAATGCCAGTGACTCCATGGCTCCAAAACCAAAAGTAAAGTCCTCTGTTTGTCATCTAAACTACTGCTTCATGATCACCAGCAGCACAACTAGCATTTTAAAGTGCATTTAAGTTTATAAAGCACTTTACACATTATCTCATTTTACCCTCACAACAACCCTTAAGAGCCAGTGCTGTTTTATCCTAGTTTTACAGAGGAAGAAATTAAGGTAAACAAACGGATGTTACTTCCACATGGGCACACAGCTAGTCAGTGTCTGAGACAGGATTTGAACTCAGGTTTTCGTGAGTATATATCAATGTTCTTTCTACTGCACCATCTGGCTGTTTTATCTCTCGGATCCATCTTACCTTTACAATTTTCTACTTTACCTCCTTCCATATACCCAACTATCTATATAAACTACCCTACTCATTGTTTCTCCTCAAATATGACACCCCATTTCTCTTCTCTGGGACTTTGCATTGGCTATTCCCCATGCCCGGAATATTCCTGTTGCCTTTGATTCTTGGTTTCTCTCACTTTTCTTAAGACTTAGTTCAAATCCCATCTTTTTATAGGAGACCCAGCCGATATTTCCTTCCTCTCTCTAAAATTACCTTTCATCCTCTGTGTATATATCATTTATGTACTGAGAGAATTGTGGGAATTAAGTGAACCACATTGACTCCATCTTACAACTCAATGCTGAATCTAACCCAGTTCTCTTTCTATTCAATTACAGGTCTGGTCCAATTTCTGCTTTGTGAGAAAACTTTAATCATGGGAATTGTGAGAAAACTTCCTTCCATTGTTTGAACCTAGCTCTGTGTGGCTGGAAAACTGGACCACCTCTACACTCATCTAAGGACCTAGGTTATACTGACCAGAAACCCAGTCAGATCTCATAATTATATAATTCAAGCATCTCATATGTCTTATATGGAAATTGTCCCCATATTGGTTAATCAGTTATTGTTTTATTTATTTATTTATTTAATACAGGCACTTGTGGGAGGGGAGAGTGAAACACAATGTTTTTTTTTCTGATTTCAGGGAGGTACACCTGTCTATTCTCCCCACTCCCAACTCAGAAAGCTCTTAATATTTCCTCCAATTAGAAATCTTATGGAGACCAGATTATTATCCATAATAATTATCCATTCTGTATTGTATCCTGATTATTGTTATCTTTTAATGCATAAAATTTTATCTCTCCTTTTATTTGGGGTCCTGTACCAAGCTGAGGAGGCCTAGTCCTGATTTCTTATGCAATTGGCATGCATTGCTTAATAAACTAATAATACTCAAAAACTCAGATCTTTGTTTCTACAGTATTTCAGATTTCACCCACCACAATACCTAGCTTTTACATGATGTTTTCAACATTTGGATATGGGCATCTTGAGTATAGGGATTGTTATTATCTTTCTTTATATCATCAGTGCTGATCAGAGTACATAACACATAGAAAACAATAAATACATTTTGGCTTGTTCAAATACATAATTTTAAAATTAATTTGACTTTCCTCTGTCTTCTAAGTCAGTAATATCAGTTTGAACAGAAATGGCAGTCACTAAATTATATATAATAATTTCTGTGGGCCTCATATTGACTTAGAAAACTATATAATAATATTATCTATGTTCTATTGCATTTTTATTTATTGTGTTAAATGTTTCCCAATTTTAATCTGATTCAGACTGTACTTGGTGTGTTGAGGGCTGTAAATGTGGCCCATGGAGCTGTGTGTTTGATAATTCTGTCATCTGCCAAAAGTCATAATTTTGTTTCCTCCTTGTTTTTCCCTTAATTTCTTTTCCCTCCTCATCTCATTATAATAGCTTGCATTTTTAGAATTATTTAAATAATAGTGGTGACAACAAAAATCTTTGCTCAGTACCTGATCTTATTAGAAAGGTCTCTAGTATTTGTCCATTGCAGTCCAGTGTTTGGTTTTACATAGAACTATTTATTATAGTAAACATACTACTATATATATATATGTATTATTTACTAAAGTATATTTTAATATGTTATGTAACAAAGAAAAAGAGCCAGTATAAGTAAAAAACACTAAATAATAAAATAATCTGCTTGAAACCTCTAATGAAAGGGAATGAATTATAGCAACTACTATAAAACCCACTTGATGATTGTTGAACAATGAAATAAATTCTTGAATGGTTCAGAAAACCAATAAAAGCTATTTAATAGAAAAATGGTACAAATTAAGATGGAAATTAGAATTCTTGAAGAAGAAATAAAAAAGACAAACAAATGAGGAGAAAATTTTAATGACATATCCCTATAGCATTCTCCATCAAAAAGATCAAGGCAGAAAAAATAAGAGAATACATTTGAAAGATATCAAGATAGAAAACATGAGATTTCAACAAGTAAAAGCTATTTAATTTGAAGATCAAATACTCAGAGACAGTCAGAGAATCACAAATCTTATAGAAACACAACTAAATAAAAACTCTAAATACTATACTTCAGGATATCATGGAAAAAAATTGTACAGAAGTAGTAGAAGCAGAAAGCAAAGTATATAATTGATAAAATCCACAAGTTCTTAGCAAAGAGAAATACCAAATTTAGCTCTATCACAACCACCGTGGTCAGGTTTTAGATCTCTACCCCACCCTCCACCCTCTAGTTCTACCTCACCTCAACCTAGGACTGTGTCTGCACACTAAATTAGAAAGGAAATAAATGGTGGCAGCGGAAGTGGTTGTATAGGTAATATGGGGTCAGTAAGCATTGTAACTGATTTCATTTCACTAGAGTAGTAATTTTCTTTTCCTTACTACAGTTTCCAGGTTCCTCAAAGTCACCTTGTGGAAGCAATAGCAATATCCAATAAACTGTATTCACAATGAACTTTGCTTTACAGATTCATGAAACTGATTAGCTGAGTCTCCCCTTGACTTCCATTCATCTCTAATTGGAAGATAGATGGGAAAATGTGCTTTATAACTTACTTATGCTTTTTGAGATTTCAGCCTTCTGAAGTTCAAATCTCTTTACTCCTTGTAAAATATGACTTCCTGATTTTAATGGGGGGGCACCCCTAGAGAATATTTTTGGAATTCTAATGGCTTATGAAATGCTTTATGAGTAAACAAATCAGAAACACACAAGTTGTATTTTCCCCCAAATACATGAATTTAAAGAGAGAAATGAAAAGAAGATGAGCTTTGCACACTTGTAATCTGACTCAGGATTTCAAGTACACCCAACCAATACAAACTGCGGTAAGCCTTGATCATCCTCCATTTAGAGTCACGTGTCTGGAACAAGGGAAACAGATTGCTTCCATTAACTCTGTGATCTTTCCACATCAAAATGTCTGCACCCTTGTTTGTGGAAAATAAGAACCAACTTCAATTAACCCCAAAGTTTAAACCTAATGTGTTTGAGGTTTACGACAACTTATGGAAAGAGGATAATTAGGGACTGCCAAGCACTTGGAAAATGCATGGTGTCCTGTCTCTACTGAGTCAGAAAGACCCTAATCTTAATTTCCTCTTTCTCCCTCCCTCCTCACTGTCCTTCCTTCTTCATTAATGTGCTTTGTGGGATACTATGCAAGGAAGAATGAGAAATGGGCCCAAGACTGGGTTCAGCAACAAGAAAAAAATCCTTTTCTCTTTAGAGAAATAATTTTGCCCCATTCTGTTTTCATCCAGAAAGCAATGAAATAAGCATTTCCAAACCATCATGAGCCTCATTTCTAGTTCCAGACAACATGAACATCTCCCTATGGAGTTGGACTGAGCATCACCCTATTGTTTACAATGGAAGCAACCACAGTTGCCTAGTTGTTGTTTTTCTTTACTCCAGCTCCTTGCTTTCTGGCATTTCTCTTTTCCTTGACCTCATCTGTTCTACTGGGACTAGGTCAATATAAGTTCCAAATGGCTTTTCAGACACCATTCTCCTTACCTCCATGAAAAATAAGGAGAGTTGGGCACAAACACAGATCTTCCACCTGGAAAGGGGCCATTTCTGAATTTCTAGGTAGATGTCTGTCTGCTGGGGGTGGGAGGTGATTTTAAAAGTGGAATGGGAATCAAAAGTCACTCTATGGATCTTTATCCAAAAGGCAGTGCCCAATGGCATTTGACCAATACAAATGACTCTCAACTAGAGTTTCTTAAGATCCAGGTAAAACTACCATAGATTACCAAGAATTGTCAAGTCTCTACAGCCCCATTAAAATGAAGCTTTATGAGGGATTGCTTTAGAGCTGAGAATCTACAGAGTAACAACGATGACTGATTGTGGGTTTATTTTCCCCTGAATTTTTAATGTGTGCACAATGGAGCTTACACTAAGTTATGCTTAATGCTTACTGGCCTGTGGTGGTTAAATGCAGTATCCACTTTCATAAGCCTGCATGCAGTCCAGTAGTTCCTCTTTGTCATTGGTATGCTGCTCCTTTCTAGATATGTCTAGACTCTGGTACAGTCAGAAACTTTGAAGTACCTTCTTGAATATTTTACGTTTGTGGGAGCCCAACAAAAACTGGCCTGCAGTGACAGACAATAGACTGCATTTAGACTTATAGAGTGGGGCAAGTGAGTAAAGGCCAGAAGTTTGGTTTATTTCTTTATAACTGTTATGGTACAGTAGACATAATAATAAAAATAATAACAACAACAATATGGTAGTTATAATAATATTCATGTGGAACTTTAAGGTTTGCGAATTATTGTACATATGCTGTCTTATTTGGGCCTCACGACAGTCCTGTTAGCTAGGCATCAAGGATGCTGAATTGGGAGTCAGAAGAACTAGGCTGAAATCCTGCCTATGATGCTTGTCACCTTTGTGATTTGGACTAGTCATTTCAACTATCTGGGGTTCAATTTCCTCAACCACAAAATAAAGCAGTTGTACTTGATGACCTTGAAGGTTCTTTCCATCTCTAAAATCTATGATTAACCATTTGAGAATAACTCTGAAACTTGATTCTTTACATTTAATCTTAAATGGAGCTCTAAGGTAAAGGGCCTAGATGGAAGATTTTTATAAAACTTAAGCTTTGGGAATGGGGAATTAAAGTTCTTTTTTATCATATCAGAACTACTGAAGCAAAGTCTTTTAACTCAACAATTCTAGTCTATCCCCAAATGGACCTAGGAAATACACCATGGGGGGAAGAGATTGAGGGAAGGAAGTGAAGTGATTTTCTTTTCAGTCATAAGAACAGGTCTGAATAGATTTGAAGGAAATGTTTTATCCTATATGTCAGTTGAACCAGCTGCCACTTCTAACAGGAAGCTATCATTCTGAGTCCCATCTCTGGGTCATGGCTCACTTGTATCAGTTTAATACTTTTCTTTTTGCTTAAACACACACACACATTCACACATTCACATGCAAGCATTTGTTTTCTTTTCCTACTACTGTCTCCTCTATGCATTGAGCAACATAAAAAGAAAAATAAAATGCTCATAACAAATATACAGAGTCAAGCAAATCAATTTCTCACTGGTCATATAAATATCTCTGTCTTGTTCTGTATTTTGAGCCCATTCCTCCTCCGTCAGGACGTAGAGAGTGCTTTTTCTTTAGTCCTCTGGTATCATAGTTTCTCATTGCATTGACCAGAGTTCTGAAGCCTTCACCTTTCATTATAGTCAGGCAATCAAGGCTTTAGTTGAACAAGCATTGGTTTTAGGATTAGAACCCCTGGATTTGAGTCTCCTCTTTGGCACTTACTAGCACTCTAACTATGGATGAGTCATTCTTTCTCTAAGTCTGAGTTTCCTAATTTGTAAAATGGGGGTGATACAAAAGTCATATGGTTATCTGGGGAAGGTACTTCTCCACCCTTAAAGGTATAGAAAAATGTGAGTTTCTATTTTGATTATTTCTTCCAAACAACCTCCAAGTTATTGCTTTTAAGCCTGGGACATTCGTGCCATTTTTTTCTTATAGTGAGTTATTCAAGATTGGTGTCTGCTATAGGACAGAAATTTCTCAATGCCTGCCTAACCACACGGGTCCCCAAGACTACTGAGATGGCCCTCAGATTTCAGTTCTATTTTCTCCCACAAGAATGGGAGAGGGACATTTCACTGGTCATAGCCTCACGGGACCCTAATAGGTAAGCATTGAGAAATTTTTGTTTTGTCAGAAGAAATAGCTTTCCAAAAAAAGTTACCCTCATATTCTGGAATATATCACTTGCCACTGAGCTATACCTCTCTTTCCCCAAACTGCTTAAGATTTACTGTCCCTAAGGAACCTTCCTTGACTAAAGCCCATGATGCTTTTTCACCAATCATTTCATCAATATCTTTATGCTTAAATGCCTCTGTAACTAGTTATACATATGTTTTTCCCCTGTTTATTTTCTCACATATAGTAATTGAGAAACAACCTTCATTTCCTGCTAGACATAGAATTAAATTAATTGTAGGAAAAAACATTGGGCCAGAAGTTAGCAACGCAGCCACTGTGCTTCTTTGGGATTCAGAATTCCATATGCTAAGTGGGAGTGATAATGCTTATCCTTCCCAACTTCTAGGGTTGCTGTGAGGAAAAAGTGAGATTTGTCAATTTCCAAGCAAGGGCCACACCTTTTACTTTCCCTGTAACCTTCCTCACTGTGGTTGACAAGGTGAATGCTTAATAAATGGTGATGAATAATGTATTAAAGTGAATTTTTGTGCTCTAAACCAGTATTGATGAGAGAATGCAAATTAAAACAGCTCTGAGCTACTACCCCACACCTGTTAGATTGGCTAATATGATAGAAGAGGAAAATGACAGATGTTAGAGGGGTTGTGGGAAAATTAAAACACCAATGTACTATTAGTGAAGTTAACCATTCTGGAGAACAATTTGGAACTATGTCCAAAGTTAAAAAAAAATAAAGCCACACATACCCTTTGACCAAGAAATACCACTATTAGGTCTATATCCCAAAGAGATTTAAAAAAAAAAGGAGAGACCTAGGTGTACAAAAATATTCATAAGAGCTCTTTTAGTGGTGGCAAACAATTGGAAATTGAGGGGATGTCCATCAACTGGGGAATGGCTGAACAAGTTGTTATATATGATTGTGAGGGAATTCTATTGTGCTATAAGGAATGATAAGTAGGATGCTCTCATGGAAAGACTTATATGAATCGAAGAAAATGAAATGAGCAGAACCAGGGGACCATTGCATATAGCAACAGCAACATTATATGATGATCTTCTATGAATAACTTAGCTATTATCAGCAATACAATGATCCAAGAACATTCTACAGGACTTATGGTGAAAAGTGTTGTTCATCTCCATAGAAAGAACTGGTAGAGCCTGAGTGCATATCAAAGATGCCTTTTCTTTACTTTCTTTATTTTTTGATTTTTTTGTCTGTGTTTTCTTTCACAGAATGACTTACATGGAAATGTGTTTTGCATGACAACACATGTATAAATTATATAAAACTGCTTGCCTTCTCAATGGGTGGGTGGTGAGGAAAGAGAGGGAGGGAATTTAGAACTCAACTTTTTAAAAAAGAGTGTTAAAATTGTTTTTACTTGTAAAATTTGGAAAAATACATATTAAACGAGATTTTAAAAAGTGCATTTTTAAACTCATTTCTCATCTGTAAAGTAATGGTGATTCAAGTTTGGAAGATCTGAACCTACTTCCTCTGATTCTCAATTCAGCATTCTAGTTGCCTACAGGACTGTTGTGAAGCCCAAATAAAATAGAACATATACAATAATTTGCAAATCTTAAAGTTCCACATAAACATTATTATTACTACCATTATTGTTGTTATTATTTTCATTATTATTTCGACTGTACCATAATAGCTATAAAGAAATAAACCCAACTCCTGGCCTTTACTCACTTGCCCCTCTGTATAAGTCTAAATGCAGTCTATTGGCTGTCATGGGAGCTTTAGAGCATCCCAGCTTTCTTCCCCAAATCATCTCCATGTAGGCTCTATATCCCCCTATTAAAATGTAATCTTCTTGAAGAGAAGAATTATCTTACTTTGCATTTGCATCTCTAATAGCACAAACACTTTCTAGTGTTTAATCAATCCTTGTTCATGCATTCTCCCAAAACGAATCCTATTATACCTGTTCATAGGAAATATGGTCTAGTGAATATGAGGGAAAGGGGACAGAAATGGAAACTTTTTGGTTTGACATACATACTATTTTAAAATGCTAAATTAGCTGAATTTAAATAAATCTACTGATGACCTTAAAGGTCAACTTATCCATTCCCCCACCTGAAACCTCTTTAGAGATGTAAGCTATTATTTTAAAGTAATAATAAGTAGTACCTAATCCATAGGTAAGTGTATAATAGTGCTTATGCAATATAATTCATAGAACTTTGGAGTGTAATCAAAAGACATTATATACACATATACATATCATATATAAGTTAAATCTAAATTGTTTTAAATTAATGCTTATATTTTTATATAAAATATTAATATTTGATACTAATATATATTGATACTATTGAAATATTCAAAAGCTACATTATTTTTAGAGCATTATTGACTGGAAAATACTTTTTCATAAGTTATGCTTCATTAGTTCATGCTTTGCAATGAGTAATTAATTCATGCAAAAACGCTATATGCTAGATGTGGTTTCCATTCCAATGACATTTATGGCATTCCTTCTTCACTATGGTTGTCAACTACCTATCCAAGAAATTTAAATGTCATTTAAACTCTTTCCAAATATATATATATATATATATATATGAAGTATGGAACAGTTCTTATAAAATATAACTGAAAGATCTGTGGACTAAAAGTTAAGAGACCTACTTTCTAGCCCTGTAATGGAGAATGGGGAATTTGGCATCGTAGGATCCAAATTTAAATCTTGGCCCAGCTAGGTAGGATAGTGGTTAGAAACATGGGCTTGGAGGCAGGAATACCTGAATCAAAATTCTGCTTTAGAATCTTACTAGATGAGTGATCCTGGGTGTGGACACTTCTGTGCCTCTGTTTCCTCATCTGTAAAATTAGGGAGCTGGACTCGCTGACTTCTAAGGTCCTTTCCAGTTCCATATCTGTGATCATATGATTTGAAAACCAGTGTGACCTGGTTTTCCAAAGTCAAATCACTCTATCTCCTCATTTCCTTATCTGTAAAATGAAAGGCTGAAGTATATGATAGTTAAGGTCCCTGTCATTTCTAGATTTACTATCCTCTGGCTGAAGGGGGCACACTAAATATCCTCTAAAGTTACTTATATTTTTGTGATTTTCTGATCCTTTGATTTTCAGAACAATAGAAAATGAGAAAGATGAAACAAAACATACATAGACATGTAAGAAAGTGTAAAGACTGGCTTGTTGTTCAGTCATTTTTCAGTTGGGTCTGACTCTGTGACCCTATTTGGGGTTTTCTTGGCAAAGATACTGAAGTGGTCTGCCATTTTCTTCTCCAGCTCATTTTACAGATGAGGAAACTGAGGCAAATAAGGTTACATGACTTGCCCATGGCCACGGAGCTAGTAAGTGTTGGAGGCCAGATTAAACTCAGGAAGATGAGTCTTCTTGACTCCAAGAGTAGCACTCTATTCTCTGTGCCACCTACCTAGCTGCCTTCACCATCCAGTTAAACTACAAAGACTGTAGGCTAGCCCAAATCAGAAGTATTTGGACTTCTTTAGGACACATCCTTTTTCTCTGCTTTCCCTTACTCCTCCATGAAGTATCAAATTTTCAAATGGGCATTTCCTGTATGCAAGAAATGACTCACATGGTTAACTTTTTTAAACACACAATGTCTTCATCTGGCACATATTGTATAAAAAAATCATCATCCAGATGTTTACAGGAGGAATGAATCTACAGATGTTTGCAGTCAGGCAAATATGAAGAGTAACCTCTTGCTACCACTAGATTTAATCATTCCATATGTTATCTTAGCTTTTCAACACTGTCCTCTTTGATGCGTGTGAGAAAGGCAATGATACAATAATGATATGATTAATGGCAAACATTTAATGAAAAATACATATATCTCATCTGATTCTTACAGCAACTCTGAGAGATAGATGTTATTATTATCTTCATTTTACAGAAAAGGAAACTGAAGCAGACAGAAGTTAAGGAACTTGCTCAAGATCATGCAGTTGGTGTCTGAGGTGGTATTCAAACTGAGGCTTCCTGACTCCACATGTGTTGCTCTCTCTGCTCAACTATGGAACTATCAAATAATCCAAGAACATTCCGTATTTTGTCATTTTATAGGTGAGTTCTGTAATACTGGTACCCTAAAGTTGAGTCCGTGTTCTCAGTGAGAACGCTGAAGGCAAAACCAGATATACTGGGCGATATCTGCCATGGAATGAGTGACATATATGCTGTTTCCCCCAATGGGACATAGGTTATGTGTGGCGGCTTTTTTTTTTTTGTCTTTGCATCTCTATTACCTAGAAAAATATCTTCTACACCACTGAAATGATGATCCAAATGGTTTAATAAGATGGCAGGCAGAAAAGGAGCATAGTAACTATCTCTTCTCTTTTGTCTTGCCAAGAAATCTGCAGGTTATCAAGGGATTATATTTTCTTTCATTTTTTAATGAATATGGGGATTTGTTTTTAAGCCACTTGAAGGGCAGCTATTTTAAACTATGTCAAAGAGCTCCTGCGTGGTTGACCTCAAATGAACTACTTAGATGGATGTTGTTAAATGATTCAACATAAAATAAGGAGTCATCAAGACTCAGGGAGCTGACCACTCACTTCTGAATGAATGGTCACTGAAAGCACCCAGGCTTTGCTCTATTTAGGATATATTCCCATTCTCTTTTGCTATCTTTTCTTATTTTCAAGTACACCTCAAGAGTTTTGCCCCAGTCTCTGAAGAGATGAGGCTCTTTTCATCAAGGCAACCTTATGCTCTTGGTCTCAGAAAAGATTGTGGATTTAGAGCTGGATAGGACCTTAGTTGTCATAGGATGACAGATTCGGGGGTGGAAGGGACCTCGGAGATCATCAAATTCAACTCTTTCATTTAGATTTAATCATTCCATATATCATCTTAACTCTTCAACATTGTCTTCTTGGATGTATGAGAGAGAGGCAACTATACCATAACGATAAAATTAATAAGAAATGAGGAAACTGAGACATAGAGAGGTTATGTCATGTACCCCAGCTCCCATGGTTACTAGGAAAGCTGAGATTCAAATTCAGTCCCTTGATGCCAATATCCATACTTTCTACTCCATCATGATGCCTCTTTTCTATCTTCTCAACTCCTCAAGGAGATTATCACTTTGATCATTGCCCCCACTCTATTTTCATTTTTTCCTTATCATTTGGATCCTTTTCTATCACCAAAAAATGTGCTAATGTATCTTCCATCCTTTAAAACCTTAAAAAACACACACAAAACCCCTTTACTCAGCTTTGGCCATCCCCTCAAACTATCTTTTTTTATGGTTGCTGTTATTGTTTGTTATGGTGTATTCTCTCCTCACCAATACACTCTTGGAATCTTCAGCCTCTTTCACTTCCAGCTCAGGTATTAGAGCTTCCCACATGAAGCCTTACTTGATCTCCCTAATCACATTCTCAATTATTTTGTATTTAGAGGTACTGAGGTAGTACAGTGCAGCAGAATGTCTGGAGTCAGAAAGATGTGAATTCAAATCTAGCCTTAAACATTTAGTAGCTATTTGATTTTAGACAAGCCATTTATCCTCCATCTGACTCAGTTTTCCTAATTTTAAAATAGGTACCTTAAAAATGAATGAATGAGAGTCCTCACTGGGAAGGGTGGTCAAATTCTTGTAATGTGAAACAAAGTTTCTGGGTATGACAGGACCCAGATGCTTTCTGCTTGATTTAGAAAAGCACAACACGTGTGTGCTAGCCCATGGGCCTTTGACTAACTGTCCAGTTGCTTCTGGAAGTTAGTATGAGTTAAACTGTATTCTTTCAATCCAGTCATCTATTTCCTCATGCTGCCTTGAATTCCTACAGATCTTTTTACCTTCTGGCCATCACAAAGTTAATGCAGTTAGATATCTAATAACCATTTCTTATTTGAGTCCTGGGATAATGAGCTAGAACTTATTAGAAGTTACCTATTATTGATGGATAGTCTGAGGTTGAAAATTGTAGACTCATCCTATCTCCAAGATGGTTCAGCCCTTGTGTGACAAGGGAATTTCTCCATACCATCTATCTATAAATGTGTTCTAAAGATGTTAGCAAAATTGTTTGGGAACAAGTTGAAATTTAGGTGGATAAAGGTGCCTTGAAGACAGAGATAGAACATGGTTAAAAGCCTCCTGATCCAGATCCCTGATTCGCTAATGTTCCATATGTGATGGCTTAGATATCCTTGCTCTTCACATTTCCCTATGAAGGAGTCACTTCGCAAAAATCATTAGATGAATCTGAGGTCAAAGGGGGCAAAGAATCGATCAACAAAAATATGGTAAGTGCCTTCTTCGCTCTAGACTCTGAGGAGGCAAAGACAAAGAGAAGGCAATCCCTTCTCTTAAAGAACTTATGTTCTCCTAGGGGAAGAAAACAAGTTCATAAAACAATTCATAAAAATTCATTCATATGTATATGCATATACTACATATATACATGCATGTTTATATATGTTCATATATGCGTGCACATACAGTGTATCAACATATACACTACATATTGAGATAGAGAGATAGGAATAAGTAGGTAGATAGATACATCAATAGCAATAGATAGATAGATAGATAGATAGATAGATAGATAGATAGATGATTAAATAGGTGGATATACAGGTGATTAAATAGATAGATGATTAGCTAGCTAGCTAGCTAGATTAGGTCTCAATACATAGTGATTTGCAGGGCAGAGTGAGGAACCCTTACAATCTGGGTAAGCAAGAAAAGTCTCTTCAAAGAGCTTACCTTTCAGCTGGGTCTTGAAGGGAACTAATAATTCCAAGAAGGAGAACCCAGGGGAAAATTCCAGGTATAGGGTAGATTGCTTGGGCAAAGGTATGGAGATGGGTGATGGAGTGTTATATTCAGGGAACGACCAATAGGCCAGTTTGTATAAAGTTTAGATTATATTATGGGGAGTAAGATATAGTTAACCTAAAAAAAAAATACACCGGATGCAGATTATGAAGGTTTTAAATTCTGGGAACAGTGGAGTTTACCCTAAAGGCAATTGGGAGCCATTGAAAATTTTTGAGCAAAGCAGTGACATGATCAGACCTGCTCTTTGTGAATGTTACTTTTGAACTTCATTTCTTTTTGTTTACTCATAGGATGACATGGGCTCTGGACTCTATGGACAATAGTTTGTCTGGAGTACCTGTTCTTCTATGCTTCTGAAAGTTTTCTCTCCTCCTAGTCTTTCTAAAGATTTCAGAATTGTGGTTCATCCCTGGGGCATAGTGGCTATTCAATCTATGACCCCTTTGCTGATGCTAACATTAAGGCTTCAAGATATGTGCAGAGAAGTCTATATACCTAGTCACCCTTATGGTTCAAAGCGTCAACACACATCCCCATTACTCACTGCTCTTCTGGATGCTTTGTGTGGTAGACATAGTACTCCGAAACTGGTGATCAGAACCTGGTGGGTTTGTGGTACTGGAAACATTACTTGGGCTCTCACTTTGGGGGGTTTCTTTTTCTGCAAAAACAGGAAATATCTATTAATAATATTTCTAGAGGTTTGTTTTTATTAATGCTAATATTAGTAGTCATTCTAGGTCAAAAGCTGAAGATCTGAAAGTTATTCAATCTGCCATTTTGGTGTTAGCTATGACCCCGTGCATTTTATTACTGGCAATGCTGGTTCATCTGCTCATTTCTACCAACTTGACAACAAAAGCATTAGAAAAATCAGATGTCTGGGCAGCCAGATTGGTACTAAAGCCCCTGGTGCTGTGAATCTGGATTATATTTATAGTTCTAGGGTCCTTAGAGGCCACTGAGTTCAATTCCACTAATTTGACAGTTGAGGAAATGGAAACGTATAAAAGTTATGTGACTTGCCTAAGGTCGTACAGGTAATAATAAGTAGTAAAGCTGGTATTGGAAATCAAGGCCTTTTATTCCAAATCCATTTCCCTTTCCATTGAACCAAGTCTAGAGGTATGTGTATATAACATTTCAAGAACTCAAATATCCCTAAATTGTGAACAAGCCATCTTCTAGGAACTGGGGGTGAGTGGAAGTGATTCTAAAATGTCAAGATTTGATACTTTGGAAAATGGTGTTCCTATTGACAAGAGAAAGTCAGGAGGAGAGGTTATTATATTTCAGGAATGGAAGAGAAGGTGATCTCATATTTAGATTTGTTGAGTTTGAAGTGGCAATGGCACAACCAACTAGAAGTTCCCAGAAGGTATTGGAAGTGTGTAGCTGGGGCCAAGCAAAAGATGTTCATTTGAAAGTAATCTGTATGGGGGCAGCTAGGTGGCACAATGGATAGAATACTGGCCCTGGAGTCAGGAGGATCTGAGTCAAAATACGGACTCAGAAACTCTTTAGCTGTGTGATCCTGGGCAAGTCACTAAATACCAATTGCCTCCTAAAATAAGTAAATAAAAGAAAAATAAAAGAAAGTAATCTATATGGTTGGGACTTTTGAAGTTATAAGAGTAGGTTGAGGTGTCCAAAGGAGAGAATAAAGAGGAGTAAGGGCTGAAGATTAAGATGAATAACAGATATCTCTATTTAGAGGCAGGAGGAAGAATTGGTCCCCTTAAGAATTAGGAAAACAAAAACTTTGTTGCATAGGGGCTTATTTCCAATAAAAGAATGGTGGGTTAGCAGGACTAAATAATGCTGAGAAGTCAAAGAGAATTAAGGATGAGACAAGGCACTAGGTGTGAATACAAAAAAGGTATTTTATGAATTTTTTATTATTTTACAAGTAAAGTTTAATTTTTAATTTAAAAATGTGTTAATTTCCTTTTTGTTTGATGAATAAAAATAATGACTGAGTTCTTTATGATTTATTCAACAAATATATACCTTAATAATAATAATAAATAAAATTCCCTGGGTACACCTCTTAATGAAATGGACTGTACACATCTATCACCAAGGCTGATAGTGATTAGGAAATCATAAGAAGTGCTTTGTGTCCTTCAATAAAAAAGAAAGCAGTTTTTAAAGTTTCATCTATGTTCCAAGGCACTGTGCTAGTTTCTGGTCATACCAGTATAAAAGCAAGATGGTCCCTACCCTCAAGGAGTTTCTGTACAGATAAGAAAATAGAAAATATATGGAAAATATATAGAAAGTGAATCAAGTAAAACATCTTCAAGAGGTATTCATTTAATCATTCAACACACATTTATGCTGAATAACTAGAGTGTTAAGCAAGAAGCTAGAATGCAAATGGTTAAGGAGAAAGTGGGTGTCAAAGGAAATGGGCATAAGAAATTTGGCAGTGAAAGAAAGAAAAAAAATAAGAAATCAGTTTCTTAGGTCTTGTTATATATTTATGTGCTTAAGGAAAATATTATTTTATATGCAGAGAAAGTAAAAGACAAAAACCCTTTTTTGATGTAGGACTAAAAGATGAAAATGACTCAAAACAATACATTTTTACATAATTAGCAGCAAATGGCCACTTTGTTAATGCCCTGCCTGTGATTGTACCAGGGTACAGTATGAGCTTAATGCTAAAGTAGCACCTTTTGGAAGTATGAGATCAAGTCTGCAGTACTAGCAGGTATTTGAAATGAGGGACATCTCTGTAAATGCCACCCCCTGAAATGGAATCTAGGTCCTACATAGGAGCCTTCAAAAGGGCTTAGAGAAAGGAAGGAATGATGGAAGCAGGCATCTGAGAAATAATAGTTGAAAGGTATAGATGAACTAGGCAAAGATCTTGCTGTTTAAGTGGGAAGCAAAGATGAAAAATAGATTTCTAAAGGACTAAAGTGGGATACCTTTTTAAGTAGTTGATGGGATAAGGAAAAATTATCAAGTTTTCTAGGCTGAAGTGAGGAGGGGAGCTGGGTGGGGTCTTTATAGAGTAACAGATTGAAGTTTATTTTCAACAAGTCTAATGAAGTCTATAGAGAGACTAACTTAAGAAAACTAAGAAAGAAGGTATAGTAGAGTGCCTGGTACACAGGAATGCTTAATCCACATAGTAAATATTCTGTCTGTGGTTCATTTTTCTCCTAGCTCCATTCCTGACACTCCAGTTTTTCCAACCTCCTCTCACTTCCAGACCCCTTTTGTGTATTGTTTTCCTTTACTAGATTATAAGCTCTTTGAGGACAGGGATTACCATTTTAATTTTATTTGTATAAAGCCTCTGCCTATCTACCAATCATCCATCCATATATCTATCTATCTATCTATCTATCTATCTATCTATCTATCTATCTATCTATCATCTACCTACTTACCTACCTATCTGGAGGATTTTTACTTTTCTATGAGAAGCAAAGCCAGGACAAAGCATGTGTTTTTTTAACCAAGGTAGAAAAAATTCCCTCCAGGGTCAGTGAGGTGGTGCAGTGTATAGAGTACTATTCCTGGAGTCAGGAGGATCCGAGTTCAATTCTGGCCTCAGACACTTGACACTTACTAGCTGTGTGACCTTGGGCAAGTCACTTAACCCCAACTGCCTTTTCTTCCCCCCTCCAAAATTTTTCCTCCAAATGCTAGTCTTATATTTACCTTATATATATCTTATATACACCAATAAGTGTACATGCTGTTCTCCCCAGTAGAATGCTTGCTCTTTGGGCTCAGGTACTCTACATATAAGTGCCTGGCACACAGCAAGTGGTTAACAAATGTCTTTTGATTGATTGAATGAAAAGCAAGGAACTGGTAAGAAAGCCTCTGTGTGGTATAAGAAATGGTTCACAGAGTTCAGGTACTGAACATTATGTACATTTGTATGAGAGTTGTTCAGTCTTTGAAGGCTTATTTACTCATGCCTAATACATACTTATGATAAACATAAATTTCTTAGTCCTGAACAGTAAGGAAGAAAAAGCAAATTAGGCTGAGTGTTATAGCAAATGTTTGAAATCCTTGCTACCAGCTAGGCTGAAGTTGGTGGACCTCTCAAGCTTGGGAGTTCTGAACTGCCGTAGGCCAAGCCAATCAAGTTCCCCTTAGGTTCAGTCAAAAGAGGGTTGAATCAGTTCATTCCAGAAATAGAGCAAGTAAAAGCTCCTATGCATGATCATAGGGGATTGAATTTATGGAGTCCCTGTACTTCCAACTTGGGCAAGTTAAGAAGACTCAATGTAAAAGGAAGCCAAATAGGAAGGAAGGAAGGGAGGGAGGGAGGAAGAAAGAAAGAAAATGAAAGAAAATAAAAGGAAGAAAAAGAGAAGGAAAGAATAAAGGAAGGAAGGAAAGGAGGAAGGAAAGAAGGAAGGAAAGGATAGAATGAGGAAGGGAAAGGCAGTGAAATAAAGGGAGGTTGGAAGAAAAAGCAAAAGGAAAGGATGGAAGGAAAGAAGGAGAAAATAGATGAAATGCCAGACAGAAGCACAATCTAACAATAAGGGGGGGAGACAGAAAAAAATAAGCAACCAGACACACCTCAAAAAGCCATCTGGGGCCATTTTGTGTAGGGTTGCATACAGAGTTATGTACCTAAATAGACATTAACTTCATTGCAGTTTAGTATAAATTGATATAGATATAGAAAAGTTAAATTCTATTTCAGAAGTTAGTGAAATACCAGTACATTTTCTAGCCAAGTTTGCTAAACCAAAGCCAATATGATATTTAAAGGGATGAGTTTCAGCTATCTAGAAAAGTAACTTCTTTAGAACAACTCATTCTCTTGATTGATGCTGGATAAATAAAGTTCACCACCCACCTGTCTTTGCCACTGCTGAGCTCAATGAGGACTTTGTAGAAATCATAGGTGTTGTTGATGGTTCTTTGAGTGTTCCTATTTTAATGAGGTAAATGACATTATTATTATTAAACACAGTTTTCATCATACATGTTAAGAAAATAATCAAATGTAGGTGGAGATTAGGGGTGGGTGGGAGTCATTTTGCAATGGTGTTCACTCTAAGCATGAAAAATACAGAGACTTTTCCTATTTCCCTAGTGAGTAAGAACCCTGGTTGGTCACAGAAATTCTTGGTTTTCTCAGCAATTGGCTGCTTCACTTACAGACCCATATTTTTTTTTTAACAAATGCTTTATTAACTTCTGGTTTACATCATTCATTTCCATCAGATTTTGAGTTACAATTTCCCCCCATTTTTCCCCTACCCACCACCCCAGAACAGCAGTCCCACAAGATATCCCCTCATCCAATCTGCTCTCTCCCATATCTTCTCCCATACCCCCTTCGATTTTACCATTAGGGTGAGGTGAATCTCTGTGCCCCAATGCCTGAACATCTTATCTCCCAATTACGTGCAAAATAGTATTAATTATAGTATTTACATATATTTGAAACATTTAATTTTAAAACTGCGAATTCCATATCCAATCCCTTCCTCCCTTGTCACCCATACCCTCTGGGAAGATAAGCAATTCAGTATGTGTTGTACATGTATAGCTATGCAAAACATTACCATAGTAGATATATTGTAAAAGGCTGCTTATAATTCCCTCCCACCCATTCCACCCCCCACCTGGTCCATTCCCTACTTTGATCCTGTCCCTCTTCAAAAGTGGGTACTTCCAACATCCCCTTCCCCCAGAATGCCCTCCCCTCCATCACCCCCCTTCTCATCCCCCTTTCCCCTACTCTCCAGCAGCGTGAGATATCCCATTTAGTATGTATGTCATTCTCTCCCTGAGCCAAATTCAATGAGAATATGGTTTTGCCTTCCTGTTCTTCCCCTCCCCTGCAACCACTTTCCTTTGCTTCTTCTACATGAGATAGTTTACCCTACCCTGTCTCTCCCCATCTCCTCTTGCCACTTTCCTCTCTCACCTCATAACTTCACCCCTTAAGTATCATCCCTTCCCACCAAATTCAACCTGTGCCATCTATCCATGTATAACTGTAAACATATATACACACATTCACATATATATTCATTTGCCCATACACCCTTCTTCCATTATTTTCATACTGAGAGAGGTTTCATCAGTCACAGTGATTATTTTTCCATGTAGGAATGCAAATAGTTCGACTTTGGTAAGCTCCTTTTGATTTCTTTTCCCTGATTACCTTCTCAAGCATCTCTTGCTTCTTGTGTCTGAATGTCAAATTTTCTATTCAACTCTGGTTTTTTCCTCAAGAATGCTTGAAAGTCCTCTATTCCAGTGAATGACCATATTTTCCCCTAAAACAAAATACTCAGTTTTTCTGGGTAGATGATTCTTAGTTTTAATCCCAGCTTTTTTGCCCTCTGGAACATCATATTCCATGCCCTTTGATTCCTCAGTGTAGAAGCTGCCAGGTCCTGTGCTATTCTGATTGTGTTTCCACAATATTGAAATTGTTTCTTCCTGGCTGCTTGTAGTATTTTCTCCTTGATCTGGGAATTCTGGAACCTGGCTATAATATTCCTAGGAGTTTTCTTTTTGTGATCTTTTTCAGGAGGTGATCTGTGGATTCTTTCAACCTCTATTTCCCCCTCTGGGTCTAAAACATCAGGGCAATTTTCTTTGAGAATTTCTTGAAGGGTGATTTCTAGGTTCTTTCTTTGATCATGGCTTTCAGGTAGTCCAATAATTTTAAAATTATCTCTCCTGGATCTATTTTCCAGGTCAGTGTTTTTTCCCATGATATTTCATATTGCCTTCTATTCTTTTATTTGTTTGGATCTGTTTAACAGCATCTTCATTTTTCATAAAGTCATTGGCTTCCATTTGCTCCAGTCTAGCTCTGAAGGAATGAATCTCCTCAGTGAGCTTTTGAGATTCTTTTTCCATCTGGTAAATTTGGCTTTTTAAGGCATTCTTCTCCTCATTGCCCTTTTGGGCCTCCTTTGCCATTTGAGTTAGTCTATTTTTCAAGGAGTTATTTTCCTCAGTCAGGTTGTTGACCCTCATTTCATTTTCCTGCATCCTTCTCATTTCTCTTCCCAATGTTTCCTCCACTTCTCTTATTTGGTTTTTAAAATCCTTCTTAAGGTCCTCTATGGCCTGTAACCCGGTCATATTTTCCTTTAGGACTTTTGGAGCAGGATTTCTGACCTCACAGTCCTCCTCCTATTCCATGCTTTGATCCTCTTTGCCCCCCAAATAGGAGTCTAATGTTGCATTTTTCTGTTTATTTTGTTTCCTTTGCCTAGGCATGTTGCCACTTAATTACTTGACTTTTGGGCTTGTTGCCACAGAAGGACTCTGCCACCAGACAGGGGAGCTTCTGTCCCAAATGTTGGTGTCTTCACAACTTCTGGTTCTGGCAAGTTTGATACCCACCCCAGACTTCCCCCCAGATCACAATCCAGATCCAAGCAGGTTAAAGCAAGAGTGATTAACCTCCAAGACTGATCACTGGATCTCCCTACAGTTTGCAGGCCAGGAGCTGAAGCTGCCACTGGAGCTGCAAAATGGCGAGTGTGATTTGTCTCCTCAGCTGCTTCTAGCCCCTGGGGGTGGGAGGGGAAGCCAAAGCATTCCCCAAATACTGGTTCCAAAGTCCATAGGGCACTAACTCTCACTTTGTCCTAGGCATGTCTGTGTTGATAATTCTGGAATCACCACAGCTGCTGGTGTTCTGGGTCCCTCCAGCTGGCTGCTGGCCCAGGTCCGCCCTGGGGCTAAAACCGCAGCTCATGCAGACCTGGGTTTGGCTCCCCCGCACTTTGCTGTTGGCTCCCAGAGTGCTGTGCTGGCCACTCCCTGCAGGGCTGCTGAGCAGTCCTCAGTGGGAGGTTAGCTTCTCTGTGTTGTTCTGTGGGTGCTGGGGTTCCAGAAATTGTTCAGAGTCCCCTTTTACATAGTTTGGAAGTGGTCTTGGGGGAGAGCACCTTGGAAGTGCTGTTTCTACTCCACCATCTTGGCTCTACCCCCTACAGATACATATTAATGGTATATTTTCCAACCTTACCATTTCTATATTTCACAGCAGACTCATAGTTTGGAAGTGGTCTTGGGGGAGAGCACCTTGGAAGTGCTGTTTCTACTCCACCATCTTGGCTCTACCCCCTACAGATACATATTAATGGTATATTTTCCAACCTTACCATTTCTATATTTCACAGCAGACTCAGCTAAATAGTTAAATACCACAAGGTTATCAAAGAGGCAGAAAATAATACAAATAGAGAACATAAAGAAACATTTTCCTGGGGAGGGGGGGGATTCAATTCTTAGGACCATATATTTAGAGACAGGTGGGACTTTAGTGATTGGTCTAATCTAACCCCTTAATTTTACAGAAAAACAAACAGGCTTTAAATAACTTTCTGAAATAAAATAAGCAGTAATCAGAATCCAAATCCAGCCTGACTCACCCCGGGCCAGTATTCTTTCCACTATACTAATCACCTCTCAGCAATTATAAACATACTAATTAAGGGTCTAATAAATACAAAAGTCAGCCTACTATGTACAGGTTAAAAAAAGAAGGTTGGTTTGCTAAAATCAGAAAATGATGTGCATACTTCTCAGGATGAAACAATTCTCAAAATTTATCTAGCTCTTTGAGTTGCCAAAGTAAAAGTAAGATGAATATGAAAATTAACCAATAAAACCATCCAGCTCTTTATCTTTGGGAAGAGACTGGCAGCCATTTTTACCTTCTTACTCTGAAGAAGCTCTAAATGATTAGATAATGGGAGAGAATTTGGTGTATAGTGGGTGAAATGCTAGACTTCTAATCATGAAGACCTGGGTTCAAAGTTCACATTTGATATTTATTAACTGTGGGACCATGGACAACTCAGTTGCCTTCTCTAAATTTCCATTTCTTCTGTAAATTGATGATGATATCTATAGTATTAGCAGGATTGGTACAGATTTCAAATGATGCATTTTATAAAAAGTACTTCACAAACTTTAAAAGGCATTGTAAATATTTTATTTATTAATTATCAACATTGACTTATCATCATTGCTTTAAATTTGCAAAGATCAGACTGATTTTAGATAACATTATTCCAAAAATAAAGTATGAAGATATGGTATCTTGGAACATAAGAATCTTTCATTGCTGACATCCTATCTCCTGATAGAGCTATTCAAAGATGCTCTCATTCAATCTATACAAGATGATTTTTTATTCCAATACTTTCATTCAATTCAAAAACTCTCATTTTATCTACTTGGTCAGGTAGGTGGCTCATTGCAGATGGAGGAAGGAAAATATGAATTCAAATCCAGCTTCAGATACTTACCAAATATATAACCTTGGGTAAGTCAGTTAAACTATGTGCCTCAGATAATAATAGTGACCATCTGCCAGGATTACTCAGAGGATCAATTGAGATTATAATTATTTATGACTTAGCATAGTGTCTGCACGTAATAGGTGCTTAACAAATGCCTAGTTTTTTACTTTCTTCTTTATTGTTACAAAAGAACAATAGTAGGAAAGTGACTTGCCCTTCTACTATTTCTATTCAGATTCCATCAAATGATGGATAATAAGGAAGAGATGATGATGGTGGTGGTGGTGATGATATGATGATGGTGGTGGTGGTGATGATAGTGGTGGTGATGATGGTGGTGGTAGTGATGATGATGGTGGATGATGATAGTGGTGGTGATGATGGTGGTGGTGATGATGGTGGTGGTGGTGATGATGATAAAAGTGGTGGTGATGATGATGATAATGATAACATAATTTATGCTTGCACAGCATTCTCATCTTTTTTTTCATTTTCTTCTTCTAAAAGTCTTTAAGACATGTCTACACAAGTTATTGTATATGATTGTGATGGGATACCAGTGTGATATAAGAAATGCTGAGTTCAGTGATCTTAGAAAAAAATGGAAAGATTTACATGAAAAAATGAAGAGCAAAATGAGCAGAACCAAGAGAACATTGTATACAGTAAGAACAACATTGTTTTAAGAACAACTTAGAGTAAATAAGTTATTTGGATTATTATAAATACCCAAATTAACTACAAAGGATAAGGTACTATCCACATCCAAACAAAGAGCTGATAAATAATAATATTTGTAGAATAATTTTACATATACACTCATTTACACATGCACACACACATTTGTGTCTAATGGTGGCCATCTCTAGTGTAGGGTAGGGGGAGAAAAGAAAAAAAGGAAAAAAATTACATATAACTGTTTTATATTTAAAAGGAATAGCAAGTTATACATAGTAGATTTGCTATTTCATGTGCAATCATCTTTTTTATTACAATATGTTATGAAAAGTTTTGTTCTGTTACATAAAATTTTTTTTTTTTAATGAAAGCCTTTAAGACAGACATTTTGCAGATAAGGAAACTAAATCATAGATGAGTTAAATCAATTCTTGAAAATTTCACAGCTAGTAAGTGGCAGACATGAGATCAGTTTTTGGACCACTTGTCAAGTCCTTTATCCACTCAGCATGTGATATTTTTTCTTCATATGCAATGTCTCTCTGTCTCTGAAACACTTGCCTCCTCTCTTTACCTTCAATGATGTCACTTTCTTCTTTGTATAGCAGGATGAAGTCTTGATTTTCTCAAAGTATTGGAGTCCCTAAAAGCAAATCTGCTCAAACCCCATGGAGATGCTAATGAGGTGATAAGAATGGAGAAAACCCTTGGTTGGACCATGTGCCCTGGTTTTTGGCCACATCAGAGCAAATCAGTGGGCCACAAAGGTTGAACATTTCACACTTCTCTCATGAGAAAGCCTCTGCCATTGGCAAGAAAAATGTAAAACTAATGAATAACTTTTAAGTCTTAAATAAAGATCAAAAGCTTTGGCAGTTATAAAAAAAGTATACCTTTCCATTGTAAACCAAGACAATCTGATTGTCAAGTCTTTGAAGTCAGTGGGAAACCACAGGGTTCCATTTTTATAATACCTTTCCTTCCTCCAAACACACATTGACCAGAGGAACAACATTGTTGTGTTTTCAAAATCTCATTCCTGTCTAGCCGTGTGACCTTGGGCAAGTTACTTAACCCTAATTGCCCTCCAAAAAGCAAAAAAAAATCTCATTCCTGAAAGCTCCTGGATCAATATCTCCATGGAATCCTGGCTATAATTTCTCTGAATCCTTTTAATCAGATTTTCTGAAATCTAGAGTGTATTTCAGATTGAGATTGCCTTTCTTTTTCTTAGTTTATTTTTGTCACAAATGTTAAAATGGAGGAGTTCCTTTGACCTAAGGTCCAAATGATTTCCACCCTCTCAAGTTCTTCCCTGTTGGCAAGATAAAAATCAGGTGTAAAATAAGAGGGAAGGGAAGGGAATATATATTCATACATCATCTACTACATGCCAGACCCTGTGCTAAGTGCTTTACAAATATTATCACATTTAATTCTCATAATAATCCTGAAAGGTAGGTGCATCATTTATCCTCTTTCTACAGTTGAGGAAACTGAGATGAATAGAGGTTAAGTGACTTGCTAGAGTTCATAAGTGTCTGAGGGAAGATATGAACTCAGATGTTCCTGACCCCAGGTCAGATGAATCTAGTTTGGTGGTCACAGGATCAAGGATCTAGAGTGAGAAGGGACCTTAGAAGCCACATGCTCCAAACCCCTTTTTTAACAGACGAGGAAACTGAGGTCCATAGAGGTAAATTGACTGCCTAGTGTCACACAGGAAATGGCAGAACTAAGATTCAAAGAAGGACCCTTGCCTCCAAATCTTGTACCATGCTAATAAAATAGCAAGAAAATATTTGATGATAAGTTTAAAGATTTTAGAAGATAGATTTTCTCTGTTATCAATGGGCATATCCAGGGTGGCTAGGTGGCGCAGGGAGTAGAGTGCCGGCCCTGGAGTCAGAAGGACCTGAGTTCAGATGCAGCCTCAGACACTTAACACACACAAACACCTAGCCATGTGACCTTGGGCAAGTTACTTAACCCCAATTGCCCTCCAAAAAAAAGGGAAAAACAAGAATCATGAATGGGCATATTCAAAACACCAAGTAATATCATTCAATGGTAGAAAGACCTTATTTAGCCTTCACTATCCCTTGAATAATAATAATAAATAATAATAGTTACAACAAATAACATTTCCATAATGCCTTCAGATTTGCAAAGAGCTTTACAAACATCATCTCATTTGATCCTTGCAACCACCTCGGCAAATAAGTGCTGTTGTCATCCTTCTTTTTACTGATGAGGAAACCAAGGCAGATAGAGGTTAAGTGACTTGCCCAGGGTCACACAGCTAGTAAATGTCTGAGGCCAAATTTGAATTCAGGTCTCCCTTACTCCAGATTCATCACTCATTCACTATATCACCTAGTTACCAGTGATCTTCTGGTGATAAAAAGAAAGGATAGCCCCTGTCCTGAACCTTACATTCGGACTGGGGAGAAAACATGCACATATGTAATTACATAGAAGACATACAAATCAAACATAAAGTAACCTTGTAGGGGAAAACAATAGTGGTTGGGAGTAGTGGGTAGGATGAGAACAAGACCAAGAAAGGCTTCCTTAGTAATCTGAACTTGAGTCTTGAATTAAACTGAGGTTTCCAAGGGGACAAAGATAAAGATAGAACATGCTTGGCATGATGGAAGATACAATACGGTATGTTACAAACTTCAAGTAGGTCACTATGAATGGATTGTAAGGGGAATGGAGGGGGAGAAAGTAGAATGGAAAGGTAGCAAGGGCACAGATCCTGGAAAACTTTGTTTCAAACAGTGGAGTTGTTTTTAATCTTAGCAGTAAAAGGTAGCCACTGTAGTATATTGAATAGAATGTTCATATGAACAGAGCCATGCTTTAGAAAAGTCATATAAAATGCTTCAAATCATTATTGATTGGAGAAATGCACATTAAAACTACTTTGAGGGGTGGCTAGGTGGTGCAGTGAATAGAATGCCAGCCCTGTAGTCAGGAGGACCTGAGTTCAAATCTGGCCTGACACTTAACACTTACTAGACATGTGACTGTGGGCAAGCCACTTAACCCCAGTTGCCCTGCCCTCCCCCTCCAAAAAGACAAAAAACCTCCTCCAAAAAACAAAACTACTTTGGAATGTCATTTTATACCTATCAGACTGGCTAAAACAATTGAAGGGGACAGTGTTAAATGTTGGAGGGGATGTGTAAAAATTGGGCCACTAATTCATTTTTGGTGGAATTGTGAACTGATCCATTCATTGTGAAGAGCAATCTGGAATTATGCTCAAAGACTTATCAAGCTGCCTATACCCTTTGACTCAGCAATACTACTACTGGGTCTATTTCCAAATATGATTAGGGAAAAATGAAAAGAACCTCTATGTTCTAAAATATTTATAGCAACTCTCTTTGTGGTGGCAAAGAACTGGAAATTGTGGGGATGCCTGTCAATTGGGAAATGACTGAACAAGTTGTGGTATATGACTGTGATGGAATACTACTGTGCCTTCAGAAATGATGAGCTCATTGATTTCATAAAAACATGAATAGACTTGCATGGAATAATGAAGCGTGAAATGAGCAGAATGAAGAGTACGTTGCCTATGATAACATCAATATTGTTTTTAAGAATGACTTTTAGCAGCTAAGTCATTTTGGCTACTATAAAAACTCAAATAAACTACAAAGGAGATATGAAGGAAGATGCTATCTGCATCCATAGAAAGAATGTATAGAATATTTTATATATATATGTATAGGTATAGAATGTGTTTGTATATACATATATGCATATATACTATATATATATACACACATATATATGCCAATATAAATATACACACATTTGTGTCTAATGGTAGTCACTCGGGGGGGAAGAAGAAAAAAATAATTTATATGATGAATTTAGCATATGTTTCAAGGGAATAGCAAGTTGTACACAGTATATTTGCAGTTTCATGTGTAATCATCTTTCTATTATGTTATGGAGATATTTGTTTTATTTCATAAAATAAAATAAGATTAAATAAAAAATAAGAAAAGTTACTTTGATGGTTGTGTGGATTGGACTGGCAAGAGGCATGAGGTTAGAAGGTCATTCCCATAGTTCAGGTGAAAGGTAATGAGGTCCTGAAATAGAGTGGCAATTTTTTTTCATGGAAAGAAAGATGTCAGTCAATAAACATTTATTAATGTATGTTGTGTGTCAGGCACTGCATTAAGCATTGGGAAGACAAAGAAGGGAAAACCAGAGCTGTTGTGGAGATAGAGCAAGATTTGGTGACCAATTGGCTATGTAGGACAAGAGAAGAGTTGAGTTAACACCTGCGTTGTTAACCTGTGTAAGTGAAAGGATGATGTATACATCATTAGTAACAGAAAGTTCAGAAGATTGGTCATTTTGAGGAAAAGACAATGAATTATATTCTGGACGTATTGAGTTTGAGATGTCTAAAGGTGATTCAGGACTGGGATTCAGGAGAGAGACTAAGGCTAGGTATCTAAATGTATAAGTCACTTGAATATAGATGATTATGTAACCTATGGGAACCAGTGAAATAACTGAGAGTATGTAGGAGAAGAGGAAAGAGCTCCCCTCCCCCCTTGGGGACATTCCCTCTTAGTGGTAATGGCATGGATGATGAATCAGCAAAAGAGCCTGAGAAGGAGCAGTAAGGGATATACAGGCATGCACTGGAAAATGACGTCACTTATAGATGATGCTTAGCTATCAATAAACCAGGTTTAGGGGATGGAGGGAGCATGTGTTGCCACTCATCCTAATGTAGGGCTTATTTTGGACATTGAGGTTTAAGCCAGTAAAAAGGAGTAGTTTTTGTCACAGCTCAGCTCAAGTACCACCTCCTCCAAGAGATCTTCCTTGACACTTTCTCCATTGCCGTTCATTTTGTACATGATTATTTTGTATACACCTATATGTGCATATGTTGTCTCCTCCGCTGGAACATAAGCTTCTGGAAGGCAAGGATGACTTTACTCATATATTTGTATTGCCAGTGGTAAGTCCAGTGTCCTTTCCTTCCTTCTTTCCTTCTTTCCTTCCTTCCTTCCTTCCTTCCTTCCTTCCTTCCTTCCTTCCTTCCTTCCTTCCTTCCTTCCTTCCTTCCTTCTTTCCATTACAAAAATCACTGTACAAGGTACTGGAACAGATACAAAGTTTAAGCTAACATTACCTTGGCCTTACAGAGCTTGCAGCCAAATTTAGGTATGACAACACAATGAACTCCTATATAAGATAGAGTAACATTTATATAAATGCAGTAAAATATCAGATATAATACATTACTACACACAGTGCAGTAATGTAAGGTCAATGACTTCCAAACAAATCTTCTCTATTAAACATCATCTTTTCAGATCAACTGTCAATCTTCCCACCCCTTATCACCTAATTAACACCATCAGTAGCTCTCTAAATTAATGGGCCACCCCTGTAATCACCCACTAGTAGGCATTTAAGTCACTATTAAGTACTTCTCTACAGAGGATTAATTGACCCAAATACCTTTGGGAAGCAGCCACCTCATTAAGATAATGAAGTGAGGTAACCTCTGAAGATGAGGAATTCACTACAGATTTGCTGAATGCCAGTTTGAATAAGCCATATACACACATAAGTTATCCTTACATTTATTATTTTCTATCCCTACCACTCACTCCCAGTCTTCTTAAACAGAAGGGCAGTCACCAAGTAACTGGTTTTAAAAATAGTGCAAGCAACCAGAGCCCAATAGAAATATCCAGTTTGACTTTGTACATGGCACTATTCTGAGCTAAAGGATTCATTAAAACACATTTGTGTGAAACACAATCAAATCAAATTAAAAATCTTATCAAAGTTACATCCTTAGCCACATCTTTGAGCATTAGCTTTTTTTTTTTTTACATGAGGAAAGTTTCACATAGTATAGCTTGGTTAACTCAAGTCCTTTCCCTACCAAGACAACCAATATAAGACCCAAGAATGTAAACATTCTAGCTTCAACACGTTAATTATTTTATTACGAAAACAGACAAACAAAAAAAACAAAGTGAAGCTTAAAACTGGATCACCTAACCCTTTCACTTCTCCCTTCCTAGTTCAAAATTCTCTTTCTGTTTCTGTCTCTCTCTGTCCCCCCTCCTCTCCTCTGTCTCTCTTTGTCTCTCTCTTCCCTCCATCTCTCTGTCTTTCTCTGTCCTCCTCCTTTCTCATCTCCTCTCTCTCTCTCTCTCTCTCTCTCTCTCTCTCTCTCTCTCTCTCTCTCTTTTCCTCTTCCTCCCTCTCTCCCTCTGTTTCTATCTGTCCTCCTTCCTCTCTTTTCTCTGTCTTTCTCTTCCCCTCTCTCTTCTCTCTTTCTCCCCCTCTCTCCTCTCTGTTTCTCTCTCTTTGCCCAAGTTACCCAGCTAGTAAGTGTCTGAGGTTGAATTTGAAATCAGATCCTCTTGACTACATGGCCACTGTCTTCTCCACTGCCCAACCTAGCTACTCCAATTGTTACATCTCTTAATGGACAGTATCCTCTTAGATCTGTAGATAGGCTCACTTGATTCAACCTTCAGCACAATATTCTTTGTGGTCTGGTTCTTTAAAAATATTTTTTATGTTCATCCTTTGGTCACCATAATCCTGTTGCCTCCATCCATAGTGCTTTTCCCCTTGAACTTTTAGGGAATCCTGGCCATTCTGGTACTCTGTCATTTTATGAGGCTGGTACCCCTAGCTCTTCTCTCTCTAAAATTTTTGGCAACATTCACCATGTCATTGGCAGCATTGAGAGTGCAAAGAAAGGAGCCCCTTGTACTTGTGCAGATATTAGTCTTCTCCATCCATCCCAACATGATATCAAACTGACAAGCTGCTGAACTAATTATTCTAAAGCACATTTCTTGCTAAGTCATTCCACAAGCTCCAATGACTCCCAATTGCATATAGGATCAAATATAAACATTTCTTATTGGTTTTTAAAGCCCTCAACCTACTTTGCTGGTCTAATTATATATTGTTTCCTTTCTCACCTCCTAGAATCTACCAAAACTGACCATCTTACTATTTCCCACTTATCACATTCCATTACTTGAATCCTTGCTTATAAACTAACATTATTCCATGTTTGGAAAATGCTCCTTCATCATCTCAACCTTTTAGAATCCCTTACAGACCTTAAAACATAGTTTAAGAACAAATTTTTAGATGAAGTCTTTTCTGCTTTTCCCAGTTGATAGTCCTTACCTCTCAAAAATTGTCTTAAACATTCAGTATATAGTTGTGTATGTGTTGTCTTCCTCAAAAGAATGCAAGTTTCTGGAGGGCAGGTACTGTTTCTTTTTTATCTTTGTGTCTGCAGCATACGGGATAGTGCCTGGACATAGTAGTTTCTTTATTAAATGTTTATTGATCTTCTAACTCTACATTCCATTTGGCATACACTGTCCCTCCAAGCCTGAAATGCATGGTCACCTCACCTCTCCCTCTTAGCATTCCTAGATTCTTTTAAGTAGCTTTGATGCTACTTCTTATAAGAAGCCTTACTTTTATTCCTCCAGTTTTACTGCTCATTCCTTTTTTCAGTTATCTTGCATTTATATATGGTATATCTACTCTCCCTCCTCCCGCCCTCTCTTCTCCAGAGGAACATAACCTTCTTAAAAGCAGGGATTATTTTCCATTAAAAAAATCTTCATTACCTAGGACAGTGCCTCATTCATATTGAATATTTAATAATTGTTTGTTGAATTGAATTAAATTTTGAAATATCCTTTTTTCTATTTTAAAATGTATGTATGTGTGTACATGTTGATGTAAAATGTTATGTATTTCTTTTTAAAAATAGATTTTTGGCAGTGAGGTGGCATAATGAATAGAATAATGGGCCTGGAATAAGAAAGACCTGACTTCAAATCCAGTCTCATATACTTGCTACCCTGGATATGCTACTTCACCTCTGTTTACTTCAATTTTCTCAACTGAAAATTGAGGTGAGTGAGGTAGCACAATGGATAGAGCAATGGTTCAAGAATCAAAAAGACCTGAGTTCAAATGCAGCTTCATTCACTTATTAGTTGTGTAACCCTGGGCAAGTTACTTAACCTCTGTTTACCTCAGTTTTCCCAACTACAAAATGGGGATAATGGTAGCATCTTCTTTGTACGGTTGATGTGAGGATCAAATGGGATATTTATAAAGTGCTTAGCATAGGGCCTGGCACAAAGTAGGTGATTAATATATGTTTTTTCCCTCCTTCTTCTCTTATTCCAGATGAAACCACCAAAAAAAAAAAAAGATCATTTCCATACCCACAGAAGAATGCAGAAAGAGCACTTGCTATGAAACCATGAGTCTCCATTTCAACTTCTGTTGAGTTTGATGTATTTCTACACCCATCTGTTTGTGTGTGTTTTCAATCCTCCTTTGTAAGTTTCAGTTAAGAGTGAAGTTCATCTGATGTCCACTCCCATCATGTTTCTTATATGTTTACATATTCTTCTTTTCATGTACCTCAACATTCTTTTTCTGTTATATACCAGTATTTTTTCCTTTTACTTTCCTGTTCCTTTTCTCTCTTCAAACTTTCAGAATAGTACCAATCTACTACTACTTTTTTTTCTTATTTAATTTCCTCATTATCCTTTGAAAACATTTAGGATCTGAAGGAACTTTTATTTCTTCTCCTCTAATTAGAATGTTAGCACAGGTTCTTGCCTCTTCCAATTGGTCAAATAACTTCTAGATTTCTTTGAATCTTGTGTTCCTGTTTAGCTCTGGTCTTTTCATCAGGGGTATTAGAAAATCCCCATATTCAATCAAAGGGTTTTTCTTTTTTCATCTTGTAAGATTTTACACAGCTTTACGTGGTAAATCATTCTTTGTTGTACACCTTTATCTTTTTATCTTTCAGATTATTGTATTCCATGATCTCCTTTAGTTTTAAGCAGCAGTTGTCGGATTTTGTGTAACTATCCCTTTAGTTGCTTAGTACTTAAACTCTGTTGTAGAAGTTGGCAGTATTTTCTCTTTGATTAGGAGCTCTGGATTTGGCTATGTATATTTCTGGGACTTTTATTTTGGGAATTCCATTAAGAAGGTGCTTGGTTAGGGGTGGCTAGGTGGCGCAGTGAGTAAGAGTGCCAGCCCAGGAGTTGGGACGACCTGGGATTGGATCCAGACTCAGAAAATGAGCACCCACACATAAATAATGACTGGCCATGTAACCTTGAGCAAGTTACTTAACCCCAATTGCTTAAAAAAAGGTGCTTGGTAGATTTTTTTTTATCCTTACCTTACTCCCTTGTCTTAATTGATAAGTTGTTTCAGTTTATCATTTCTTGAGATATAGTGTCCAGGATCTTTTGTATTATCATGGTTTTCAGAGGGCACAATGATTCTTAAATTACTTCTCCTTGACCTGACTTCAAGGTCAGTTGCTTTTATCTTACTTTTTAATGTCTTGCATAATTTCTTCTTGATATTCAGGTAGTTCTCGTGAAAAGTGATTTTTTTCCCCTTTGAGTCTCTATTCAAAGTTTTGTTATGGAGTTAGACTAAAATAATTTCTGAGACTGGTTCATGTTTTCTTATATTCATTAATCTCCTCTACTTTGGTTTCAGAATGAGACATTTTACTATGACTAGTTTCTGCCCCCCTGAACTTTTGGGCAGTATATTCAGCCTTGCTTAGTGTTCCCGTTGGATCCTTGGATTCTTGTACTGACTCCTACTTCCTGAGATTTGTTCTCCCACCTCAAAATCTTTGAAGTTCACAATGCTAGATATTTAGGACTCTCTCTCTCTCTCTCTCTCTCTCTCTCTCTCTCTCTCTCTCTCTCTCTTTCTCTTTCATCTCATCTCAGAACAGACCTCAGAGCTTGTGGACCAGGGAAGTAACATTAGGAACAATGAAGCTCCATAATCATTGTTACTGTGCTGATCACTAGTAGTTGCCTACTGACGCTCTCTGGCCATTCCTGACTATCCCGCATGCCTGAAATGCTCTCCCTTTTCCACTCTGACTACTGACCTCCCTGCCTTCCTTTAAAATCCAAACTTCTATAGGAAACCTTCCCCAAGCTCTCTTAATACCAATGCCTTTTCTTTGTTAATTATTTCCTATTTATCTTGTATATAAATAGCTTTGTATATATTTGTTTTCATTTTCACTTCCTCACTAGATTATAAGCTCCTTGAGGGCAGTGCCTGCCTTTTGCATTCTATATCCCCATAACTTAGTCCAGTGACTATAGTATACACTTAATAAATGTTTATTTATTTATTAATTGATTCCTAAACTGAACCTTGAAGGAATCCAGGGAAAAGGTGGAGGTGACAAAACAGTGAATTTTAGGCATGGGAGTACAGATCATGAAAAGACTCCAAGGTGGGAGGGAAATGGAATTTAGAATTCTGGAGTCCACACCCTAGGGTTTACTGACCTCTCTAGAGGTTTCCTAAGAAAATCTTTTGATTTTTCTTTTTCCATACACAGAATCTTTCTGGTTCCACATGTTCTGTCTCTAGTCAAATTCATTTTGCTGGAGAAGATCCTTTTCTTATTCCCTGTGACATTCTTACTAACATTTTTTGGGTGCAATTCCAGGGTGTGATATTATACTTCTTATTGGATTTCTTCCATTCAGTCTGGTATGAACTTGATTTACTGGAGTAGGTCTGTCAGGCCGATGTGGACCACTTCTTGTTCAGGCTTCCATCTTGATTGGAAATAAATAATAAATATCTCAAAAGTTCTTAGACCTGAATCCAACCCCAAACCAAATCCAACCCCAGGACCTTTTTTCTACTAAACCGGAACCTAAATTCATGGTTCAGGGAGCAAGAAGGGGAGATTACTGAAAGACAGCATGCACAATCTTGGAGAAAACTTGATAGGTTTTAATATGATCTGTGATCTAAGATTCCTCACAGACCCTGAAGTAATGATAGTAATAGCTTGTACTTATATATTGCTTTAATATTTACAAAGACTTTATAGATGTTAACTAATTTTATATCCCCAACAACCCTGGGAGGTAGGTGCTATTATTATAGATAAAGAAACTGAGGCTATCCTGACTCCAGGTCCAGTGCTCTATCCATTTTTGTCACTTGGGTGTTTTTTTTTTTTCGAAGGGCTATTGGTGTTAAGTGACTTGCCCAAGGTTATATAGCTAGTAAGTGTAAAGTGTCTGAGGTTGGATTTGAACTCAGGTCCTTCTGACTCCAGGGCTGCTTCTCTATTCACTGCACCACCTAGCTGCTCCACACTTTGGTGTTTTTTTTGATGGGGATGTTCACGATAGTCATAGATCAAAATGAATGACAGAAAGAAAGGTATAATTCTAATTTTTCAAGTTTGTGCCAGTGTGACAGAAAATTAATGTAGCGTCTAATGCTCTTTCAGGAGACTGGCAAAAGTGACAGTGATAAATCCTCCTATTCACCACATGGTTAGAAGACAAAAATCACTCAGAACATTTCCATATGCTCTACCATCTCTCCAAGTCACTTCCCTTAGACATCATCACTACTCTTCCAGAAACAAGCTCCTTCACATCTTGGACAGAGACACCATCTGAGACCCTCTGTGCATGTTCTGGACTCCTATTGCAATGCAATATTAGAAAATGTACAACTAGTTTGAGAAAAACTTAGAGTAGGAAGCATGGCTTTGTCAGATCCAACTGGAATAAACTTGGGAGAACTGATTGTTAAAGTTTCATTAGGAACATTTAAACCTCAGAAATTGTCCAATGCTATAAAACATTGTTGATTGCCTAGACTTTAATGATGGAGAAAGTGTGGAGAGCAAACTTAAAAATATATTGCACATACATTTTTCTACCTTGAAGAACTAGGTGATAAAAATTTACCACCAGAATTTTGGTTGTAAGTAACCTCAGAGGTCACCTAACTCAACCTGTATCTGATTAGGAATACCTCAATAATAAAATCATGTATAAATTTAATATAATAATAAAATATAATATGATATAATCATATATTATGTAATATATATTATAATGTAATATCATGTCGTCATATCAAATGATACAACATGACACATCAAAACACAACACAACATGACATGACATAACATAACATGAAATGACATGACATGACATGATATGATATGATATGATATGATACAACATAATGTAAAGCCATGTAATGTAATGTAATTTCAAGATCTTCAAATACTTAGCAAAGTGCCTGGCACATAATAGACTACAAACAAACAAAGAAATGAACAAAATAAAAATGACAACTTGTGAACTTGACTTCTGAGGCAGCCTACCCCATTTTGGAACAGTTCTAATTTCTAAGAAGTTTTCCTTTTACTACCAATGATTGTTGTTACTCCACATCACAAAGAGCTGTAAGCCATCAGCTACTGATACCGTTCCTACCAAAGAGTTATTAACCTTGTTTTGCTTTTATAATCTAACATCCCTGGACAACATCCATTGGTGCAGGTTCATTATACTGTCCAGGGTGCAGTAGTGTGGGACTTCAGAACCATGGAAGCAATTTTCAATGACCAATTTTGTATCAGTCACCAAGTAAACTAGGTTTTATTATGCATCTCCTATGTTCCAGGCACTTGGGATAAAAAGACTATTGTTAATCAGTTCCTGCCTTCAAGGAGTTTATAGTCTAGCTAGGAAAGATGACCTGTGCATGCATAGGCATATGTAACATACAACATTCTTTTTGGAGGAAAGTTCCTAGAATCTGGAAAGATTTAAGAAAGGCTTCATAAAGAGGTATAACTTTGAGTTTAGTCTGGGAAGAAACAAAGGATTCTCTATGGTGCAAGACATACTAGTTTTTAAGGTGAAGGCAGGGCATAGTTCAACTCTAGGACTTCATTGTTGTAGGAAACTCCCAGTGAAGCAACTCCCTCTACCAGTGCAAATTGGCAGCTTGGGGTCTGTTTCAGGGCTGAGACTGGAAACAATCTCTGAAGTCATTTCTATATTCACTGTGCTTCCCTCTCATTCACTGTTTGCCAATAGATAAAATAATCCTTTAAAGGTAGACTTAGGGCATGTTGAATACAGAAATGGATTTCTCTGCAATCAAGAAATTTAGTGAAGAACCTCAGATAATTAAAACCCCTGATCTAAGTTCATGAACCAAGAGTTCAACTCATCTTTCTCAAGTGAAAGTAGTCTCAAAATTCAGAACATAAAAAAATTAGACTTTTAGTTATCAATCCATAACATAATTCTGAGTATAATCTAATACCTTTCTTTTAACTCTTCATGTTGATTTTATATCAGGTACTTGCTACTTACCATTGCTTGTGGAGAGCGTTAAGTTTAATGATGATGTTCCTATTGATGATGTTGGCACTTTTTCTGTTGCCATTGTAGTTTTCAGTTTTTCTGGAGTATTCACTGATGTTTGAACAGTCTCACTTTTTGCTAGAAGAGGGAAATTGTTACAGGGGTTCAATTATGCCTAGGACTGAGCTAGTTTAAGATCAAACTTATGTGACATTGAGAGGTTTACCAAAATTTGTTTTAAGAAGGTAATGTCCTCCTTATATGATGATAATGTCAATGACCCACAATCATTAAAAAAGGAACTCAAGACTTTTCCTGCCTTAGTTGTCAGTGAGAGTTTTGATACACTGATTTTTCTCACCTAACGCCCCTTGTTAACCACTGATATTAATTTTCAAACTCAAAAGGATCATTACGGTAGTTTCTACTACTGGAGTGTTGTTCCTTGCTTCCATCCTTCTGACCTTTCTTTTTTTCCCTTCTTTTCCTTTATCCTTGTTTCCTTCCTTCCTTCCTTCCTTCCTTCCTTCCTTCCTTCCTTCCTTCCTTCCATCTTAGCTCTTCCTTCCTCTTTATCCCTTTCTTTCTTCCTTTTCCTTTTCCCTCCTCTTCCTTTCCTTCCTTTTCCCTCCCTCCCTCTCCCCCTTCCTTTTTTCCTTCCACTTTATTCCTTCCTTCCTCTTTATCCATCCTTCCTTTTTCCATCTTTCCTTCCTTCCTTCCTTCCTTCCTTCCTTCCTTCCTTCCTTCCTTCCTTCCTTCCTTCCTTCCTTCCTTCCATCTCTTTCCCTCTTTTTATTTATTTTCACAAATTAAAAAAATGAGGATAGAAATGAACATATCATGGGAGCATATAAGTGGTGCAGTGAGTAGAGCACTGGCCCTGGAGTCAGGAGGACCTGAGTTCAAATCCGGCCTCAGATACTTAGCCCTTACTAGCCATGTGACCTTGGGCAAGTTACTTAACCCCAATTGCCCTGCCCTCCCCCCTCAAAAGAAAACAAAAAGAAATGAACTTATTTTTTTAAGCAATTGGGGTTAAGTAACTTGCTCAAGG
The DNA here is from genome assembly GCA_011680675.1 of Gymnobelideus leadbeateri. Lineage (NCBI taxonomy): Eukaryota > Metazoa > Chordata > Mammalia > Diprotodontia > Petauridae > Gymnobelideus > Gymnobelideus leadbeateri. The sequence continues at coordinate 433,416 of WOXC01002638.1, forward strand.
TTACACGGCTAGTCATTATTTGTGTGGGTGCCCATTTTCTGAGGTTGGATTCGATCTCGGGTCATCCCAACTCCGAGGCCGGCGCTCTTACTCACTGCGCCACCTAGCCGCCCCTAGAAATGAACTTATCATGGAAAGAATCTTTTAAGGGAACAAAACTCTTAATGTTAACATTGAAATGAATATTATAACCATTATATTATCATTTGGGGTCCATCATCTCTCTATCAGGAGCTGAATGAGGGAGGTGGGGTCAATAGGCCAAACAAAAGACAGAGAATTGCCTGAACTCTCCTCCATATCCCTCCAAACTATTTTAAATAATTCCTCAAGAACAACTTCTGGATCAGTAAAACCCAAAAAAGGATTTAGTGAACCAGTTTTCTATCCCAAAACAACTTAGAAGATTGGCAGGAAAAATCTACTGAAACTGAGGTGAGAGTGGAGAGCAGTCCAGCATAGACTGTGCCTCAGCAAACCAGCAGTAGGCCTTGAGGGTGACAAATTCAGTGGCAGCAGTGACTGTTTCAGATCTCTCAGTCCACTGATGGCAAGGAGATCAGACAACTGGTCAGAAGGGTATTGCAGGTGTCCTGTCACTGGTACTGAAGGGTAAGACTTTGTTGCATGCTCCAACTTGGATCTGGGTTGCAGTTCTGGGTCTCAGTCCCACAGTGAGGAGTAGCTCTAGAACACCAGAGTGACATGGGAGCAGAGAACCTGTTCATAGTTCCAGGGAAGAAAAGAGTGATTACGATCACTCACAGAGGGGCACAAGCCAAAAGAGTAGTAAACACACCTCTCCTTAGATCATACCATCTTGAACTGAAAACTTACACGTCCCCAGAATTATCTCTGAAAATTATCTCTCTGCACAAAAACCTGAAGCCTGGGACAGTGCTCCTCCACTCCAGAAGCAGAGCCCCACTTTAGCAAAGAGTTAAAAGTGAAAAGAAATAGGCTGGAAAAATAAGCAAACATCAGAAAAGACCTTGATTATAGAAAGTCATTATGATGACAGGAAAGATTAAAACACAAACTCAGAAGAAGACAACAAAGTCAACACTGCTACTTTCAAAGTTTCAAAGAACAATATGAATTGGTCTCAGGTCATGGATGAGCTCAAAAAGGATTTTTAAAATCAAGTAATTAGGGCAGCTAGGTGGTGCAGTGAGTAGAGTGCTGGCCCTGGAGTCAGAGGGATCTGAGTTCAGATCCAGCCTCAGACACTTAGTGCACACACAAACAAAAACCTAGCCGTGTGACCTTGGCCAAGTTACTTAACCCCAATTGCCCTCCAAAAAGCAAAAAAAAAAAATCAAGTAAGGTAGAGGAAAAATTGGGAAGAAAATTTAAAATGATGCAAGAAAATCTTGAAAAAAAGAGTCAACAGGTTGGTAGAGGAGGCACAAAAAATTAAGGAAGAAAATAACACCTTAAAATAGGATAGGCTATATGGTAAAAAAAAAAGGCACAAAAATTTGGTGAAGAGAAAAATGCCTTGAAGCATTAGCCAAGTAGGAAAAAAATACAGAAATCCACTGAATAGCATAACTCCTTTAAAAGCAGAATTGGCCAAATGGGGGGAAAAGGTACAAAAGCTCAATGAAGAAAATAATTCCTTAAAAATTAGAACTGTGGTAAGAGCACCAGCCTGGAGTCGGGAGGACATGGGATTGGTTCTGGCCTCAGATACTTAACACCCACACGAAAATAACTAGCCATGTAACCTTGGGCAAGTTACTTAGCCCAAAAAATGCTTTAAAAATTAGAATTGTGTAACTGGAAGCTAATAACTTTATGGGACATCAAAAAACACTAAAACAAAATCAAAACAATGAGTAAAAACAGAAGACGATGTGAAATAGCTCATTGGAGAAACAGCTGATCTGTAAAATAGAACCAGGAGACATAATTTAAGAATTATTGGACTACCTCAAAGCCATGGTAAAAAAAAAATAGCCTAGATATCATCTTTCAGGAAATTATCAAAGAACAGTGTTCTGATATTCTAGAACCATATGTTAAAACAGACATTGAAAGAATCTACTTATCACTTCCTGAAAGAGATCCAAAAATGAAAACTCCTGGGAATGTTATAGCCAAATTCCAGAGCACCCAGTTCAAATAGAAAATATTACAAGCAGCTAAAAAGAAACAATTCAAATATCATGGAGTCAGAGTCAAGACAACAAAAGATTTAGCAGTTTTTATATTAAAGGATTGAAAGACTTGGAATAGAATATTCTGGAAGGCAAAAAAGCTAGGATTACAAACAAGAATCACCTACCCAGCAAAACTGAGTATAATCCTTCAGGTGATTATATGGACATTCAGTGAAATAGAGGATCTTTCAAGGAGCTCAATAACACGTTTCATTTTGAATCCTTTGAAAATGTGGTTGACATTATGTTGATCAGAGTTCCTAAGTTTTTAAAGTTGTATATTTTCACAGTATTGCTGTCATTGTATAAATTGTTCTTCAATGATGAACTCAAATTGGAATCATGGTGTGTGTGTGTGTGTGTGTGTGTGTGTGTGTGTGTGTGTGTGTGTGTGTTTGCATCTATCTGTCTATTCACAGTGAAATTTGGACATAGCTAATGGCAGGAATTTGTTTTGCTTGATCATTCCTGTTTGAAACAAGAGGTTTTTTTGCCTTATCAGTTGGGGAAGAGAGAGAGAAAATGAAGTTATGAAATTTAAAAAAATGAATAATAATAATAAAAAGACATTACCAATTGATAGAGATGGAGATGAATATGTGGTAACTATAGGTGTGGATTGCTTGGTTGTCAGCACAGTGGTTACAGAATCTGTAAAATAGAAACTGGATTTAGAAAGTGCATATTTTAGGGGAAAGATAAAGTTTAGGATTCTGTTTTAGGACCCCAACCATGTGATTTCTTTCATATAAAGAATTTCTTGGGAAAACATTCCACCATTATAGATTTACTTGTTCAGCAATTTCTCATCTTAGATGTTTGTTTTGGGCTCTAAGAGGTGGGTAATTTGTGTAGAGTCACACAATCACTGAGTGTGAGAGCTTTGCAGAAGAGCCCAGGGCTTCCTGAGTGTGTTGCCAGCTCCCCATCTGCTCTGCCAGACTGCATGGGATGGCAGATCTCTTTGTGATAATAATCTAAATATGACATCTACATTTGCTGTTGTTCAGTGGAACAGGCATGTCTGATTTTAGGGACCCCATGAACCATAGCATACCAGATCCTTCTATCCTCCACTAATTCTTGAGGTCTGTCCAAGCTCATATTCATTGCTTTTTATGATACTCTCTATCCATCTCTTCCATTGCCATACCCTTTTCCTTTTGCCTTCTATCTTTCCCAATATAAGGGTCTTTCCCAATGAGTCTTGTATAGCTCATGTTTATGTAGTACATATAGAATTTACAGAGTACTTTCTTCAGGATGGTCCTACAAGGCAGATAGATTTCATACTATTTTCCTATTTTCCAAGTGAAGTGAAGCTCAGACAGTAAAGTCTGAATATAAATCTTGCCTCAAATACTTACTGACTGTGTGACCCTAAGCAAGTCCCTTAATTTCTACTTGCATGAGTTTCCTCATCTGTAATATGAGCATAATAATAGCACTTATCTCCTGAAGTTGATGTAAGGATAAAATGAGATGATATTTTTAAAGTACTTTGTAAACTTAAAACTTTACATAAAAGGTAGGTAGTGCCATTATTAAATTATTTGCTCAGAGCTACAAAGCTAGCAAGTATCAGAGTTGGAATTCAAACTCAGACCTTCCTGTTTTCTATTCTTTCTACAGTATCAACATTTCATATATTAGTAAAAATTAGGTGGTTGTTTTAGATTAAATTCAACCTCTTGGTCTCTCCTCCCTAGTGGGCACATACCCCTGCCCCCACCCAATCACTCAGTTATTCACACCTAGGAAAACAATAATAACAACTGACATTTATATATTATTCTTACATTTGCAAAGTGTTTTATAAACATTATCTCTTTTGTTCATGAGACGTAGGTAATATAGACATTATTTTATAAACGAGGAAACTGAGCCTCAGCATTCAATTGAATTGCCAGTGGTCAAGTAGCAATTAAGGATTAAAAGGTAGTATTTAAACCTCAGTATTCCTGCCTCTAAATCCAGCATCCTAGTCACTATACAAGATATACAATGGTACCCTCAACAAAAAGACACAAACAAAATCCACACTCCAAACATGGGCAGCACCCTGAGAGTAGGGTATTTAGAATGAGAAGAATGGAGCCTGAATCTCAGTTATAGTACTTCTAAGCTGTATTTTCTTAGGAAAGTAATACAAGAGTTCCAAGACTAGTCCTAGAGTTCAACTAGATTCTTCACAACCACAATACTGCATCCTCCCTCTGCTCCCATGCTCCACTTTGGTTGAAGCCTTCTTTAAAAAAATATTTATTTATTTGCTTTTAGTTTACAACATTCAGTTCCACAATTCCTTGAGTTCCAAATTTTCTCCCCCTCTCTCTCCTCCCTCCTCCCCAACCCTGGTGGCATGCAATCCAATACAGGTTCTACAGATACCTTCACATCAAACATTAGTCAAGTTGTAAAGAATTATAACCAATGGAGTGAACAATGAGAAAGAAGAAATAAAACAAAGCAAAAAGAGAGAGAAAAAGTAGTCTGCTTTATTCTGCCTTCAGACCCTGCAGCTATTTTCTCTGGATGTGGATATCCCTTTCCATCATGAATCTTGGAGTTATCTTACGGTCTCAGCCTTGCATTGCTGAGAGGAGCTCAATCTATCACAGTTAGTCATCATAGAGAAGATGTGTCTGTGATTGTGAACAATGTTCTACTGGTTCTGCTCTCCTCACTCAGCATCAGTTTATATAAGTCCCTCTAGGTTATTATGAAGTCCTTCTGCTCCTCGTTTCTTATAGCACAATAATATTCCATTACATATAACACAACTTGTTTAGCCATTCCCCAATTGATGGGCATCCCTTTGATTTCCAATTTAGGTTAAAGCCTTTGTAACCCCTATATAGTCTTAGCTCAGGTGTTCTCCCCACTTCTCCATGATGTCTTTTCTTATCTGTCTAGTGAATTGTGATCCTTTGTCTCTCAGGATATTCTGTTGACTTGTTTTGGACATTTAGTCACATTCTAACATCATTTATGTTAGGCTGTGCTTATCTATTATATTATGTATTTATTTTTAAAATACACACACATACACACACACACACACATATATATATATCTATATATATATAGATATATATATATATATCATAGCTGTATTAGTCAAGACTTTGAAGGTAGCTGCCAGATATCTGTGCTTAACTCACATCTTCAGAGTATCCTGGATCTCCCCCAAGCCTGGTTGTGCCCACTTTGGCTGTACACCTTTGGACCAGCTGCAATCAGCTGTTTGTGTCTTTCAGGAAATGAGGCAGATAGTGATTTTAGGAGATAGATAGGGATGCATGCCTCCCATCTCTCAGCAGGGAGGTGTTTTTTCACAGATTTAGAATAAGTCATACATTCACGGACATGGTCAATGTGTACATTTGTTTTGCTTGCCTGTACTTATTTGTTATAAAGGAGGGATAAATGTCATGGGTGGAGAGTCACTGGAAAGTGACAACAATGAGGGAAAAAAGGAAATAAATACCTAATGGGGGAGACTGGACAATGGGGCCCAGCCCTTCGACCATGACTGTATTTACCCTCCTTGGTGGATCATAAAGAATATGTGCAATGCTTTCTGCATGCTTTCAAGGCAAACATGGAAGGTCATGCTATTTTTAGTCATGGTGACTCAGAGTTAGTAGTATGTTGATGAAGAGTCTTCTGGCTGGCTAAGGACTTGGAAAGATCAATGATTCAGTAGAGGCTAAAGTGGACCTTATTGTACTTAGGAAAGGTTTGACTGGATGTGCTATCACTCACTCCCCCATTGACTACATCAGGAGGAAGCTGAGAACCAGGAGTGGATGGAGGGGAACAGTAGTTGCCTCATCTTCCCACCCAACCACCATTTATCTGTAATTGCATGGCAACATCTGTTTTCTAGGTCTCTTTTGTATTTTTTTCCAGATCATAGGTAAATGGCTATCTGGAAATTGGATTCACCAAGGACACTGTCTCAGGCTGTACTCTGGACTTCTCCACCTGGCATGGGAAACCTCTTTATCCGGGAAGATTACTACTGCCCTGGAATTCACATGCCTCAGGTACACTCTACCTCTGCAGCCCCTCCATCTGGATGGCTCCTCCTGGAACCTTTATTTAAGGAGGATACTTAGGGCAATCATCTCTTCATTTTTTCACCAAGCTTTACTTCATACCTCTCCTTCGTGACCTGCACCACTCAGCACCTATTTTCAGCTTCCAGTTATATATTGTTTCCACCCCCCATCCCATTATAATGTAAGTTCCTTGAGGATAAGAACTGCCTTTCTTTTTGCTTGTGTTCACATTTACTTAGCACAGTGTTTGACAACTAGTAAGTAATTAATAATTCCTTGTTGACTGTTGTTTTGTTAAATAAATAAAATATTTCCTTAATGGGAATACTCAAATCCATCCACCTTTCCATTTGGAATTCTTCATCACTTTTCTGAATAATGTGCAAATGATACAGAAGCTGAATGGGGCAGTAGATAAAATACTGGCCTTAGAGTCAATTAGACCATAGTTCAAATCCTTTATCTCACTCTTGCCAGCTATGAGTAACCATGAAACATTTCATTTACCTCTTAGTGTCTTTTGGTGACTGTCTTAGAATCTAAAATGTAGATGACTGGTCAATCTGCATCAATGAAGGCAGTTTCCTTAAGAATGAATTCCCTATATTTATGAAGTATGGTCAGAGGTCTAGAACTGGAAGGGAACCCAGGGGCCATTTAGTCTGTCTCCCTCCTTTATGCAATGAGAAAATCAAAACCTAGCGATGGCAAGTGACCTACCTAAAGTCACACCACTGGCAGCAAATAGAAATTCTGGAATTCAAATTAAAGTCCACTATGTTCAGGTTCAGTGCTTTTACAAGTCTGAACCAAGAAAAATTGCAAATGAGAAGAAAGAATAATTGATATTTACATAGCATGGTAAGATTGGCAAAGTTCTTTACACATATGAGTTTCATAAACACCAGAGGTATGTTTCCCATTTTATAGTTGAGGCAGCTGAAGTTTCTGAGGCAACTCAGAGACTTTGTCAGTGGTCCATAGCTAACAAGCATCTCAGGGTGGGAATCAAATGTAGGTTTTCCTGAATCACAGCTACCTCCCTACCTACTGCACACGACATCTGATAAAAACAATCTGATATCAGGCTACACAGTACATATGTCCAATTGTCTACACCTACAATGTAATAACATAAAGCAAAAATTGATGTTCAGAATTTGAGATCATCAATAGAATCATCAAAAGGAGATTAGATGATGCTCAGTTTGTTTACTAAGACAAGAACTGGGAGCACAAGATTCTAGAATGGAATGTATTAGCTGGATAAGAGAAAAAAGGTTATTGGGTGAACAAGTCTTCTGGGAGCTGTATGTATGTATGAATAGGATGAGTCAGCTGTAATAGGAGGGGGCCATGGCTGAAAGATGAGGAGCCAGAAATAGCTCTGGCAAAATGGGCATTTCAGAACATATGATATCATGGCAGTGGTTATCAGGCAGGGAAAAGTACAAATGCAGGAAAAAGCTACTTTAGGACGGAGAGAATGACCCTGTAGAAATGGCAGAGGACCTTGGACCCTGGGACCCACAATAGCAGTATGCTAAGATTTCACTTGTTTGTGGTGTGAATTTTTTTTGGGGGGGACTGAAACCACTAAGAAGGGAAAGAGTGTGAGGAGGGCTGTCTATAATGATTTCCTTTTCTATATCTGATATGCCTGGTAGTATGTTCAAATGACTCCATTTTGCAGTAAGGAAATCAAACACCCCACCCACAGGGGAGAACTAAGGTAGCTAGGTGGCTCAGTAACTAGAATACCAGACCTGGAGTCAGAAAGACTCCTCTTCCTGAGTTCAAATCTGGCCTCAGACACTTACTAGCGGTATGAATCTGGATAAATAACAACCCTATTTGCTTCAGTTTCTTCATCTGCAAAATGAGTTGGAAGAGGAAATGACAAACCATTTCAGTTTCTTTGCCAAGAAAATTCCAAATGGGGTCACAGAGTGTTGGGTGTGACTGAAGATGACTGAACAACAAAAGGGGAAAACTAAAGTTACCCACATAGTGAATCTAACTACAAGCAAAAGTACCATATCTTTGGCATTTCCCATCTCAGTTAAACACAACATCTCAACTTGGGATCAGTGGTTTTTTTTTTTTTTAATAGACATGGCATTTTGATGTGTTAGCAGTTAGCATTGACTATTTACTGTTAGGATGTACACAAATGGCATTTACAGTATAAGCAGAAGTTACAAGACTGATTTTTCACAGGTTTTCCTGTAATCAAATCAAAAGCTTTTTTCACATCTAAAACTCAACTTCACATGATAGATCTCACTTTTCCCACCTCAATATAGGACAGATCAGATCATGAAGAATTCAGAACTATGGGAGGTCAAACCTCCTGGTTATTTGATTGTTTTAATTGTCTTTTTAATTATAAAGTGAATGAAGTAAAACCTTGCCTAAGGTGATGTTGAAGAAGTTAGGCAGGTGGAGGAAACTTAACTACAAGACTTTATAAAATGACTAAAAAATGAGGCATAAACAAATGAAACATTTTGTGATATTTTTATGATAGTGTTCTTTCAAAAATAATTCTTTATGGATATTTTGTTTTCTGTTGGGTAAATTTCTCTTTTCTTTCCTCTGCCATCCCAGAAAAAAAAGACATACCATATAGGAAGGAATTTAAATTTAAAAGGAGTAATAAAAAACACAAAACTGATTCATACATTGAAAAAACTGATAATATATGCAGTGTTCTACATCCATGGACTCACACCCCACCCCATCCATTGCAAAAGAATGTGTATGTATGTGCATGTGGGGGGGAGGGAGAGAGAGAGAAGGAGAGAGAGAGAGAGAGAGAGAGAGAAGGAGAGAGAGAGAGAGAGAGAGAGACAGAGAGAGAGAGAGAGAGAGAGAGAGGAAGAGAGAGAAAGGAGAGAGAGAGGACAGAGACAGAGACAGAGACAGAGACAGAGACAGAGACAGGGACAGAGAGACAAAGAGGTGTTTTCTCAGATCTTTTTGAGGTAGGCTATTTCTTAGTAATTTTTCAACATTCATTTTCAATTGTTCTGTAGTTTTTATTTCCATTTCCATTGTAGTAGTCATTGTTGCTGCTGTTTGCTTGGCTCTGCTTGATTCACTCTGCATCAGAGTGAAGAAGTCCTCAGAAGTCCTCCAGGGCTTCTTTATAGTCATTATATTTGTCATTTCTTCCAGCACAATAATATTCTGTTATATTCATACACCACAATTTTTTTTAGCTATTCTCCAGTCGATGGGCATCTGCTTAGTTTTCAGCAAAGTATTGCTTATAATAACATTGTAAACTGTTGTGATAGAGCACAACATTGTAGAATATATATACAGTTACTAAGTAGCGCATTGGATAGAGGACTGGGGAATTAGGAAGACTTGAGTTCAAATCCAGTCTCAGATATTTATTAGCTGTGTGACCCTGGGCAAGTCACTTAACTTTTTTTTTCTTTATTTCCCTCAATTGTAAACCGAAGATAACAATAATGCCTATTTCCCAGAGTTGTTGTGATGATCAAATGAATAAAATTCCCATCACATAATGGGTGCTATGTACATAGTAGTTATTCATTAGAAGATAGAGTCAAGAGCATTTAATAGAGAATGTCAAAAGCATAGCTTGGTCCTGTAAGAACTAACCACAGCATTGTTTGTAATAAGGTACTACTTGCTCAGAGCAGATCATAACTGTAAAAGTAGCTAGAAAAGGGAAAAAGTAATAGAGATGGAGTTCCCCAAAGTTATTATATGTGGAGAAACTGCTACTTGAATTGAGCTTTTAGGGCCATCCAAGCTTTTGTGTGTGGACCTTGATCAGGTCTAGCTGTGATATTCATGAAAACTCAACTGTTGTACATAGATTTGGAATAAGAAAATCCTCCCAGAAGGGTGGTGAGCATAGTAAGAAATTAACTCCCTGAGATGATGAAAGGAAGACTGGAAAGGAGAAAAGTCTAGAAAAAAAATCTTGTAATTCAGAAGAGGAGAAGAGTCCAAATATACAACCCTAAATCACATAGACCCCCTTGGACCATTGTCAAAACACTCCCAGGACTGACTTAATATTCAGTTTTGGGGGATAAAACTAGGGTGGCTGGTGGAACCCTCCCATGCTGTTCTTATTGGGATATGAGATATCCTGTCCCTTTATGGGGGGATATAGAAGTGCAGACAATTCTACAAGAGACTGGAACTGCTCTTGGGTCTGATTTTACATCATATATCCTTGATTCCTGTATCTTCTGATGAGTCTTAATAAAGTCTGAAAATTTGTAGTTAAAAAGAACACTCATTCTAAGTGCAACTGAGAATATGAGGTCCTCCAAGGGCTAATTCATTGGCTACATATGAGCAAACGAGAACATATATGGAGGCAAAAAACAAAAGTGGCATAGCCCATTGCTCTCAGATATATGATTCAATCAATCAACAACCATTTCTTATGTAACTATTATTTGTCAGGTGTCATGAAAGGCATTGGGGATACAAGTGCAAAAAATGAAACAAACTTGCATTCTAATGTAAAGCACATATAAAAATACAACATAAATATAGTAAATGACTACAAATATGTAGAAAGTAGTTAAATTCAAGTAAGTGATACTTTCCCCATCCATTACCCAAGAGATTTTTAGGTCATTCTTATCTTCATGTATGAACTCATGCACATAGCTATGGTTTTCCATTCCTTACCTTTTCCCACCCTTAATCTAGAAATTCAACATATATTGAGTAATATGTTAGATTAATAATCTAATTATTATTAATTAAATTAGTAATCTGGTAGATGAGATAACTAAAGTTAGTATATTTGTCTAAGAGGATACACTTAGTGACCAAAGGAATAAGGATTTGAACCTAGCTTGCCTGGTTTCAGATGTATGGGCCTTTCCTCTAGACTGCAGCAGCCTCTGCCTCAGAGTATTATGGTGAAGTAGATAGTTTCAAAACCAGGAAAACCTGGTGACATACAATTAGCATTTCCCTGAGGAAGTATCTTTTTCCCAAACCACAACATTAAGAGGCCATAACTCAAAGAAAACAAAACTACCCTTAGGACTTTATTGGCATATATGTTTGGCCCTAGCTTCTTTTCTTGACTGTCACCTTCTCCCCATATTCATCCAACAAAAAGTAGGCTATGACAAAGCTGTCCATGGGATTTGATTGGCCCTGACTTCCCTTTGCAGCTTCCTGCTCCTCCAAAAGCATTAAAAGTCCTAACTCCATAGAAGCTAGACCCCTCAGATTTGGTGGATTCCTTTTTGTTTCAATCTATTTATTTTTAGTTTTCAACATTCATTTCCACAATTTTTAAATTTTCTCCCCCTCCCTCCCCAAGATGGCTTGCAATCTCATATAGGCTCTACATATACATTCCTATTAAACACATTTTCACATTAGTCATATTGTGTAGAAGAGATGTAATGAATGATAGAACTATGAGAAAGAAAATAAAGCAAAACAAAATAAAGCAAAAAAGAAAATAGTCTGCTTCACTCTGCATTCTGACTCCATAGTTCTTTCTCTGGATGTGCATGGTATTTTCCATCATGAGGCCTTTGGAATTGTTTTAGGTCCTTGCATTGCTGAGAAGGGCTAAGTCTATCAAAATCAGTCATTGCATACTGTGGTTGTTTTTGTGTACAATGTTCTCCTGATTCTTCTCACTTCAGTCAACACCAGTTCATATAAGTATTTCCAGGATTTTTTGAATGTTCATCATTTCTTATAGCATAAGTCTTCCATTACATTCATATACCACAACTTGTTCAGTCATTCCCCAATTGAAGAGCATGTCCTCAATTTCCAGTTCTTGGTCACCACTAAAAGAGCTGCTATAAATACTTTTGTACGCATAGGTCTTTTCTCCCATTTTTATGATCTCTTTGCGATACCAACTCTAGAAGCCACGTTGATGGATTAAAGGTTACACACATTTTTATAGCCCTTTTGGCATAGTTCAAATTGCTTTTCAGAATGGTTGGATCAGCTCACAACTCAGATTTGGTGGATTTCTGAAGGCCACATAAATTACCCTGCCCTGCTGATCTGATATGTTTACATATGGAGATTGGGAGACTAAGAGTAGAGAAACTACCACTGTGTCCTTGGTACACAATATTGCTGTGTTTGGGGCCAAGTAAGCTTCCTTTGTTAAGTGTTCAGTAACTTGGCAGTGCTTCGTTTCATCCCAATGTTAATTTTTTCTAGGGCAATTGGGGTTAAGTGACTTGCCCAAGGTCACATGGCTAGTTTTTTTTGTTGTTGTTGTTAAATGTCTGAAGCAGGATTTGAACTCAGGTTCTCCTAACTCCAGGGCTGTTGCTCTGGACCTGCACCACCTAGCCACCCCCCCACCCCATGTTAAATTTGAACTGAGTGCTGATATTAGAGTCATGTCTCTGACACTTGGGTTCATGTTCCACCTTTGACACTTGCTCTACCATTTGGCACCATTGGGTGAGTCAGTTAACTTCTCAGTCACGTAGGCACTACTTTAAGGCTCCATTTTATAGGGAAGGTGTAAATCAACATCGGTAGTGAGAGTTTCCTCACTGACAGATTCTTATACCAATGAAGACACAAATTCAGTTCTTATCCAGTCCCTACATAGTGAACACTGTAATGTATGTCTATAGTGCTCAGCACATAGTTACCACCCTCCTGGGCCTTGCCATCTAATTAGAGACATCACAACTTGAGCAATATTCCCTTTATGTCATGCCTAACAAATGGCCATCCATTCTGCTTGAATTGACTCCCTCCTAAGGCAATACAACACATTGTGGAAGAGCTTAGTTAGGAAGTTTTTCTTTTCCTGAATTGAGTTATAATTTGCCTCTTCAACACTCATACTTATATCTTGTGGAGCCAATTAAAGCAAATTTAATCCATCTCTTCCACATTACAACTCTGAAAAATGTTTGATAGCTATTGTGACCCCTAAGTCTCTTTGTACATGTTTAGCTACAAAACAAAGGATTATATGTTAACTATTATGTGGACAAAAACAGAGAGTCAATGCTGTAGGAGTCCAGAGGAGGAAGAAATCACTTTGATCATGAAAGCTTTCATGGAAGAGAAGGAATTTGAGGTGGGATTTGACTGACAAGTTGGATTTCTTATGGGCAAAAATGGTAGAGGGGGGATATTTTAGGTAGAGGAAAGAGCCCAAACATTGGCTCAAATGAAAGTACAAAGCATATTTCCATGATTCCAAATAGATTATACTGGCTAAAATACAATTTTTGCAGAGCAGTATTGGGAAATAGTCAAAAGTTAGTAGTCAACAAACAATCCTTAAATAGCTTCTATGTACCAGGTAATGTACTAAGCATTGGGGATACAAATATGAAAAAAGAAAGATAGTCCCAGACCTCGAAAAGTTTACAATCTAATGTGAAAGAGACAGAAACAGAGAGGGGGGCAGAGAGATGGTGAGAGAGAGAGACAGAGAGACAGAGACAGAGACAGAGAGACAGAGAGAGATAGGGACAGAGAGACAGAGAAAACAGAAAGAAGTTAGAAAGACCTGTAGATAGATGCCAACTTCTGGAGGGCATTGAATGCTGGGCTAAAGGGTTTCAACTTTAGCCAATAAGCAGTAAGAAATCATTCCATGTTTTTGAGAAAGGAAATAACATGGTCATAGTGGTATCATAGAAGACTTATTATATGTGATTATAGTCATGTGTAGGAAGAACTAGAGGGATCAATTTCTCCCCAACCACTGTGATTCTGCTGGCTAGGTGAAAATGGTATTGGATGGTCAAATACTTGCATACCAGGATAGAGTCCCCTGTAAATTTTCATTATTACTCCTTCATTGATTAGCAGTGAGGGATTTGGATCCCTGGAACACAGTTTAAAATATAAAAATGATAGACTACTGACCAAGGATGGAGTTCACCCAACAAGGACTGATAAGATGGTATTTGCCTAGAGTATTAAAAAAATTAATAAAAAATTACAGTAAAAAGGAAGGGAATATACCAAAGAAATAGGAGCCAATATGGTCCAATATGTACTAAAATATTATTATCAATAGTTTCTGTTGTAGCAAATAATTGGAAACAGTAGATATCCATCAGTTAGGGAATAGATGAAAAAACTGTGGTATACAAAAGTAACAACACATAAAGTTTAACACTGACAAATATGAAGAATTCAGAGAATAGGAGAAGGTTTATATAAATTTATACAGGACAAAATCAGCAGAATTACAAAAACCACATACAAAATAACTTAAGTAAAATATATGGAAAAGCCTCTGTGAAGTCAAACTCTGAGTAACTAAAGAAACAACAATGGTCCTGGAGAACAGACAATGAAACAGCTCTCCCCTCATGATAGAGGTTAACAACAATAGAATTATGTTTTATACATGTTAGAAGCAAGCACTGCATCAGATGTCTTTATTTAAGCAATTTTATCTGTTACAAAGAAAGGTTCAATGTAGTGAAGAAGTATATTTTCAGAAATGAGCATGATATAAAAACAAAAAGTGTCAATAAAACTTATCTTAAAGAAAAGGAAAAGGAAAAAGAAAGGGTAATGAATAAAACTGCTTCCATAAAACCCCCAAACTCGTTACTATATCTACTAGATACTATATCTAAACTATAGAAAGAATATTTGCAGTTGGGATGCATTAAAATTTACAAGGACAAATAAAAGTCAAAGAAAGAAAGCACAAGTAGTAAAACCCATGATCTTAAATGTGTTTTCACAAATGCATAGCATATAGCTACCAAGTAAGATGAAGTCTAGAGGTCCTTACTGAAAGATAAAATTAATTTTGCACCACAGATATCACTGGAAGAAGGTAGAATGAGAAAAATGATTGGACAGTGATGGTTACACCATATTCAAAAGAAGCAGTATAAGTAAAAGGAGGGGCGATGGGGAATCATGTTATATATTAAGCTCAATATAATATAAACTATATAAAATATAGGCAATATAAACTTATCTAAGAAAATCCAGGAGCTGAGGGGAGGAAGCACATCAGAGAGTAGATGAGTACCGAAGGAGGAAGATCATACTAAAGATTACCTGTATAGAAGAAGGAAATAGATGAGGAGTCAAGAAATATATCACATCTAGAGCTGAAGAGGTGAAGGGTGATTTAAATTATATAGACAGTTGATAGAGTATCTCTGTCTCTGTCTCTCTCTCCTCAAAGCAGTGCTTCTAATTATTTCTTGATTTGCATTAATGATAATCTTATCTTTCAACAAGTGGAAGAACCAAGAAGGGGAAATTCTATTCTGGACTTGAATCTTGACAAGTAGTTCCTGCAATGGAAATGATAGGCCCCTTACAGAGAAATGACCACTTTCTCATGGAATTTATGTCTGATGTGCACCCTAGATTTGGGGAAAGTATGTTTCAGAGGGTTCAAAGAAGATCTCATCGACCAAAATGACTCAACAATAAACAAGAACATGGACTAAATCTGAAGTTAGATTAGAAGTGATAAAATTCTTAAACATAAAGAACATCTACCCTGACAATGAGGGCAAAAGAGATAGAATTGAAGAGATAGACAGGAATACATGGAGAATTCATCAATTAACTCATATTTTAAAAAGACATATATGGAAGGTGGAAGGAAAAAGAGGTGATAGAATGGATACAAAAACATGGCATGATCCCAAAAGAATAGCGTGATGCATACTAAAGCACAAAGTAGCTGAATTTGATAATAAAGACTAAGGGAAGTATAATGGACTAGTTTTTTTTAAAGCTATATAGGAAGAGAGATTTGAGGCAAAAAGACCAATTAGGGGGCTGCTGAAACATTCCAAATCAGAGGGGATGAATGTCTGAATGAGGCTGCATAAGAGCAGAGAAATGAGAAAAGTTATAGAATGTTGTGGAATTAGAAATGAAAAGATATGACAACTGATTTGGATGAGTGATGGAGGTTGAGTATAGAGTTGAGGATTATACCAATGTTATGTGGTATCTTCAAGGGCAATATGAAGTTTGGAAGAGGAGTGTTTTGGGGGAGGAAGATAATGAGCCTATATAAAGAATCTCGAGTTTGACATGAGACATTCATGTATATGAATGACTATTCATGACTATGAGACATTTGGTTTGAAATGTTCCATAGGCAGTTGGTGAGAAGGGACTGAAACTCAGGAGTTAGACTAGGGTGGATATGTCTATCTGTCTATTTATAACTGTAAATAATCTTTGTAGAAGTAGTGATTTAAAGAACTGTAGAGATAGAGATAGATATAGAGATAAAGATAGACATATTTCATTTTGCTTACTTGCTAGAGTGGATACATTAACCATTGATAGCCCAGGAATACTTTTTCATGGATAAATTTTTCCGATTAGACAACAGGGATCAAGGTTCTGCTAAATTGTAAGACAGGTGTAGAAAAAGACAATGAGAAAAACTTGACTAACAGCATGTTGTTTAGAAAGAATAAGCCTATAACACTTCTAGGACTATATCCCAAAGAGATCATAAAATGGGAAAAGGACCCACATATGCAAAAGTATTTATAGCCCCTTTTTGTGGTGACCAAGAATTGGAAATTGAGGGTATGCCCATCAATTGGGGAATGGCTAACAAGTTGTGGCATATAATATTATTGTGCTACAAGAAAAGATGAACAGGTGGACTTCAGAGAAACCTGGAAAGACTTATATGAACTGATGGTGAGTGAGGGGAGCAGAACCAGGAAAACATTGTACACAGTAACAGCCACAGTGTGTGAGAACTGATTTTGATAGATGTAGCCATTCTCAGCAATGCAAGTATCTAAAACAATTCCAAAGGACACATTATGGAAAATGCCAGCCACATCCAAAGAAAGAACTATGGAGTCAGAATGCAGAATGAAACAGACTATTTTCTTTTTTTCTTTTTCATGGATTTTCCCTTTTGCTAGAATTCTTCTATGCAACATAACTAATGTGAAAATGTGTTTAATAGGGAAAAAGGAAAGAGTAAGTCTAGGTGAGGCTTTAAAGTGAGGGATCCTGTGCTAAGAAACCCCAGACCCTAAGGGGGGAGGATTCTGAAAGGGAAGTGTGGATAGCTAAAACAAACAAACAAAAAAAGTACCACAATTTTTATTGGGACTTGTCACTGGCCAAATGAATGCTTATCATGAGGTCTTTCCAGAAAGAAATCATACTATGCTGAATCTTGTGCCTTTAGTTTGTAAATGTCAATTCTACCATATCATGGAAGAGCCAAACCTATGGTTGCTCACTTCCCATCTCTGAACTGCTCCAAGAGGCCAGTTCTTCCCAGAGCCTGCTGGAATCTGTACAGAGGCCATGACAAGAACATGTGATAGCTTTGCTCATGTGTGACAAAAGAGAGAAGGTCCAACCTCAGTGACTTCCCATGGGGAAAAAATAGAGGGCAGAACTAATAATTTCACTTAAAAATAAAAAAACATTAGATGGCAGCACAGAAGCAGGAAGACTTCCTGCGCTCCCCCCATAACCACCTCAATTACCTACAAAATGACTCCAAATAAACTTCAGGGCTAGAGAACCCACAAAGTGACAGAGAGAAACAAAACTCCCTGAAGACAGCCTGGCAGCCTGGCAGGAAGAGGTCATTGCAGAGTGCTGGGAGCAGCAACCAGCCCTTGTGAGCCCATTGTTTTAGGCTCAGGGTGGCCCAAACAGCCTTGGCTAGAGGGACATAGGGAGAGTGGATCACTAGTAGGTGTGGCAGTTTCCAGAATTATCAACTCATAAATGCCAAAAACAAAGTGAGAAGTCAGTGGACTTTGGAAATAGGGGGTCCGGGAGCGTGGTCTGGCCTCTACCCCTACAGGGAGAAGTGGCTGAGGCATGGTGGCTGTGCAGCAACCCCAGAGTGACTGCTTCAGAGCTCCTGGCTCTGGGGGTAATCACTCTTGTTTAGCCTGCTTGGATCTGGATTGGGGTCTATGGTGGAAGGCCTGGGGTGTGTGACCAGCTTGCCAGAACATGTATAGGCTTCAGAGAGGGCAACCAACTAACACCTTCAGCAGATGAGAAAACCCTAGCATTTGGGATAAAGCTCCCCTGTCTGGTGGCAGACTCCTACTATGGCAAAAAACCCAAAAGTCAAGTAATTGAGTGGCAACATGAGCAGGCAAAGGAAGCAAAACTAACAGACCAACCCAACTTTACACTCTTATTTTGGGGACAAAAAGAATCAAAGCATGGAACAAGAGGAAGACAATGAAGTCAGAACTCCTGCACCAAAAGCTTCCAAGAAAAATAAGAACTGGTTACAAGCCACAGAGGACCTTAAGAAGGATTTTGAAAAGCAAATAAGAGAAGTGGAGGAAAAATTGGGAAGAGAAATGAGAATAATGCAAGAAAATTATGAAATGAGAGTCAACAACCTGACTGAAGAAAACAACACCTTAAAAAATAGACTAACTCAAATGGCAAAAGAGGCTCAAAAAGACAATGAGGAGAAGAATACCTTAAAAAGCTGAATTTTCCAGAAGGAAAAAGAATCTCAAAAGGTCACTGAAAAGAATCATTCCTTCAGAATTAGATTGGAGCAAATGGAAGCTAGTGACTTTATGAGAAATCAAGATACTATTAAACAGATCCAAGCAAATGAAAATACTAGAAGACAATGTGAAATATCTCATTGGAAAAAACCACTGAGCTGGAAAATAGATTGAGGAGAGATAATGTAAAAATTATTGGACTACCTTAAAGCCATGATAAAAAAAAGAACCTATAAATCATCCTTCAAGAAATTCTCAAGGAAAACTGCCCTGATGTTTTAGAACCAGAGGGCCAAATAGAGGTTGAAAGAATCCACCTATCACCTCCTGAAAAAGATCTGAAAAAGAAAACTCCTAGGAATATTATAGCCAGGTTCCAGAATTCCCAGATCAAAGAGAGAATATTACAAGCAGCCAGGAAGAAACAAAAATGCAAAACATTATTGTTTCTGTAAAATAATGCAGTCTTGAAGGAAACACAAAAGAGAAAACTCTTCAAAATTAGTATAAAACATTTAAAATATTTAGTTAACCTATGAAAATGAGAACATATAATTAAAAGTAACAAATGCTCTTTAGAGAAACAAAGGAAAAATTCTATGATTGTCATATTCTTCAGTATTCTTAGTAGGTAGGTATTCTTAGAAATACTTGGTCAACCCACAGCCTTAGCACAGCAGGAATATATCAAATCTATCGTAACTAAATCTAAGAAGACAATATAGAAACACCTCTACATAATGGAGAGACTTCTGACATTATTGGAGAGGCAATGTCAAAGGAGTAGAAGTAGTTCTCAGCCATCTACTACTAGCCTCTACTATATCAGTGGAATTGACTAAATGAAAAAGACATGTAAAGAAAAATGTATAATAGACTAGCATTTTATAAACACAAAAGTGTAAATGACTGGAAAGGAAATCTATTTTGGAAGAAATACTGGACAAATTAGAGGAAAGTTCAGTAAAAATATTTTTATTTAGATGAACATATTGCACTGTGTGTCTTAATAAATTCTAAATAAGCAAATAACTCTAAATTCCAAAGTCATGCCACTAAGGATTTAGATAAGAATGGATATTTCCTCATCTCCAGATAGGGGAAGAGATACATAGCCAGAGATATGATAAAGAAGACTATAAAAGACAAAACAAACAACTTTTGTCATGTGAAATACAAGTTTTGTGTGAATGAATCCAATACATAAAAAAGTTTAAAAAAAGACATAGATGAGAAGAATCTTTGCATCAAACAATTCTGAAAAAAATATCTCACATTAAAATTTTTGAGATTAAGAAACATTCCCTTGTAAGCAAGTTGTCAAAGGGTATGAAACAAAACAAAACAAAACTTACTAGTGGGAAAACCCCTACAACTTGATGTTAGAGAGTGAATCCATTATGCATTAGTTTACAGAACATCAAATAAAAAAGAATCATAGCAGGACAGTGACTTGTTCCTGACTGTTTCTATCTGAACCCCATAGAAAAAGATGAAAAACTTAGATGGTAGTATTACTACTCCTCCTCCTCCTCTTCCTCCTCCTCCTCCTGTTAGTACTACTGCTGCTTCTACTACTACTACTACTACTACTACTACTACTACTACTACTACTACTTTCTTCCTTCTCACCCTCTTTTTCTTCCTTTCTTCCTTCTTTTTCACCTAAGTGCTAGAGGATACTTTTCCTGAATAAACACTATTAAAAAATCTGACTGGGGGGGCGGAGCCAAGATGGCGGAGTAGAAACAGCTCGTCCAAGCCTCTCTGCCCCCAGATTCTCCACAAACTATGTAAAAAAGGACTCTGAAAATCTTCTGGAGCCCCAGCACCCACAGAACGACACAGAGAAGCTAACCTCCCGCTGAGGACAGCCCAGCACCCTGCAGGAAGGACCAGCGCAGTGGTCTGGGAGCCGGCAGTGCGCAGAGCGCAGGAACCGAGCCGAGCCCAGGTCCACGTGAGCCGAGGTTTTAGCCCCAGGGCGGCAGGGCCAGCAGCCGGCTGGAGGAACCCCAGAACACCAGGAACTGTGGAGACACCAGAATTATCAACATAGACTTGCCTAGGACAAAGTAAGAGGTTAGTGTCCTATGGACTTTGGGACCTGTATTTGGGGAATGCGTCAGCTCCCTCCCCTGGGGGCTAGAAGCTGCTGAGGAGACAAGCCATTTTGTAGTTTTCAGAGGCATTTCCGGCTCCCAGCCTACAAATCGTGGGGAGATCCAGCGATCAGTCTTGGGGGGTAATCGCTCTTGCTTTAACCTCCTGGATCTGGATTGTGATCTAGGGTGGAAGTTGTGGGTGGGTTTACAGCTTGCCAGAAACGGAAGTTGCCCCCCACACGTTCGGGACGAAAATTCCTCTATCTGGCCTTAAAGCCATAGTGTGGCAACAAGCCCAAAAGTCAAGCAATTAAGTGGCAACATGCCAAGGCAAAGGAAACAGAAAAATGCAACCCTAGACTCCTATTTTGGGGGCATAGAGCGGAAAAGGACTGTGAGGTCAGAAGTCCTGCTCCAAAAGCCCCAGGGGAAAACATGAGTGGGTTGCAGGCCATAGAGGACCTTAAGAAGGACTTTAAAAATCAAATAAGAGAAGTGGAGGAAAAATTAGAAAGAGAAATGAGAAGGATGCAGGAAAAGTATGAAATGAGGGTCAACAGCCTGACTGAGGAAAACAACACCTTAAAAAATAGACTAGCTCAAATAGCAAAGGAGGCCCAAAAGGGCAATGAGGAGAAGAATGCCTTAAAAGTCGAATTTGCCAGATGGAAAAAGAATCTCAAAAGTTCACTGAGGAGATTCATTCCTTCAGAGTTAGACTGGAGCAAATGGAAGCTAATGACTTTATGAGAAATCAAGATGCTGTTAAGCAGATCCAAACAAATGAAAGATTAGAAGGCAATGTGAAATATCTCATGGGAAAAACCACTGACCTGGAAAATAGATCCAGGAGACAATTTAAAAATTATTGGACTACCTGAAAGCCATGATCAAGGAAAGAACCTAGAAATCACCCTTCAAGAAATTCTCAAGGAAAACTGCCCTGATGTTTTAGATCCAGAGGGCAAAATAGAGGTTGAAAGAATCCACCGATCACCTCCTGAAAAAGATCCCAAAAAGAAAACTCCCAGGAATATTATAGCCAGGTTCCAGAATCCCCAGATCAAGGAGAAATACTACAAGCAGCCAGGAAGAAACAATTTCAATATTGTGGAAACACAATCAGAATAGCCCAGGACCTGGCAGCTTCTACACTGAGGGATTGAAGGGCATGGAATATGATATTCCAGAGGG
Source organism: Gymnobelideus leadbeateri (assembly GCA_011680675.1). Taxonomy (NCBI): domain Eukaryota; kingdom Metazoa; phylum Chordata; class Mammalia; order Diprotodontia; family Petauridae; genus Gymnobelideus; species Gymnobelideus leadbeateri. The sequence continues at coordinate 455,441 of WOXC01002638.1, forward strand.
CAAAAGAGCTGGGAATGAACCCAAGGGTCACCTACCCAGCAAAACTGAGTATTTTGTTTCAGGGGAAAATATGGTCATTCAGTGGAATAGAGGACTTTCAAGCATTCTTGAGGAAAAACCAGAGTTGAATAGAAAATTTGACATCCAGACGCAAGAAGTAAGAGATGCCTGAGAAGGTAATCAGGGAAAAGAAATCAAAAGGAACTTATCAAAGGTGAACTATTTACATTCTATATGGAAAAGCAGTATCTGTGACTGATGATATCTTTCCCACTATGAAAATAATGGAAGAAGGGGGTGTGGTCATACGAATACATATGTGAATGTGTGTGTATATGGTTACAGTTATATATGGATAGAGGGTATAGGTTGATTTTGTTGGGAAGGGAGAGTACTCAAGGGATGAAATTATGAGGTGAGAGAGGAAAGGGGCAAGAGGAGATGGGGAGAGACATGGTAGGGTAAACTATCTCATGTAGGGGAAGTGGGTGCAAAGGAGGGGAGAATAAGGAAGGCTAAAAAGGCAAAACCACATTCACATTGAATTTGGTTCAGGGAGAAAATGACATACATACTAAATGGGATATCTCAACCTGCAGCAGGATAGGGGGAAGGGGATGAGAGGAGGGATGATGGATGGGAGGGCATCCTTGGGGGGAGGGGAGGTTGGAAGTACCCACTATAGAAGAGGGACAGGATCATGTAGGGAATGGACCAGGTGGGGGGTGGGATGAGTGGGAGGGAATTATAAGCAGCCTTGTACAATATATCTACTATGATAATGTTTTGCATAGCTAGACATGTACAACATATACTGAATTACTTATATCCCAAGAAGGAATGGGTGACAAGGGAGGAAGGAAATGGATCTGAAATTCAAGGTCGTAACATTAAATGTTTCAAATATATATATAAATACTATTATTAATATTCTTTTGCCTATAATTGGGAGATAAGATGTGCAGGCATTGGGACACAAAGATTCATCTTCCTCTAATGGAAAAGTCGATGGGTGTATGGGAGAAGGTATGGGAGAGAGCAGATTGGAGGAAGCGATATCTTGTGGGACTGCTATTCTGGGAGGTTGGGTAGGGGAATAATGGGGGGAAAATGATTGTAACTCAAAATCTGGCGGAAATGAATGATGTAAAACAGAAGTTAATAAAGTATTTGTTTAAAAAAAAAATCTGACTGGGAATTGGAAGGAGACCTTAGAGGTCTTTCAACTCACCTTTGTCATTTTGCTGATGGGTAAATGGAAGCCAGAAGATGGTGAGTGATTTATGCAAGGTCAACCAGCTGGTTAGTGGTACAACCGGGATCACAACTCCAGTTTCTTGCCCAACACTCCAGAGTAGTTACATAAAATTAGATATCAGGTCTGACCCTTAAGGCAGGGCCCTTTTCATGGTAAAACATTCTCAGGGAAAAAAATTGCTTAATTCCTCATTAATACTTTTATTTTACCTCTTTTCTTGGTTGCTGTCATTATGTACCTAGAGATTTGATTTATTAACTAGGTTTCTGGGGTTGTTTTGACATGATATTTGACACCAAATGTTATACCGGTTATTATCAATAGTGAAAGGGTGCTTATTAGCAGCAATTTATTGACATTATGAAGCTCTTTATGTTGAACTGAAAAAAATGCACAAAGCTTATTGTTTGATCAGGAGCTTCTCTCTTGAGTCAATGAAAGTCTATTTGCACTTCTACAAATAGACTAGAATTTGAAATGCTTGAATTTCCTAAATACTAATAATAGCTAACGTTCACATCACGCTGACTATGTGTCAGGAACTGTGCTACGTGTTTTACAGTTATTTCATGTGATCTTTACAACTCTGAAAGATAGGTGCTATTATTTTTTCCATTTTCATATTTGAGGAAAGTAAGTCAGATAGAGGTTAAGTGATTCGCCCATGATCACATAGCTAGTAAGTGTCTGAGGCTGAATTTGAGCTCATGTCTTCATGACTCTAGACCTGGCTCTCTATCCACTGAGCCACCTAGTTGCCTACAACTAATAAAATGAGATAGCCTGATAAAGACTACATCTTATATTACTATTGCTACTGCTGCTATTACTATTACTACCACTACTTCCACTACTACTACTACTACTACTACTACTACTACTACTACTACTACTACTACTACTATTACTACTGCTGCTGCTTTTGCTGCTTCTGTTGCTACAACTACTACTGCATAACATTTACATTGGCTTACCAGGTGCCAGGCATTATATTAAATGCTCTACATTTATTATCTCATGTGGTCATCATAACAACCCTGAAAGTTTGTTGTTATTATTATCCTCATTTATATGTGAGAAAATTGAGGCAAACAGAGGTTAAATGACTTGTCCAGGATCACATAGAGAGCAAGTGTTAGAGGTCAGATTTAAACTCACTTCTTTCTGAGTCCAGGCATGATATTCTATCCATTGTGCCACCTAGCTGCCTATAGTTGATATATGGTATACTCTAACAAAGGTCATATCAAATAATAGCATAATTAACATTGAGGCTAGAACATAATTAATGAGACAGATTCTTTCCCACTCTGGATAGAAGCCATAGATTATTTTCACACACACACACACACACACACACACACACACACACACACACACACATATATATATACTCATAATCATTTCAGAAGGATTCATAAATGGAAATAAGTACTACTAACATACATGAGTTGAATAGTGCGATGTTCAACATTTTTGGCTCCAATTTCCCTTTTATCTAAAGCTTTCTCTTTCATTGCATAAGTTTATTGAAACGTTTTCAATACTAAAGAGGTTTAATAAGAAGAAAGAAAAATGATCTGCCTTTACAGCAACCTTCCATAATGTTTTAAAAACTGCCTACTTAAGGAAAGAATAAAGCCCAAAGCTGTAAAGACAGTGATGAGGACAAATGGAATTCATTAGGACATTCTTTCCTGTCCTGACTGTCTAATAGGGAATGTACCATGAGTACACATGGTCATTTACTTCCCAGCAGATGAGACTTTTATCTCATCCCCATGATTGCATCAGCTAGTGACAAAAGCTGTTCTTTCACAGACATCAACAGGGTCAAGAGCCTTTGAAATTGTCAAGTGATGTCACTGTTGACCTCTAATACAAGCAGATCATGGAACTGAAAGATTTATTCAGAAACATTCTTCTCAGTGGCATTTCTAAACTAATATAAGGGCAGCCTATTAATGTTTCCATCTGTTTTTATTGAATGCTGTTTTCTATTTTCAACCAAATTGTAACCATGTTTTATTAAGTAAGCAAGCTCAACTATTTATTTTCCTAGGGTCAAACTAGTAGGCAGATTAGAAGATTTCCTGTTGAGAAACATAATGGAATAGCTTTTTTATTTTAGATAGTACTAACTTTTTCATGCAATTCTCTTAAGTGACCTTATCAAGGAACATATTGGAAAACTAATAGTATAAATAGGATACTGATAAAGTAGCACTAAAATTCATTAGATCATTAAGCTGTTGATGTGTGGAACTAGAATAGATACTGATAAAGATTACCTAAGAACACACAGTCCCTCTTTGTACAAAAGAGAATGTCAGAATTTGGTGAGGGTGAGTGATTTGTTCAATATCATGCAGCTAATTAGTATCATCAGACTTGGGAACTAGAATTCATGTCATCTGATTTCTTGCACCCTGTCCACTGTACCAAATGAGAACGATTAAATACATCATAATATTTGACTGGCTTTTCTTTTTTCCTTCCCTCTTCTGATCATTTATCAAGGCAAATAATGGAACAAATAGATACATTTCATTTCCTCCATAACTAAAATTTCCTCCATGAATAAAATGTAATTTTATTATGCTTCTCAAAAAGAAAAAATTAAAATTACATTTTAAAATGTAATTTTATCATGTTTTATTGTACTTTTATTTATTTTAAAAATATTTCCCAATTGCATTTATTCTTGTTGGGCTGCGTGTAGAAGTATCATGGGCTGCATATAACTGTGTGTTTGATACCTCTGTTCTAGCAAGCTGATAACTGCCAGCCAAATTGTTAAGTTCTATAGCAGTCTTGTCAATAAAAAAGCATACAAAACAAAAAATGTACCATAAGGGTACTGAAAGTATATCCATCCCCAATCACTAAGCCATCTAAGTTGGAAAAATCCTCTTACTTCAGTTGAAAAGACTGGGTTCACAATTTTGTTTGCAAAATGAAACACAGAGGACATTTGAGCATTTGCTTGGATATCAACAGGACAGACCAAGTTTTTGTGGATAAGGAAGGGACCATCAGTATATAGCTCCAACCTTCAGAGAACCACAGAACCACAGAATTTTAGAGTTAGAAGGACCTTAGTGGTCATCTAGTCCAACCAATACCTACAAAGAAACCCTACCCTATAGCATTGCTGACAAGCAGAAAACGAAAGTGACAAATGCTGGAAGAGATGTGGAAAAATTGGAGCACTGATACGCTGTTGGTAGACTTGTAAATTAGTTCAAACATTCTGGAGAACAACTTGGAACTACTCCCAAAGGATTACAAAACCATGCATACCCATTGACACAGAAAATCCATTACTAGGTCTATATCCAAAAGAGATCAAAGAAAAGGGAAAGGGGGCTAATGTATAAAAATATTTATAACATCTCTTTTTTTGTATAGCAAAAAAATGTTGAAAATCGAGGGGATGCCTATCAATGGGGAATGACTAAACAAGTTGTGGTATATGATTGTAATGAAATACTGTTGCAGTATAAGAAATTGTTCTAGAAAACCTAAGAAGATTTATATGAACATATGCAAAGTGAAGTGAACAGAATCTGGAGAACACTGTACACAGTAACAGCAATAGTGTAATGATGATCAACTATGAAAGACTTAGCTACTCTGATCAAGACAATGATCTCACATAATTCCAAAGGACCCTTGATGAAAAATGCTAACTGGCTCCAGAGAGAGAACTGATAAACTCTGTTTGCAGATTGAGGCATATCTTTTAAAAAACTTTATTTTTATTATTTATTATTATTTTTATTATTATTTTATTTTGATTTTGTCTGTTTTCTTTTGCAACATGGTTAATATGGGAAAGGTTTGCATAACCTCACATGTATAGTCAAAATCAAATTTCTTGCCTTTTCAGGGAGGGGTAGAAGCAAGAGGGAGCAATAGAGTTTGGAATTCAACATTTAAAAAATAATAATTAAATTTTTATATGTAATTCAGAAATATTTAACAAAATAATAATAATTAAAAAATAAAGCAATATAGCTAAACTCAAAAATCTCAACATTTTCACCTTCAAAGTTGAAGAAACACAAGTACAAAATGAAGAATAGACTTATGTAACAGGAATATTCAAGGGAATGGTCTAAAGTAAGGAAATCTATTGAGAACCCACTAAGAATCTGATCATGAGCATCCTTTTGCAAGAGCCCAGAGCACATATCATTTGACATGAAGCCAAAGCACAGATTTAGCTCCATGGGAGACACTCCAATTCAGCATACTGGGGCTCCTCAGACCACTCCTGTTATAGGTAAGTCATAAATATGAGGGTAAAGGGATACAGTGAAATACTTTACATTTGCAATAATGGGTTAGGGAGATTATGTGAGTATATTATTATAATTATGTTATATAATTATATATATTATCGAATTCTATATATATAATTTGATAATATATATAATTCTCTATATATAATTATATCATTGTATTATATATTATATAATTCCAAATCAAAATTTGGAAATTGGAAGACTTGGGTTTCAATTCCAAAAGGGTCAAAGTCCATTTAACTTGTTTTAACTGCTTCAGATGGTAGAGACACCTGGGTTCAATGATTTCTAAAATCCCTTCCAACTCTGATATGCTACAATTTACATGCAATGATTCCCTATGGGACTTGATAGGCACCTTAGTTCAGATCCTGAGTTCAGATTATTTTTCTAGCTGTGTTTAGCAGAAAGAAGGAAGGGAAGGACCTCTTTCAGTCTGGAATTGAAACACTGGTTTCCTAGCTGGGATAATGGTTACATTTCTCATCACCTCAACTTATATTTTGGGATTTATTCATAACAGAATGAAAAAGCTATTGACTTAGGCAAAACTATTCCATATTGTTCTTATTATCTGTTGATTGGGCATACCTTTTAAATTTCAAAAGTAAAAAATGATAAGAGAGAACTAGGTTTCAACCATGGAAAGTGAAAAAAAAGTTTTCCTTGACTATTTGGGCCTAGAGCCAGGGAGATCTAAGTCCAAATCTAGTCTCAAACACTTAGTAGCTATGTGACCCCAGGCAAGTCACTTCATCCAGTTTGCCTCAGTTTCCTCATCTGCAAAAATGAGCTGGAGAAGGAAGTAGAAAATCATTCCAGTATTTTTGCCAAGAAAATCCCAAATGGGTCATGAAGCATAGAACATTGCTGAAATGACTGAACAACAATAACAACTTTTGGGAATTTAGATAGTTATCAATGGAATTTTCCAAGCTCAAAAAAAGAGCACATTGATATTTTCATATTTATTTTTGTGATGAAAGAGATTTGAAATACATAATTTAACATAGTTTGGTCATTATAACAATATCATTTTACAATACAATTTTACTACTACGTTAGATAACTGTACAAAACATTTCCTTTGTATAATATTATCATTTCTGAGAATAGATGCAGACAATTGGTATATGTGAAGTATTAAAAAAAAACAAAATGTGAATGACAGGTAAATTCTCAGTTTCCTTCTTCCCATCAACTTTGCAAAAGGAAGAGGGGTAACTATTCAAAGAAACATAGCAAAAGGACTTCTGGCCAAGTCTCCATCTTATCTAGACTATCCTTAGAATATTTCTGTCAAGCAGTGTTATCCATAGTTCAAAAGGCAGGAAAGTAAATTTTTATTGTAGTACTAACTCTACCCATAGTGAGATTATGATTCTTCCCAAATTGAGGATGGAAGAAGAAGAGAGAAAAGGGAAGGGAACCTTTGTATGTTCATGGCTATGTTCCAAGGCACAAGTAGAGAACATGTTCTATTTTGTAGGTAAAGCAGTGAAGTAATTCTTTCAAAAATTAATAAAGAGAAGTGATTATTGGATCTCATATGAGAACTTGGATACTATAATTTGTTCTAAAATCTCTATCAAGATCAATAACTGCCTTCACATCATGGTATAATGAATATGGTCTAACCTTGAAGTTGGAAGATGTACATTTTTAGTCTCAGCCATTTAACTTACAAGCTCTGTGACCTTGGACAAGGAACCTGCCCTCACTAAGCCTTAGTTACCTCATCTGTAAAATAGAGACAATAATCCCTGCTCTGTCTACCCAATAGATTAGATCCTGTTGTAAGGATGAAAGGACATAATTTATGTTGAAGTACTTTGTAAACTATAAAATCCTTGACAAAATGGCTAGTATATCAGTTATAGAGATTCAACTACTCCCTGTTTATTAACTGAAGATGGCAAAAACCTTTGACATAATTAAGCCATCTCTAAAATCCCACTTTGATCTTTCCCCTTCCTCTCCTATGAATGCATGAATAAATAAACAAGCATTATTTAAACACTTACTATGTACAAAAGTGAGCTAAGCACTAGTAATTCAAATACAAAAACAATACATTCTTGCTCTCAAGGAGTTATTCTTCTGGGAGGTACAAAAATACATATTAGGAGGGCTCAGTTGCCAGGTAGATGGAAAGGTCTTATGGTTCTCAGGGTGCATAAGTCCGTAATATTGGTAATGAATCTTATTTAGTACAATTCACATTTAAAACATGTCATTTCTGATGTTGGACCATTTGACAGTACAGAAGACTTGGGTGGCAAAAACTATCTATCTATCTATCTATCTATCTATCTATCTATCTATCTATCTGTGTCTACCTGTTTATGAATGTATGTATGTGTGTATGTATGCATTTATATATACATATATATATATCTACCTATCTTTCTGTTTCTCTATCATATCTATCTATCTATCTATCTGTCTGTCTGTCTGTCTGTCTGTCTTTCTGTTTTTTGCTTTCTAAGTGTTCAAAGAAGCAGTGCCCACCTTGCATCTCAAGAAGTGTCCTTTTCTATTTTCTTCACTCATGTGATATAATTGCTGATATCAATTTTTAATTAAAATCTGTTTGGTTTTTATTCTGAACATAAACACTATCCCAAGTTATTAAAACTCATTAGCTGTATCTTCACACTTGGCATCCTAGAAGACTGATTACTGGGTGATGGGCGTGTGGATTGGAAATGTTTATAGCAATCAGATGATTTGGGGGGAAAGGTCTGAAAGAGATACAGAAGTCATGCCCTGGCCCTTCTCCAATCTTCCACTAAACCTTCACAAATATCATGTTAGAGCTGGAAAAGATCTTAGGAATTACCTAGTCCAACTCTTTAATTTTTCAAAGGGCGAAGTTAATGGACTTGTATAAGATCATATTCAACTTTTACTGAAATTGAGGCAAAGCTAAGGTGGAGTCAGGGTCCAAATTTCTAGGAACTCCTTTAGAGACAATCTTGTCCAATCACCTTATTTTACAGAGGAGAAACAGAGTCCCAGACAGTTTGTCAGAGTAGGTTCAGTTAATAGTTATAACCCTGAGACCATCACTCTTTCAATTGGGTAGTTGAAATGCAGTTTTTCTGGGCCATATGGGGGTGTCAATCCTTTCAGAACAGCTGGCCCTGATCTGCCTTGAGACAAATAGTTAAGTGGGGGGTGGATGGTCGGGCGGTCGAGGAGGGGGATGTTCATCTTATCCACTACCTTATCCCATCCTTACAACTCCCAAGGAAAATTTTAAGTTTCTTAGGAAGGCAAAGGATAGATGGAAAGAAACTTCTCATGGCTCTCCAGTTGGGGCTAATGATTTGGATTTCTCCTTTACTTTGCCCCTAACTTTGTAACCCCTTCTTGATCAAGATAAATCATGCTATGAGACTGCAGAGAACACTAATTGTGAGTTAAGCATTCTTTCTTCCTTAGCCTTTTTCCTTCCATTACCTGTCCCAGCACCTCTTACCTATCTTGCCTTATAGAGCTAATTCTCTTGTCTGGTTCTAAGCTCTGGGTCTCAAACAAGTTTGAAGAAGGCAGGGAATTCCTGGAATTATGGCAATAGTTCTCATCCTGGAACCCAGAAATTAAAAAAAAATATTTTGATAACTGTATCAATAGTTGGATTCATTTATAACCTTTTGTATTTTATTTATACATTTAAAACATTATTCTCTGAAGAGGTCCATAGATTTTATCAGACTGTCAGAGGGACCCATGACATAAAAGTAAATTAAGAACAACAGGATTAGGTGGTAGAAGTGTCCCCTGGAATGCCCAAACTTCCAAGTTCCACTCCTCTGTCTGAACAGAACCCCCCTCTTCCCCTTCCTTAGAAGATTATACTAATTTGTCAGAATTATTTTAACATTTCCCATTCTAAGGAAACCCTCCTCAATTTATCAGCCACCTCACCCTAGTTATGGTTTTGCTAAGGAGGTGCCAAATGTTGTCTCCAAACTAACCAACTCTTTATGGGGGAAACCCTAGTCCCTAAAATTTAACCTTTAAGTCATACACTCTACAAGGATATTCAGTCACAAAGTGGGAACAGAAGTTCATCATCCTCCAAAGTCATCAAGCTAATCAAGGAACTCCTTTGATTAATCTACTTTTCATAAATTAGAAGATCAACAGCTTGAAAGTATCTTGGAGGGCATTCGATCCCACCCCCTCGTTTTAAAGTTTTTTGAGGCCCAAGGGGTGATACATCTTCACAAATTTCACCAGAAAAGTCAGTGACAGAGGATTTGAATCCAGAGTCTCTGAACCCAGAGCTAGTTACTACACAAATGATTGGTCTGAAGTGAATTCAAGTATAGTTGGAGGTAATTATAGTCTTAACAAAAATAAATAAGTGAAAAGACACATTAATTTCCATTAATAAAAAGGTAGCTATTGCCCAAGTGAATTTGTTTCTGTTGTCTTTCTGTGTTTTGGTTTGTTCTTAATTCAACAAATTCCATCTTTCCAAAATAGAAGTTAATGGATTTACAAGCCCATAAGTATTATGATACATTATGAATAATATTCTTTCTCAATCAGAATTTCAGTCAATGAAATGTATAGCCTAAAATATATAGCCTCTGAGAATTCAGTACAACTTTCTTGCCATCATTAGATAATCAGAGAAGGACTTGGTAATGTTCTCAGAGAGGATTAAGACAGGAGCATCATTAGTTTCTTGAAACAGACCACTCATGCCTCAGATCTTTACATTCAATAGTGAATGAATAGTTTTTCTTTGTTGTAGAATTGGCAATTTCATTATGGTAATTCTTCAACCTTCATCTTATATAGAGAGCCTACAGTATTCTACAGTGTCATATTCCTGACAGACATTCAATCACAATTAAATTAATTGAATTAAATTAATTGAATTTGATTGCAAACTTAGGTAGAGTTATAGGTCCACACTCTACCCTTAAACAGGGCTATGTGTAAAATATTCCATTCTCAAGCCTTTTTAAAAGGAAAATTCCCAGAGAAGAGAATTCCATAGACTTCCTCAGCATTCATCAGTCTTCACCATTAGGACCAACATCTATTGCATTTTTTCATTCTTCTTTCATATATCCTGTTTTCTCTTCATGATCCCTCCCTCCACTTCTGTCCCATACTCTTAATCATTAGAAATGAATTCTGAGTTGAAGACTACTAAAATCATGATTTCAAGTCTATTCATCCACCTACCTACTAACTATTGATCTATCTATCTATCTATCTATCTATCTATCTATCTATCTATCATCTATCTATATCTTCTCTATTTAAATATATTGTTCCTGGGGCTTCATTAAATTGATTGGAGAGATTCTTGCCTGACCCACTATTTTCAGGCACTATTCACTATCTATTTCCCAGCCACCTTCTCATCCACTACCTTGCTAAAGATATTCATTCTCTCATTCTGTACATTTAGCTCCCAGGTTTGAAGCCTATGAACATCACATAAGCACTGCCATTTTACCTGGAAATAATGAGTCAACATATTCTCTTATTGCCCTACTCACCATGTTTAACTGTTAAGACCAAAATACCCTTCTCTGGCTACTTCTCCTCTTTGTGTGACCTTCCCTATTAGAATGCAAGCCTCACTGTGGGCAGGGAATGTATTTGTTTTGTAGTATATCCCTAGCCCTTGGCACAGTCTTTGGCACATAGTAAACACTGAATATTTTCATTTGTATCTACTAAAAAACCTATATTTTGCCCCATAAAATAAAGATGGGAATAATAAAGCATGTTGGTAGGTAAGATCATTATAAGACATTTTCAAAAAAGCTACATATGCTGTGATCCAGATGAGGTCTTGGGAAGAAGAAAAAGTACCCAGACTCAACATTTCAATTGCTTTCTGGGTTTAATAGCAAACAGCTGAAAGCCTTCTGGACTATATTCTCAAAGACATGTAGAGTTGCACCCGTATTTGGGACAGTGGAAGAAGTCAATTCTTTTGTCTAAAGGGGGCAGGGGAAGAGAGCCACTGTAGATATACTTGTTTCTCCATCTGAGAAACTTTTCTGACCTCACACAAAGAATGGTCCTAGAAAATTATCTTCGCTAACAACATATTATTTATCTTTTACACATAGGATCAAATCCATTGAGTTAGATTTGTGTATAAATTGAAAAGACCCTGGGCTTGGAGGAATCATAGAATTCTAGATTTAGAATTGGAATATTACCTAGTCTAACCACTTTATTTTAAAGAGGAAACAGGCTAAGGTAAAGGACTTGCTGTGTTATTGTTGTTGTTGTTCAGTCACTTCTCAGTTGTGTCCAACTCTTTGTGACTCCATTAAAGGTTTTCTTAGAAAAGATACTGGAATGGTTTTCCTTTTCCTTCTCCAGTTTATTTTATAGATGAGAAAATTGAGGAAAACAAGGTTAAGTGACTTACCCAGGGGTCAGACAGATAGTAAGTACCTGAGACCAGATTTGAAATCAAGAAGATGATTCTTCATGATTCCAAGTCTAGCACTCTATCCACTGAGCAATCTAGCTGCTCCATTACCTGTCATGATCAAGCAGTTAATAAGTGACAGAGATGAGATTTGAACTTAAGTTTCCTGACTTTAGATACAGCACTAGCAAACTATTCCAGATAGAGTTTGCTTCACATGCTGGATTTCAAAAATACTTATGAAACAGTACACTCTGTGGCTATCTCTACCATTGTCTAACTTTAACTCTAGTTTGTGTCTTTAGCTTTGTCGCTGTTCATATCTATGACATTAGATCTATTTCTCTCTGCCTCTGATCTTTTCCAAATGCTCAAGTACTATCACTAAAGTTAACAAAATACTATCATTTCAGTTGTCCAGGGTGCAGTGGATAGAGGGCAAGACATGGAGTCGGGAAGAGTTGAGCTCAAATACAATCTTAGAAATGTACTTGCTGTAAATTGGGGAAAATAATAACACCTTCAGGGTGGCTAGGGGCACAGGCCCTGGAGTCAGGAGGACCTGAGTTCAAATATGGCCTCAGACACTTGACACACTTACTAGCTGTTTGACTTTGGGCAAGTCACTTAATCCCAATTTTCCTCCAAAAAATAAATAATTACACCTTCACCCCATGGTTGTCATAGGGATAAAATGAGATATTTGTAAAGTAATAATCTATATAAATGCTAGCTATTATTAGCATATTATCTAAGCTAAATTATTTCCAATATTATGTTGTAAAGCTCTCTTTAAATGCAAAAAAATTCATTATGTATCCCATTTGGCATTTATTGGTTGTGTCTCTGTAAGTTAAGGTAATAATAATAATTATGATAATAATTATGACACTTATAGTTGGCATTTAAGAGGAGTCTTCACATCAATTTTCAATAAAGTTAAAGATATATACTATAACCATGAATATTGAATATTCATGGACAGAAAGGAGCTGTGGTACATGTGACATCATGGGTGGAGGGCTGTCCTGGGAGCCAGGAAAACCTGCTCTTGGCACATACTGACTCTATGACTCTGGGTAAATTAATTAACCTCTCAGTACTTTACACAACTCTTGAGACTGTGAATTGGAAATTGCTGATGTATATTGGCAGAATGAGTTTCTTAACTTGGGAGTTTCCTACACCATTGATGCCCAGCTTAAACAGAAATAAGAGAATACTAAGCCATACATAAAGACCCTTGTGGGCTACATATTGACTTAGAAAACCACATAGGAATATTATGTAGTATTGTATTTTTAATTTATTTTGTTAAATGTTCACTTGGGACTGTATGCAGCCTATGAGCTATGTCTGCCCTGTGATCCCTCTGCCCTGTGCCAATGAAATCACACAGAAGTCCAGTCCCAATCCTCATTTATCTTCATGCCTAGGGAATGAAGCTTTCTATAGAAGTGAATTTTACTATTATTATTATTGTTATTGTTATTATTATTATTTTACCCACAGTTATACAACTAATAATTGTCTGAGGTCAGATTTGAACTCAAGTCCTCTTGACTCCAGGGCCAGTGCCTTATCCCCTGCAGCACCACCTTAGCTGCCCCTTAGAAGTGAATTTCCTGGGAAACTGAATCATGCCTTTTCCTCAGGTATAACTTTTTTAAAAACAATTTAACCATTTGGGATAGAAGGTTTAAAAAATAGCTGGCATTTAGGTAGTAATGTAAGGCATTCAGAGTGCTTAACATACATGGTTTTATTTTATTTCCACAACAACCCTGTGACATAGGATTTGTAAGTATTTGTGAGTTGTAAGTAATTGCAAGTAAAATCCTTATTTTACTATTGAGGAAACCGAGAGATAGGGAAGTTAAGTGATTGATGCTTAGTAGCACAATACACAATTGCATATTCAATAATAGCCAGGAGGCCAGAGGAAAAACTCATATGGCTTCAAGGCATTGGATTTCAGACAACTAGTTTGAGTCCTCAAAGACCATTTTCCCTTAATAAAGTGTTCTTGAGTCTCATCTCAAGGAAGGCAGGAGGGGAGGGTCACTGAAATTGGAATTACTCAGTGCTGTGAATTGTTCAAAACCAAGAAACAAAGAAAACATTAGAAGTAGTCTCACATTTAATAGGGAATTATCCACAGTTGACTCCATAAACCATCTCTGATCCCAGGGAAAATACTAGAATGATCGATCAGTTTGCAACCACCATAGAAATGGTATCAAAAACCAACCAAAATGGTTATTTAAGGAGTAAATCATACCAATTTAATTTAATTTATTTCTTCAATAGAGTAATAGACTATTTAGACAAGTGGGAAATGATGTGTCATTTAGGACCTCAACTTTAACAACAGACTTCCCTTAATTCAGAATTGTTAGAGAATATAATATATTACATTATATATTATATATAATATTAATAAATTATATATCCCTAGGAACAAGATATTTAGATAGAAAGCCAAACACTAATAGATAGATACAGATAGATGTTTAGATAAATATTTATAGACAGGCACACTCTCTCTTTATATTCATATATATATAATTTTTATATAAATTATATTATATATTATTGAAATATATAAATATACATATAATATATACATATATATGCAATTTAAATGAGATAATAATAGCTTACATTTATATAGTTCTTTAAGGCTTGCAAAGTGCTTTACAGATATGAACTCATTTGATCCTCTCAACAACTCTGAGAGATGGGTGCTGTTATTTATTATTATTTTACAAATGAGGAAATAGCCAACAGAGGTTAAGTGACTTGCCCAGGATCACACAGCTGTTAATTATGTGAGATATGATTTGAACTACAGTTTTCCTGATTCCAGATTCTGCATACTATTCACTACATTCTAGGTATTTATTATCATTTGATAATGATAATAATTTATCATTATAATGATAATGATTTATCATTATCTTCATCATTATTAACAGGGAAATTTAATATATAATGTATGCTATATGTATATTTATGTTACACAAATTATCCATCTTTAAGTCATAAGAATATAAACAGAGTATTCAGTCATTTTTTTGTCATGTCTGACTCTTAATGACCTTAGTTGGAATTTTCTTGGCAACAATACTGGAGTGTTTTGCTATTTCCTTCTCAACTTATTTTATAGTTAAGGAAACTGAGGCAAAAAGGGTTAAGTACCTTCCCTAGGGTCATGCAACTAGTAAGTGTCTGAGGCCAGATTCAAACTTGCAAAGATGAGTCTTCCTGACTCTAGGCCCAACACTATCCACTGTATCACCTAGCCACCCATAGTCAGATATATTTAACATTAAAAAATATACCAATGGTATATTAATGTTTAAAGATTCAAAAGGCATTTAAGACCTCATAATATCTCAGACTCATCCTTATGAACCTGCATTATCATTTGACTGCATATGTACATGTAGAAAATTAGGAGTTTGAGATGAATTTGTGCTAATTCCTGTAGATAGCTTGTGTGTATATAGTTATTTGTGTGTTGTCTCTCTCCCTAAATTGTAAGCTCTTCAAGGACAGGGATTGTCTTCTATTTTTCTATGTATCCCTAGTGCTTAGCATAATGCATGACATGTGAGAGGTACTAAATAAATGTTTATTGACTGATTCACTAATTTGATGATATTCCCCAGAAGTTGTTTTGTTTCTCATTTTAAACTGGGCATCAGCTAGCTTACATATCAAGGATATTTTTCATAAAAGCAAGATGCAAATTATATACCCTGGTGGCAATCTTTCTATCCCTACCCAATACATATGTATACACACACAAGACACATGTACACATCATAGTACATATACAATGCAAGTATATACATGTATACACATACTGTATGTACACATATACATACACACAATATACATACAATATATACATACATGTAAATATAAGAATATGTAATAGATGTATATGCATATACATACACACATATAGTATATACAGATATATGTTATATACACATACACATAAGATCTTGTAGTTAAAGTTGAGTGGTCTTATTATTTGGATTTTAGATAAACTAGAATTTATTTTTCTCCATTTCCCCCCCTAGTGTGGCTTTCAGGAAATTGGGAATAAATAAGACCTATAGGTTTGCACAATACAGCTCCCTAATCTCACTCCACAACATTCTTGGGGCATCTAATGTTTTCACAGAATTTTCCTTATACCTAATATATATTTATATTTTTCATGTATATAAGGATATATTAGATATAACATATAAATGGCTGTATAAGATATAATTGATGCTGTAACATCCTTCAAATTTTCCATTCTTCAGAATTTCTTAGGAAAGACATTTGCCAAAATTTTGAGAAGTTTGTTTTAGTGTAACTCAGATCTGAAATTGAGAGCTTGGAATTGTAATATAATTTTTAACTTACAATTATTAATGGGACACAATCATTGAGTTATTTCATCTCTCTGTGGATCAATTTTTTTTATCTGCAAAATGCACACAAGTAATAACTGTATTGCCCATCTCATAGAATGTTTCTGGGGGGTTTTCACTTCCACAATGATTTCTTTAGCACCTAATAATATAGGTCAATCTCTATGCCAGGAAATGGCAAAACAAAGAAAAACAATTCTACATATTCAAAGAGTTACATTATGCAGGAGAGAAATAATTTGTATACAGGTAATTCCAAAATATATAGAAAATCATTCCCAAGTAATTTCAGTGGGGAGGAAGGTGAATAATTGGTGGCAATCAGAAGAGGCTTTTCACAGAAGGAGCAGAATCTTTATGGGATCTAGAGATTCCAAGAGATAAAGCAAAAGAGGGTGCTCCAGGCATGGAGAGTGGCTTATACAAAGGTAGGGAAGAGAGACAATGTTCTGTATGGAGAGCAGCAAGTAGATTGCAAGGCATGATTAGAACACAAGGGATAGGGTTGGGGGTATGCAAAATCAATCTGGGAAGATGGTTTGGAGAAGGATTATCAGAGCATTAAACAGCAAACTAATGGGTTTGCATGCAATTCCAGATGCAAGAAATGGCCATTGGGATTTCTTTAATGGGTCTGTGACATAGTCAGACCTGTGCTTTAGGAACATCCATTTGGCAGTTATATGGAGGATTAAAGAGGATTGAGTCTTGAGGGGAAGACCAATCAGGACACTATTGCAGTAGGTCAGGAAAGATGTGAATTAAGGGAAAATTAACAGGATGGGGGCTATGAGAAGGCAAAGATGTGGACGGGTCAATGAAAGAGAAGTTATAGAAGTAGCAATAATAATAACTAATATCTATATAGTACTTGCTTTGTGCCAGATACTATACTAAGTCCTTTACAATTATTATCTCATTGGATCCTCAGAACAACACTGGGAAATAGGTACAATTATTATCCCCATTTTATAGATGAGGAAATGCAACAGAGGCTAAGTGACTTGTCCAGGGTCACACAGCTAGGAAGTGTCTGAAGTTGAATTTGAACTCAGGTCATCTTGACTCCAGAACCTATTGATGAGTGTCAGCAATTGATTGGGTATAGGAGAGTAGACAATCAAGGATCTGAGATTCTGAACATCAAGGACTAGAGAGGGGTGGGGGTAGTATTCTTGACAGAAAAGGAACTTTAGGAAGGGAGAGTTTAGGGAGAGAGCGAACTATTTTTGAATACATTGAGTTTGAGACACCTCCATCTAGGTGGAGATGTCTGACAGTAGTGATGCCAGGTTGGAGCTCAGTAAAGTCTGATTAGATATAATTGAGTGACAAGGATCTGATGTGGTCACCAATGGAGAGAAGAGTGGAGCCTCAGAATGTACCTCTGGTGTCTTTTACATATGTTAAATGGCAATTGAATGATGGTCCTGTAAATGTGGCTAACTGAGAAGGGGTAGCAAGAAAAATACCAAGAGTATTTTAAGCTTGGGAAAAAGATACCAGACTAGATATGATAAGTGTTTGCAAATATTTAAAGAGGTATCATGTATAGGAGAGATTAGATATTATTTTTTTTTCTCTTTGCCTCAGAGGACAGAATCAGGTGCTATGGGTGGAAGATGCAAAGAGAAAAAGTTAACTCTGGTGTTAGGGAAAACTTCCCAATAATCAGAGCTATCCAAAAATGGAATGGGTTGCTTGAAGAAGTGGAGGGCTCCCCCTTTTTGGATGTCTTCAAGCAAAGGTTGAATGATCATTTGTCATTAATATTATGATGGAGATTCCTTTCTGCTATGAATTAGGCTAGAAGATTACTGAGGTACCTCCCAACTCTGAAATTATGTGATTCTATAAAGGTTTTTGAAGCAAACACAAAGCTGGGAGAAGCATTTTTAACTAGTTCCCTTCAGCTAAATGCAGAAATGCTCTTTCCATGTATTGAACTCTTCCTCCTTGTCTCCTTTCCTTTTTATACAAATTTAGTGAGCCCAGGCATTTTAAGAGTAGAAATACTGATAGCTTCATGAACTTTATCAAGGTTAGCCTTTTGAGTCTCTGGTCAGTCCCAGAGTAGGGCAGAGGTGGCTTCCAAGTAACAGATGATCAAAAACTTAAGTTTGGAAAGGACCATCAAGTCCAACTCCCCCATTTTACAGATGATGAAAGTAAGTTTCAGAGAGATTAAATGACTTGCTCAGGATCACAGAACTAGGGAGTATCAGAAGTGAGATTTTAATGGTGATCTTCCTGACTCTAGGTTCTGTTCTCTATTCATATTACTTTAATCTAGAGTATCAATTTTTAAAGGATGCTAATAGTACTAGAGTTCTGTAAGCATATAGAAATAATAGATTTAACAGATTAGTCCCTAGTTAGGAAGAGTAATTACTTATACCAGGAAGCTACCTGATGGCCAGCTTCTTTCCCCTGAATTCCATGTGACAAGTGTCCTCTTTCCAAGTCTTTCCCAGACAGGTTCCCTCTCTTGCTGTCAGAGTCTTCCTCATCAGATACTGCACCCCCATCTTCCCTCTTTATCTTTGTTCTCCACCCATGGCACCATAATCTTGAGGTCAGAGTTTTCTTTTTAAGATTTCTGTCCCTTATACTGATGACCTTGGATATATTTTGTGATCTTTGCCCCTGCTGTCAAAATTGGCAGTTGTAGCTCTGCCAGACCTACATCCTGGGAAAATGGGAAGAAAGGAGGATTTTTTTTTCACCTCAAATATCTTGTCAAGAAGGTTGAATCTGTGAAAGAGGTGACCTTTTAAATTTTTAAAAAAGGTTTTTGATGTCTGTTACACATAACATTGTCATCAACACACCAGGAATATAGAGTATTGACACCCTAATGCTGCTAAATGACCAACTAAATAAGGGAACACCCTCAATGGATTTTAATCACTAATTCATTGCTAACTTAGGAAAAACAGAGTAATATTCCAAAGGAACAAGTCCTCAATCCAATATCATTTATGACCTTTGGCATTAACCTCAATATATTATATTTCAGTGTTTGAGAAGGAAGAGACTTTTGCCCAAATTTGAGATGACAGAAAGGGGATGTGAGATTGAGGCACAAGCATTCAAAATGAAAATATACTCCTCAATTTTGTATATAACTTGACATTGATGAGCATATTAATATTTAAGTGGATAGAACTAGATTTCAATCACCACAAAAAAATCAAAGAAATGCTCAACCAAAATGGGATAAAATTCAGTAGAGGCAAGATCAAGGTACTTCTCTCTCTCTGTATGTATGTATATGTATATATATCACATATGTACATATCATATATATCACATATATACATATTATATATATAAATATATACATACACACAAATGTGTGTATGCCACAAAACCAAAGACTGAATTAAGATGGAGAAAAACACAAAAGATTAGATAAAGACTATGTCATAATAGATTACAAGTTGAAAATGAATAATTGATTGATGATTTTGATTTTAAAAGTTTATATGTTATATTGGAATACAGTAGTAAGAACAAGATCTGGTAAAAAATCATCATGGTTTTAAAAAAAAAATTGCTGCTTTTTTTGGGGAGGGCATTTGGGGTTAAGTGACTTGCCCAAGGTCACAAGGCTAATTTTTGTGTTAAGTGTCTGAGGTCGGATTTGAACGAAGGTCCTCCTGGCTCCAGGGCTGGTGCTCTATTCACGTCACAACTTAGCCACCCCTCATGATTTTATTTAACATTCAGAGTTTTCTTTTTGACAGTATTGTGTCTGGTTTGACCCTCTGCATTAAAAAAAAGAGTGAGTAGAAAACACAGTAGGTTTCTCCCCCGCAAAAAATAATGAAAGTGATTAAAGATGCAAAATAGATCCTCTAGGGAAAACTTAAGGAAGTTGAAATTATTTGTTGTTTATCTTGGAGAAAATATGTCAAGAACAATCCCTATGGGATTATGAGCCTATAATTTAATTTTTCTCCATCTTAATTTCCCTATATGTCAATGAGGATGATTATATTTTTCCTACCCCAATTCCAAGACTTAATTAGATTAAAAAAAAAAGAACAAGAAAGTTTATTTCAGCTTCTCAGAGAAAGGCAATAAGTATGAATCAAAATATTTTTAACTCTCAAAAATCCACATAGAATCTCTCTACTTTGTGGATTCTAAATATATCAGCTGTCTTCTCAGTGTACAAAAAAATAGTCTTGCTTACTCCCCTGGCAGTGGGGATGTACAAAATGCAAATTAACTTTGATATTGTCTAAAGAAATATAATTAGAGAGATATATCTGCTACCAAAAGAAAAACCATCATTCCTTCTGAAGTCAAATATTCCGGAACCAGTTAGACCTTAGGTCAGATTCAACCTCAGACTTACTAGTTGTTGGATGTTGGGTAAGTCAATTAACCTCTGCCTACCTCAGTTTCCTCATTTGTAAAATGGGGATGATAATAATAAGCACCTAATTCTTCTTATTCAATTTTTTTTTGCAGGGCAGTTGGGGTTGTGACTTGCCCAAGGTCACATGGCTAGTTTTTGTGTTGTGATTGAGGCTGGATTTGAACTCAGGTCCTCCTGACTCCAGGGCCAGTGCTCTACTCACTGTGCTACCTAGCCTCCCAATAGCACCTATTTCTCAGGGTGGCTAGTGAGAGAACACTTGTAAAGCATTTGGAAATCCTTAAAGTGATTTAGAAATCTTAGTTATTGTTATGATTACAGTCAATCCTCAGAATTCACATATTTAACTTTCTTATCTTCAAGCATTCCAATAATTTATCAGTAACTTCATTTTCACTTTTGTGTTTGCAGTTATGCACAGGAGAGAAAAAAATGAGACACCATACATTCAAGTTTGTGGAATGCCTGGTATTCCACAGATATTTCACTGGTCTTGTTCACCCTACCATTGTAAAGAGGTCTCTGTGCATTCATTGAATATATTCATTGTTTGCCTTTTAAAACTCAAGCTTTTTTGTTGCAATTATGCCCCCAAAGCATAAAGCAGGTCCTTTGGGCTCTAACCCCAAGCCTGCAGTCAGTGATATGGCTTAGTGAGGAAATAAAAGTATAAAGATAAACTTTGTGCCAGAATATCTGTAGCCATTGTGTTCCATGAGACCCTTAAGGATCTCAAGTGGTACACAAAGCAGACATTACTGGATTATTTCAAGCTAGTACATCCTTCACAATGTTATCCACTAGCAATGAAGGACAGATTGTCAGAGGTGATGTCAAAACCTCACCAGTCTTGCATCTTCTAAGCAGCAATTAACGTCCCAGCAATTACTCCCTTGATTTTCAGAGGGTGACCAACGTAGGGAGGTTTACAGTAGTATATAGTACACCACCATCTAACACAGTGGAAGGTAAGATTGAGATTAAAATATTTTGTTTTGCTTTTTGGAGGGGGGAAGGTAGAGCAATTGGGGTTAAGTGACTTGCCCAAGGTCACACAGATAGTTTTGTGTTAAGTGTCTGAGGCTGGATTTGAACTCAGGATCTCCTGGCTCTAGGGCCAGTGCTCTATTCACTGCACCACCTAGTCATCCCCAAAATAATTGTTTTTAAGAATTTTATTTTCTGTATGGCATTTATGGCACTTTAAATTTCATGTGTTATGAAAAGTGAATATTGTGTGAAATCAATGTTTTTTATTGAGATGTTAGCACAAAAGGTTACAGAATTCTATGGAATTAATAGCTAGAAAAAACCATTATTCATGTTACCAATTTTATTTTGTATACCATATTTTATTGTTTACTTTATGGTTATTGTGTTAGAAAAAGTACATATCAGAATTAATGTTTTGTTAATTGTATGCAGAAAAATGCATTTTCAACAATTTCTAGCAAAAGATTATAGTTTTTGGTGGTCATAGGAATCTAACCCCCTTTTTCCATAGGTTCGATTTATCAATATTCATATTTTTCTAGGAACATCCATTTTCTAAGGATGTTACCCCTGTGAAAGTTGAGAATTGACTATTATTATTAGTTACTAAATGTGATTTCTGAAATGTCATTTATCTGGGAATAATTGAGAATTAACTTTATAATTATCATTATTAATACTACAAAAATATTACAATGTCATTCTTCCTTCATTTTTATTAATTTCTACTGATAATGTAGTTCACAAATCTTATAGAGTTTCATTAATTTTTTCAAAGACAGGACACATGTGTTCCTAGTTCCTCTTTGTAGCCCAATAGATCAATTGACAAGATTCATCCAGTAACTGATGATAGGACTAGAAATAAAAAGTAACTTTGAAGTTTGGTGTATTACACTTACTGTAGCCCATGTAGTTGTATATCAATGAAACTTGTTCAAAAATTTTCCATGTATTCTAAGCATTTCCTTTGAGATCTTCCCCTAAGTTTCCATATTAAATGTTCATTCTGTCATGAAAATTACTTTGATATTTTAAGGAATATGCCAGGAGGATGAAATTCTGACACATTTTGCCTACCAACTAGAAAGGCTTCCAGACTGGACCCAGGGATGTTTGAATAAAGGAGAGTGCAGTTTAAGAAGAGCTGAAACACAAAGGGCAAAGTTGGATTGGTTATGAGTGTAGCTTCTCTGTAAGGACAGACCTAGCTATGTTCAGAGAAACCAATCACCAGAAAACTGATTA
This sequence comes from Gymnobelideus leadbeateri, assembly GCA_011680675.1. Classification (NCBI taxonomy): domain Eukaryota; kingdom Metazoa; phylum Chordata; class Mammalia; order Diprotodontia; family Petauridae; genus Gymnobelideus; species Gymnobelideus leadbeateri. The sequence continues at coordinate 478,500 of WOXC01002638.1, forward strand.
TCAAGGCATGGGCTTTTTAAAGACACTAGATAAATTATTCTTGACCATCAGAGGTAGTACCCAATCATTGAAATCATAGCCTTTTGAAGTGATGGTATAAATATTCATTGATAATAGTTATAATACATTTCCACAAGTTAGGATCTGGAAATTTTCCAGCTAAAAATTAATCTCCTTAATATTGATGAACTTGAAATCTTGTTCTCTCATTTGGGCAAAGCATTCCTTATCTGATCATCATCTATTGTCATTCTATATCTCCCTCTGCCCCACAACCCAAATCTTGTTATATGTTAACTCCTGATTACTCAGTCCTTTAGTTCTTGTCTAGACCATCATGCTATACTGGTTATACTGTCATCCCTTCCCTATCTTGAGCCCGTGGTGAACCATTTAAACTCTATGCTTCTCTTTTGAACTCCTTGTCTCTTTATCCTATTACTGATACTGTTTTTGCTAAGCCTTAGAACTGTAATATTAGCATCATTCTCTGCCTTCATTCCTACTCTTGGATGTCAAACAAAGCTTTACCATGCTAACTTTGCTCGTTAAAAATTTAAGCTATATAATCTCAACTGAACCCTCACTGGTGCAAGGCATTCCTTTGATATCTCCCTAATCAATTCACTAACCCACTCACTGTAATGACTATTGCAACCTTTTCATCCTTCCTTAGACATCCAATAACCCCTCCCCTCTCCAACTCTCTCAGCTGAGAGTCTCATCTACTATTTCATTTTTTTAGAACAATGTCATTTGCTTACTATTCTCCCCTGTTCCTCATCTCACATCACTCTGACGCCCTCTGCCCTTCATCCCTGTCTCATATAAAGAAGTGGCCCTTCTCCTTGCCAAGGTCTACATGCACAAGTGATCCCATTCTATCCCACCTTCCTTGGAAGATTGCCTATCCTCCATCAGTCCAACTTTCTTATTGATCCTCAGTCTTTTCCTGTCTACCTGTTGCTTCCCATATAATACACTTTGCTTGGTTTCAAAGTGTTTCATAACCTGTCCACTTTCCTCCTTTTAAGGTCTCCTTAAATGTCACTACTCTTCTTCAGAGATCCTTACTCTGCAAACCAGGGACATTTACTGGCTTACCATTGGATAGAAGAATAATAGAAGTCATAGAAGGAAGGAAGAATTACTCTGGATTACAAGGAAGAATGAAGGAGGAAGGCTTCGTGGTGGCAGTGGTGACTTTTTCTTGTTCTTGAAGGAAAAAAAAAAGTTGATTGGGCAATGCTATGGAAGGATTCTCTTCTGGCCCTAGTAAAAGTCTACCTGAATGTTCAGATGTGGGGGGAGACAGCATGAGATTAGGAAATGATGAGGATTATCCTTTGTTTGAAAAATAGACTGCATAGTTGGGTTGGTTCTCTTGATATTCCACAAACACATCATGCTCATTCCTTCTCCCCACCCCATGGATTCCATTTTCCTCCATACCTGTCTTTATCTTAACCAAGGTAAAATCCTTTCTTTGCCTCTTTTTCTTCAACCCAAACAAATTTTCCTCTTCTCTGAATTCATAAAGCCCTGATTGTGTGTGTCTTGCAAATAAACACAAATAAGTTTTTTTTTTCTAGATTTGTTCACTATTGTCTAAGTGTTTTGTCTCTTCAACTAGATTGAAAGCTGCTTGAGGACAAGGACTGTATCATATTTCTTTCTTCTGCATACCCCCTCCCATCACAGTAATCACCCTGAATGGAACAAGCTCTTAAGTACTAATTGTATTTTAATGGAACCAAGACATTTTAAATTTTAAAAGACTGATATTTCTCAGCTTCTGTTCTCTGAGCCCAGTGGAGAAAACTACAAATAGAAACTCAACATGTCTTATTTACAACATCCAGGCAAGAGAGACTCTAGTGGAAATCCCACTGTTGAAGTTGATCTCACATTGAAAAAGGTCAGTGTACTGTGTCCAGCAGTGCTTCTACTGGTATCCATGAAGCCTTGGAGCTCTGAGACAATGAATGATAAGACCCACTGTGTGGGGAGAGTTTTCTTAAAAGCAGTTGAGCATATCAATAAAAGGTTGATATTTCCCTCAAAGCTTATAGGATACCTTTTGTGGCTCAAGATTTGACTTTATTTTTGATACTATAACTGAATTTCTATGTGCTTTGATAAATTTTCCACCTTTCTCCCACAATCATTTCCAGTGAACACTACTTAATGTAACATCATGTTATTTATTTAAACTCTTAGTATTTCACAAGGATAGTAGTCAATCAACAAATATTTATTTAGCACCAACTATATGTCAGGCACCATGCTAGGCATTGGGGATACAAAAATTAAAAAAAAAAGACAAGAAAAAGAAAAGAAACAATCCCTATCCTTAATGAACTTACATTCTATCAGGGATAGGAGGAGTTTGCAAAAATATGTATGGAAAAATATAAATTAAGTACAAGTTAGATATAAAGCAGTTGGGGAGAAAGGGTACTAGCATTTGGGAAGACCCAAGAAGGGTTTGTGGAGGGATTATTTGAGCTGTATATTGAAGGAAAGGAGGAATTTTGGGGGCATGACTGAGAAAAGAGTTCTGGACTTGAGGGACAGCCACTGCAAAGGCATGGAAATTGGAGATGGAGTGACATGTGTGAGGAACAGGTAAAAGGGCAGTATGATTGAAGTATAAAGCATGAGAAGGGAGTTAAGTAGAGGAGTTTATATTTGATCACAGAGGTAACATGGAAACAGGGAAAACCATATTAGTAATTGTGCAGAAGATAGATTATCATGGGCAAGCCTTAAAGCAGAAATACCAGTTAGGTTGCCATTCCAATAGTACAGAGAAGGGGGATAAACTAGGGTGGTGTCTATGAGAGAAATGAGCATGTATTTTTGCAGGTAGGGAATGACAAGATATTGTGCTGGATTGGATGTTTCACCATGTTATAATCCTAAGGTCTATTTCTAGACTAGAATAAGAAGGGGAAAAGATCCCAAATTCTGTTTTGGATATGTTAAATTGGAAACGTCTCTGGGACAATCAGTTAAAAATGTCTACTAGGCCACTGATTACATTAGGGCTGGAGGACAAGAGAGATACTGGAGATAAATATATAGATTTGACGGTGTCTTCAAGGACATGATAATTCAACCTCATGAGAACCAATCAGGTGACTAAGAAAGAGGATAAAGAAGAAGCCCTAGTACAGAGGCTTGGAATAACCATAGTTAGGGGGCATGATTTGGACAGTGAGTCAGTAAATGATGTTAAGTGGTCAAACACATAAGAGGAGAACCAGGAGAAGGGAATATTGTGAAATCTAATAAAGGATAAAACGTCTAGGAGAAAAAGGGAATCAACAGTGACAAATGCAGCAGTGAGGTCAGCATGGTTGAGAATTGAGAAAAGACCAAAAGCTTTTTACAATGAAGAGACATCAACAACATTAGAGAGATCAGTTATGTCAAGTGATGGGGTCAGAAGTCAGTCAGTGTTGATGAGTGAATGGAGAGGAAATAAAGGCCATAACCTATTTCAAAAACTGTTACTATAAAGATTGTAGAACCTCTTACTATCTCCTTAAAAGCTCAAAGAAAGAAAAATTTAATTAACTTTCTGTGAAATATGATTCTAAAGAGAGAGAGTGAATGATGATAGTTTGAGAGGAAAAGTGGTAAAGAGAGAGAAAAAAAGTATAAAGAAAAACTTTCTTGGGATAAATATTTAACTAATTATGGAGAAATTCTTTAAGGAGAATTCTTTGAGGAGTGAGTCTGGAGAGAGATTGTAAGAATTATGACTTTGGGGAAAAACTATGGAGAAAATTTCAAGAAAGATGAAAGGATGGTAGATGGAATTATTTTACCCTTTCTCTTGAAAAAAGAAGAGAATTCTTAGGAAGAGATTTTTCTTTGATATCCTGGATCACTTGAAAATTGAATTGTGTTTCCAGAAGTCATCTATAGTAACAGCGGTGGTTTGGGTAATGCTGGCTACAGTCTTTCTCATAGTAGAAATCTTGTAAAAATCTCTATTGATTATTTTGTACAGCTTACTGTTTAGTTGTTTTTTCAGTTGTGTCTTATTCTTTGTGACCTCATTAGGGGTTTTCTTTGCAAAGATACTGGGGTCATTTTCAATTTCTTTTTCCAGCCCATTTTACAGATGAGGAAACAGAGGCAAATAGGCTTAAGTAACTTGCCAATAGTCACACAGCCAGTAAGTATCTAAGGCCAGATTTGAACTCAGGAAGACTCATATTCTCTGACAATATGTGTGGTCCTCTATCCATTGTGCCACCTAGCCGCCCCAATTTGTTGTTGTTTTTTCTATGGCTAATAACTTTAATATTGAGATAATCCTAGAAGTTTAGGAGTTTTTATATTTAGAGAAATGTGAGTAATTGCTTAGAGGGAAGATTTTTCTAGTTTACGGATAAACTTGGCTAGAGAATCAAAGATTAGTTGATTAATTAATGAGATAGATGTTTCAATATAGTAATTAATGAGGAAATATCCAAATATACCCTCTGGATTACCCTTGAAATCAGGAGGATGTGAATGAATGAGGTGAATCAAAGTAATAGATGGAGGTGTGTCCACCCCATAAAAAATGAAAATCAAAACCTGATATAAATATGGACAGTTTTCTTTTCCTTTTTTTCTTTCTTACCCTCCTTCTTTCTTTCTTTCTTTCTTTCTTTCTTTCTTTTTTTCTTTCTTTCTTTTCCTTCCTTCTTTCTTTCTTTCTTTCTTTCTTTCTTTCTTTCTTTCTTTCTTCTTTCTTTCTCCCTTCCTTCCTTCCTTCCTTCCTTCCTTCCTTCCTTCCTTCCTTCCCTCCTTCCTTCCTTCCCTTCTTTCTTTCTTTCTTTTGATTTTGGTTAAGCAAGGGAAGGCAGATATAGGAAAGATATAGGATAATAGTTTAAGGGAATGTAGGGATTTAAAACATTTTTAGGGATGGAAGAAACTTGAGAATGCTAGAAGGGAATAGGGAATAAGCCAAGTGAAAATTGAGAATTAGAGAGAGGAAGAGATGATTGAAGGGGTTACCTGCTATAGAAGAAAGGAAGGGGTGGGATAAAGGCACATGAAAAGGTTTGGCTATGGCAGAAAGGGTCAGTTTTTTTTTCTTTTATCATAGATTGGAGAAGAGGAGAAGAACATTGGGGATAACATCAAAATTTCATGGTGAAAAGGAGAAAAGGGGACTCAAAGTTAATGGCCTCAATTTTTTTCAGTAAAGTTTGAAGTGAATCCTTGAATGAAATGTTGTGGGAAGGGGTAGGTTTGGGAGGCTTGAGGATAGAAGAAAAGCTTTAGAATAACTTCCGGGGCGGGGGGGTGAGTGAGTTAGGAAATCAGGAAGAAACAAAACTATTGCCTTAGAAGTGAGTGCTTGGTTGAGGTCAGTCAACATAAATTTGTTATTTCTCCAGGCACCTTGGCTTTGTGATTCTGTTTAGTATTACAGGAATAGGAAGAGAGGAGGTAGACGGTGTCATTATAAGACAGCGGGTCAAAAGATGTGTAAGAAGAGGACAGTATGGTTTTAAAGTAATTAGCCATAGGCTCCAGAAGGAAAATAGAAGAAAGAAAAGTTAGCTTGAGACAGCATCAAAGGGTAGAGGGATTAGAGGTTAGGACACAGTAAAGCCTGGGAGAGTTGGAATAATAGGAAATTATGGCATTCTATAGAAATGTCAGTATTTTGATTATCAGAATATAATAATTATAATAAATGGTAAGATTCAATTTGATGTCATTTTATATGTATCTGAGTTTGAAAAGATGAATCACAGGAATTGAGAAAACTTAGGGACTCCAAATTTTCCATATCAGTGAAATCTAATGGTCAGTCCAAAAAATCAAACCCAAAGCCTTTCCAACTTCACACTTGCTGGAAGGAAGGCAATAAGCATTTGTTAAATGTCTACCTACTATGTGACAGGAACCATGCTAAGTACTTTACAGATATTTAATACTTATAATAATCCTGGGAGTTAAAGGATTTATAGTTGAAGAAACTGAGGCAAATAGTTTTTAAGTAACTTGGTGAGGGTTCACACAGCTAGTATGTGTTTGAGGCTGAATTTGAACTTAGGCCTTCCTGATTCCAGGGCCATGTTTTATCTTTCTTGATAATGCACACATATAAAATACTTTTCCTAACAAATCTCTGGAATTCAGGATCATTTGTGTTTGGATGGTGTAATGGCAAGCACAGAAGTAGTTTACACCTGGTTTCAGCTATTGAATTAACATCTTGTTTCAGTTCAAGTTTCTTTTGAGCCTTGTATCAAGTCTGTTAAGAAACAAAATGTGTGAATCCCACAGCTTGTGAACCCTAGAGTTTATGAACTCCTCCAACAGGAAGGGGAGGAGGTAATGACCATATATAAGGAGAGGGCAGGCTAGAGAATTGCGAAGAAGAAGAGGACTCTTGTGGTGTCAGAGTCAAGAAGGAGGAAACTTGTGGTATCCAGGCACTCTGTTTGTCTGCTCTGTCTGTGTTGATGTTTTTTTGTGATAGTGCAGAAGCCCTGGGACCTTACTGGAAGCCCTGAAAGAGGATTTTCTGGTTGAATATTTACAGAAGTGATGGAGGAGAGCTTTAGAGATCTTGGGACTTTATTGATGATTTGTTCTGACCTCTTGGACCTTGTTTGTGGGTCTGTGTTGATTTCTATGTTGATGATTTGTGTTGAGTTCTCAGACCTTTTGGTGGGTCTGAGCTGATTTCACAGGCAGATAGTGAATTGATGATGGTGTAGGCAATGTAACTGAATATTATTGTGGCTCTGTCAAGCTTTGGCTTCCCAGAAACAGGAACTGTGAAGGACTTGAGGTAGACTGGACATTGTGAGCTTCAATATGGAACAGGAACTGGATGAAGAACTGGACAAAGAGCTGGACAAGAAACTGGGAACTGCCTGCCTTTGAACCCAGATGACAATTAGAGCTGGGACTATGGAAGCTGAGAGCCAGCCTCAAGTCAAGCTGAAAGAAGACTTTACTTAGATCCTTTGTACTGACTGAGGAGATTGTGATTTACCGTGACCTAGGGGTGGAGAACTTTGACTTTTGTACTTTGTGATTAAATTAAGGATTTTGTGATTGACTAAATGAATGCACTTTGTTTAAAACTATGTGAGCACTTTGGTGAAAATTATATGGCCATTTTAGTGATAAGTTGTTGAGTTGTGACATGGTGAATGATGTATATTAATTTTCTGTGATAAGTTGTAACATTGTGAACGCTGTACCTTGTTTTACTGTGAATGCTTTGCTCTGATTTGTTATTGAATAGAGAGTTTGCTATATTATGTAATCAGAACCTTGAAAGCTGTTCACAGCAGCAATCCTCTGGAAAGCTGCTTGTGCTTGGCTTTAGAGATGGCCAAAAACATCCTGACTCCCACTCAAAACCTTGGCAACAAAGCAGATTGCTTCTCTAATTAACCTGTTATTAAAAGTGGTTGCTTTCCCCAGAGGCACTCAGAAAGTAGCCTGACATGTCTTTAAGGATAATTTTCTTAATAATATCACGGCACTGAATTTAGAAGGTGAGATGATGACACCAGAGAAAAAAAACTTTCCCATGATATGGGATTAGGGTAACCAACAGGCACAAAAGGTCCACTTTACCAGTAATCAGAGTAGTATTTGTGTGTTATACTCTATATACAGATAGCTACCTATTGGTCCTAGTGATCTTGAAGGGACATTTTAAATTATTATTTAGACTTATTCACATGTAGGATGTAACTGATAAAATGTTGATAATAGTGTGGGTCCATGAAAATTTTGTTAATGTCACTGTGTTATTAGCAGAGATTTTATTTTAGTGATGTAGTTAGTGGGCACATAAAGGCTAGTCTACCAGTAAGTTAGGCTTAGGACAAGAGAGCAAGTGGGTTTGGGGGAAGGTGCTCTATCAAAAACTGGCTGAAGGAGCCGTCTGGTAGAATCTATTTCAGGGTAGAGAAAAGGAAAAAATAGATTCTCTAGAACAAAGGGTCAGAACATATATAAGTTGGTACAGGGCCAGAACCCATGGTGAGATAATTCTGAGATCAAAAAGGGAAAAACTTTGTGTTGCTGGGATTTCAAACACTGGGTCACCATAGGGTGAGGATTCTTAGGGCAGTAAAGGGAAATAAATACCTAGCATTTGTAGGTTGATTGTACAGAGAGTAGAGTAATGGGCTCAGGAAGACCTGAGTTCATCATGTCAAATGGGAGATCCAGTTCAAGATGCTCTAAAGAGAGTTAAAGATGTTAGACTACTGGTCAGCAGAAAGGTTAGGGATAGCTAAGTAGTCTAAGCATCATCACCCTAGAGATGATAAAAAGAACCATGGGAATTGATGAGTTTTTCGAATGAAATACTATAGAAAAGAGAAAAGGGTCCAGGACAGAGTCTTGGGGACCACCTAAGCAGGAGTGATTCAGATGAAGATCCAAGTTCATAGACCCCAGGTTAAGAACCCTATCTATGGCAAAGAAGAGGATTCTTTTTTTTTATTTAAATTTTTGTTTAGTATTTTATTTTCCCCCAATTACATGTAAAAATAGTTTTTAACATTTGTTTCTAAAACTTTGAGTATGGAGAGAAATTAATTTTTTAAAGCAATTGGAGTTAAGTAACTTGCTCAAGGTTACACGGCTATTTATTTATTTATGTATGGGTGCTAATTTTCTGAGGCTGGAACCAATCCTGGGTCCTCCTGCCTCCGGGGCCAGTACTCTTACTCACTTCGCCACCCAGTCACCCCTATGGAGAGAAATTCTTAACTAAAACAAGGGTCAGAGGATATTTTTAAAAGATTAAGGAATTTAAATTATATAAAATTAAAAACCTTTTGACTGAATAAAATCACAGATGGTAGAATTTGAAGAGAAATGATAAAATGGGAAGATATTTTTCATCAAATGTCAGCAATAAACACCTGAAATCGAAAATATGTAGGAAGTTCATTCAAATAGTTAATGTTAAGAGACATTTTTGAGGACACGTAGTAAGTGATCA